>CM077148.1:193078457-193272470 GCA_039583875.1 Platanthera guangdongensis
AAAGGACTCAGGGGGAGCAACCTAGGACTAAATAAGTATTGCCTCCTAGTACTAAAGATAGAATTGATATTGCTAGTTCCTCAGCATCTGAGGATGAAGAAACTACACGAGCTAAGAAGAGGAAGCTAATGGTCTTCAAAAGGAGAATCCAAAGCTACAAGAAGGCATTACAAACTGCTGCTCCAATCTGCCCCAACACCTGATTATAGCTCCTTATTAATCTCACTACAAGTAAAGCTAGATGAGCAAAGGATTGCCATGGAGAAATATATGGATGAAACTCATAAAGATCTACAATTCTCCTTGGCTCAGGATATAAAGTCAATAAGATTTGAAGTAAATCAACACAAGAATGAAATGACTGATTGTTTCCACAAGGAGGCAATGTTGTGGTTTTCCTAGCCACCCATCAAGAGAAAATCAAGACTCAACTTGATGATATAGCTCTTAAACATCGCTATGTTCTAGAGAATCAGATTAGAATGAATGATAATCTGACAGAATCACATAATGTGATTGTTACAGAAATGAAGAATCTTGCTACTGCCCAGACTGAGAAAAAGGCTAAAGCCAAGACAGAGTTTGATAAGCAATTACAGGAAGGAATAACTGCTATAAAAAACAGCTATTCAGGACTCGCAAAAGACTATTTCTGCACAGCTGCTGAAGTTAAAATCTTTCTATAAAGATGATGTCAATTTTCTGGATGAACAAATCAGATTTCAAAAAGATGATCTCAGGGATCATGTTGTCAGAGAAGTCATAAAGGGGGAGAGAGTATTAGTCAATGCTGGATCTGACCATGCTAAATGGATTTCCAATAGCATCAGAGCTACACTTGGATATGCACCCCTCTGTGATGATGACAATGTAGCTAAGTCTGGAATACACCCTGCTTATTTTGGAGGTGAACAAGCTGAAGTTGCTCAAGTAATTTATCCTCCAGCAGATTTTGAGATGATACATCAAGAAGTACAGTCTATGTACAGTCCTCCAGAGGGTAATAAAAATATTATCATTGAGAAAGTAGACATGTCAGTGCCAGAGGAAGTTTTGAACAAAGAGCAAGAAGCTATATTGTCTAAGAAAAGATTCAGAGAACAGACAGAGTTGAAGCCTGATTTTGAGCAGTGTCCAACATCCAGGAACATTATACTGACTGCTTGGAAAGCTGTAAAGGATAAACCCATGATAGGGGTAAATGGTACTCTGCACAAGAATGGCAAAAGCATGAAGCCAGGAAAGAAGCCATAGTTCAATATAGAAGAAAGGCTGAGGCTGTGAAGCTACCTCCTAATGCTCAGGAGCCTAGCAAATATTTCCCAAAGCCCTTTCACTACTTTGAAAGGCAAAGAATAAAGGCAGAAGAGCAAAAGAAGAAAGATCTTAAGGGCAAGAAGTCAGCTGATGATACTGATGCTCTTGTACAAGCCAAGATCCAAACAGGTAAAGGCATAGTCATCAAGCAGCCTGAGCAGCCTTAGATTAGATTTACTAGATTTTATCACATTGTAAACTTTAGTGTTTAAAATCTCTGTAAAACTATTATGAAATAATCTTTTGAAAGTTGAAAAAAACATGATTAATGTTCATTCATATGCATTGTTATTCTGTGATAATTTGTTATATATGTTTGTTTTAGTATTTACCCTGTCATATAATGTTGTTATACATCATAATGTGTATTTGTTATGAATGGTGTATATCATTAACTAAGGGTTATGACTTCTCCAAATAGGGGGATTGTTGGGTACATTGGAAAATGTGTAACGGATTTGAAGAAGCATAACCCTACTCATTGATATGCATCAAGGTGCATTTGATGTGTTTTGAGTTTATATGTGCAGGTTAAGTAAATACAGGAATGCAGAAAAATTTCTAAGTCCATATGTCAACACCAGGAAAAGCTGTGTCGACACTTATGAAGGCTTGTGTCGACCCCGGAGAAAAGCTGTGTCGACACTTGGAGCTAATTGTGTCGACACTTGGAAAGGCTGTGTCGACACCTGAAGAAACTAAGTCGACATACAGAGGCAGTGTCGACTCACAGAGAAGTTTAATCGACATCAGCTGTGTCAACATGTAGAGGTAGTGTCGACACACAGAGAAGCATTGTTGAAATCAACTGTGTCGACACCAAGAGGCAGTGTCGACATACAGAAATACTTAGTCGACATCAACTGTGTCGACACTAAGAGGCAGTGTCGACACACAGAAGACTTTGTCGACATCAACTTTGTCGACACACAGGACTTGTCTCGACACACAGCAGAGCTTCAACAAAGTTAAAGAGAAGAAGTGTTTGTGTCGACACAGGAATCAGTGTCGACACATTCTATAGAAGGCTATGTCGAGAAGTATTAACAACAACAAAGGAGATATGTCGACACCACCAAGGCTTGTGTCGACACTTAGTCCACTTGTGTCGACACTTAACCTACTTGTGTCGACACATGATGAAGTTCAGTCTCGACACTTTCAGACAGAGACAGTATTTCAAGAAGTGACTGAATGACTCTACAACTGCCATTTCTAACCGGTCTACTACAACTGTCAAAGCTGTCAGAAGTTTGTTAGAAACCGGATCAGCCGTTGACCATGGAGAAAGTCTATATAAAGGCATTCTCCTTCAACAGATAAACAAGATTGATGAACAACAAAAGAGAACTGATAGAAGTAATAATACAAAAGATTTTCGTCAGAAGATCTAAGAAGAAGTTGGAGAGAGAGAGCTCCATCTACTGAAGTGCAGTTACTGAACCAGGCTGCCAAGAAAGATTCAGATTGAGATCTGAATCTCAAGTCAAAATCTCATTGAAGATCAACTTCACAGGAGATTCAACCCTACTGAGTTCAAATTCAAGAAGCTTTGAAGAAAGCTAAGAGAGGTTGTTCTCTGCCATCAGATTCTTCCAAGAACTGATCAAGAATCCATCCATCCATTCTCTCTCTACCAGGGTGGTGGTAAAATATTTTGTTAAATCAATTTTCTGTAAGATCTTTATAGATCTGAGTTGTAAGCCTGTGTTTATAAAGGCTGAGTGTAGGAGAATATTTTCTCTGAGTGGTAGGCCTTGTTGTAGGCTGAGGTAGGGCTGTGAGCCTGAGTTGTAGGAGATTGATATCTCTGAGTTGTAGGCCTTGTGTAGCTGAGGTAGGGCTATGCGCCTGAGCTGTAGGAGTGTGGACTCACTCAGAGGTGTAGGAGCTCTGTTGGGGTTCTGAGCTACTGTAAGATCTGAGGATCTGAGGTGAAGAGAAGAAGTTAGGCCGAATCTAGCACACTGCTAGATAGGTGAAGAGGGAAAGTTGATGTACCCAAACCTTGGGGAACCACTATAAAAATCTATATGCAATCTGTGTTGTGGTAATTCTGTGAATCTGTGTTGTGTTAGCTATAGAATTATCTGTTGTTAAGTAAATAACTGAATAGATTTGCTGCCTTAAAAAGAAAAAGGAATTACACCTATTCACCCCCCCCCCCTCTAGGTGGTTAGGCGCTAATTCTTTCAGCTGCCCACCCTAGACTATACTTAGATCCGCCCCTGGGTACGTGCATCCTGTATCCAAGATCCAGGAGCCTGTGGTCTCACCACTGGGTGAAACCTGAAGAACATCGGCGTCGTTCTCATCCTTAGATGCCACCGCATCCTAATGCGGCTCATACGTCTGTTCTCTAAACTTCCTCTTCGGGCACTCATTCTTCCAGTGCCCCTCCTCCTTGCAGTAGTGACACTTCGTATTCCTACCCCCGGACTTAAACCTAGGTCGGTCTTCCTCCTTCCCTTTTCCTCTCGATCTACCCCGGGAGGGGTCTTTGCTCTTAACGAATAAGCCCTCGTCGGCTCTAGGGCTCGACTTGCTTCTCGTTTCGTTTGAGAGCAGCGTTGTCATCACTTCTTCCATCTTCAGAGTGTCCTTACCATACAGAATCGTGGTGACCATATGATCGAAGGACTTCGGCAATGAAGACAATAGAAGAAGAGCCTGGTCTTCCTCCTCGACCTTAATGTCCATACTACACAATTGAGAAATCAGTTTATTAAACGCATTCATGTGGTCAAGAAGCGGAGTGCTATCTGGCATCCTCAAGCTGTAAAGTTGTTTCTTTATGTACAACTTATTCATGAGGGATTTTGACATATAAAGCTCCTCCAACTTTTTCCACAGATCCGTTGTAGTCTGAGCATCGACTACATTATACATAACCTCATTGGCCAAGCACAACTGGATTGTGATGATGGCCTTCAGATCTAGCTCATCCCACTCGTCGTCCTTCTTCCCGGACTTCTCCTTTCTGAGGAGAGCCTTATAAAGACCTTGCTGGACGAGAACCACTTTGGCCTGTTTCTGCCACAGACCAAAGTCAATTTTGCCGTCGTACTTGGGGACTTCAAATTTAGCTGTCATTATTGCTCACCGGGGTCCGAAGGGTCGAACCGGGCTCTGATACCAATTGTTATGAAAATTGGGACCGGATCCGCAACTATGGTGGTTCTCCTCAGATCTTGCAACGGAAGATTATTTGAGCAATAAAATGATAAGTAAAAATTGAATCCAAAACAAGCACAAGCAGACGACAAAATAATATACGTGGTTCGGAGATGGGCTCCTACATCCACGGGGAGAGCGCGCCAAAAAGATCCACTAAAAAACTGATGAGGTTACAATATACAAACCTAGAGAGAAACAAAAAACAGAAAAACTGAATAAACGCTGTCGCAGGGCAATAGCGATGTCGCCGGCGATAGTGGCACGGATTATCACTCTCGCTGGAATCACAGCCTGCTTCCGCCGCCTGATGCCGATCCCGCCTGGATCAGCCGCCTGAAGCCGTCGAACGCCTGGAGTCAACTTTTGGAGGCCGGCCGGATGTCGCCTCGCCTGAGGTGACCGGATGCGCCGTCTCCGTTAACTTAGCTTGTAACGCCGCCTCTACGCCCGCTGCGTCCGTCGCCGCGCCTGATTCCGCCAAACCTCTGGGGCCTACTGCAGGTGGCCGACCGGATGTCACCTCGCCTGAGGTGATCAGATGCGCCGCAACCTTGCGCGCCAGATGTCGTCGCCTGTTGCTGCCGTTCGCCGGAAGAACCGCCTGAAAAGCTCAAAGCTCTCCCTCTCTGAATTCTCACTAGTGCTGAATGATCTTATGAATTCTCTCTCTGATTGTTTGAATGAAACGGCTTGGGCGGGCTCCTATTTATAGAATCAAGATCAAATATCAACAAACTCCATCTTGACGGTGCGAGATTGGCGATGAGGTGTCATAATCTCAACAGATTTGGTCGGCACCAAACCAACCTCATTGTTTTAAACCTTTCGGGGTTTTTCACATAAAAAGTCTTGTCGTTCTTGTTGTTTGTTCATTTTTATCTGTTTTCATGCTTTGCTCACTGTCGAGATAAGACGGTTCGATTCTTTTAGACTAAGGGAGTGTCAAGTGACCCGCAACATATATAATTATAGTTTATCTATATTAGATTTAAATATATTATAATTAATAATGCAAATAATAGCATAACAAAAAAGAATTCTATTCATATATGCACCGACCATACTACCATATCGCTCCATGTGGATGGATATGATCTTCCGAAGCAGGACACAGTATTTCTTCTTTTGAAAGTAGTCTCTCTCTCTCTCTCTCTCTCTCTCTCTCTCTCTCTCTCTCTCTCTCTCTCTCTCTCTCTCATATATATATATATATATATATATATATATATATATATATATATAGACACACACTAGCATCTTCGAACGGGATTCGCCCGTTCTCGATGCGTCGTTGTGGGCTTCGCCCGCAATCAAGTGCGCTTCGCCCCCTTGACCCCCCAGCGGGCTTCGCCCGCACAGTTCTCGATGCGTCGCTGCGGGCTTCGCCCGCAATCAAGCGGGCTTCACCCGCTTGACCCCCCGGCGGTTTCGCCCGCCCAGGACAAAATTTAAATAATTAAATATTTAATAAATAATTATTATTTGTAAATCAAATTATAATTTAATTAATAATTATATAAAAAATGAAAAAAAACCCAAAATCCCCCCCCCCCCCCGCTTCGGCGCGGTCACGCAGGCTGCCCTCCTCTGTCGCCACCGGCGGCCTGTCCGACGCCCACCGGCGGGTTCGCCGGCCTCCGACGAACCCTCCGGGGGTTGTCCGGCGGCGAGCGGGCAGGGCCACCACATGCGGTGGTCCTGCCCGCTCGCCGCCGGACAACCCCCGGCGGGTTCGCCGGAGGCAGGCAAACCCTCTGGTGGGCGCCGGGCAGGCCGCCGGCGGCTCCGCCGCCTGCTGCGGGGTGAGCCATTGAAGGCACGGGAGGCGGACTCCCTCTATCAGGTTTTTTCGGAGGATGAACAACGCCAAATTAGGAGGAAAAGCTATAGGCAGTCCTCCTGTTTTGAATCCAACGGCCCGTGTTTGATGGAGCTTGATCGGATGGTCCAGATGAGTTTCATGGTGTGCTCCAAATATGCCAATTATATTATATAGTAAAGATATACACACACGAACACAAACGAGCATATTCGCATGGGCTATGCCGGTGCTCGATGCTCTAGGGAGGCCTTCGGTGGCATGCAGGCAGGCTTCACCCGCCTTCGCACGGGCTTTGCCCATGCTCGATGTGTCGCTGTGGGTTATGCCTGTTAAAATTTTCTCAAAGTGGTCAGCAAGGTAGCCTAAAGCCAAATTAATATTCTCAGAACTACCCAGGTCACACTTTGATCATGCGGAAGCCCAAGGAGCACGTTTAACACCAACCACAAATGGAGGAACAAGCAGGTATTTTATTCATTCACACTTCTTTACAAGGCGAGGTATACGTAGCGAGACATGATTTCGCTAGTACACAAGCTACAAACAGAAAGAACAAAACAAGACGGGCGGACAGCACTGGAGACCACCGAGACCACCTCGTCCGCCAAGGTCACCCAAGCCGCCCAAGCAGCAACTGCTACAAGTCGAATAGCACACGGAGTCCGCAAAGACCGCGAGGTCAAGCGGACACATCGTAATTCGCTGCTTGCTGAAGAACAGTGGAACAGACCGCCTACCCGCCTGATACTGGCAGACAAGTTATTGAAACTTGATCAAGCTGATGCAGAAATCTGACAAGCCGCAGAAGCGACCAGCTGAGACCGCAGAGACCGCACACTTCAATGCCCAACTCCTGGCTCCTTGAAGCTAGCCGCGAGACCTGCACACAGCACACCGCCAGCAATACTCAACCCGCGCAGACAGAAAACCGCAGACCGCAACACTTGACCAAGCCCAACTAACTGTTCACTCTGTTACTGTAGACCTATCGGGGGGTTCTATTTATAGGCGAGGTGGGGAGTGTGGTAACCACCCTAGTGAATAGAATCACCGCCCCAGCCCACGCGCTAACACACCCAGTCCGCACGGACTTGACCGAACCTCTAGGAGCCAAAATAGAAAAGGCCAGTCCGCCTCTATGCGGACTCACATGCTGCCGACCTGCCTATCACTGGCACAAAGCCAGTCCGCCCAAGGAAAACAGAGCTAGACCACCACCCAATGCAGCATGCGGACACCCCCGCAACATAAGCTGCAACAGCCCGCAATACCATATCATGCTGACTTAGGAGACAATCCGCAGAGCTCGGCAAACACGCCACCCTGCCGAGTCCACGTCCAATAGGCAGTCCGCCTGGTCAACAACAGACTCTTCGGACACTGCGGACACAGAGAACTTGTCATAGCAAATGACCAAGTTCAGCAGCCCACCAAGCACTGGCGTGAGCATGGCGGACACAAAAGCTCCAGATCGCCAACCATCAGGACAGTCTGACCCAGGATGGATAACATCCACTTCATCATGGATAGCTCGGAAAGAAGCAAGGCACTATCCACACAGATGCGGACTCCGCGGATGCCAAAGCACAGAAAAGGGCAGAGTCTGCAAGCTCTACCCGAACAGCTCTCCACAAAGGTCACCTGCCGGACTCCAACACCAGTCCGCGCAGTCCTCCACAGCAGAACATCGTCTGCTGTACCAACAGAGCTCGGCAAGGGCCACAGCCAAACACCAAGGCTAGTCCGCAACTATGCGGACATCGCGGACTCGTCAGTCCGCAAGCCTCTCGCGGATAAGGCACACAACCCGCTGGTTAGCACAAGCTTGCAACACATAAGGTCACTAAACAGAGCACAGCCTACAACCCACAAACCTCTGTCCGCCCAGTCTGCAGACAGCAGTCCGCCCAGGCCGCGTACTCAGTCCGCACAGGCCGCTCAGACTGCCTGACCTGCCCATCACCCATTTCCACATCACAAATTTCAACACTCCCCCTTGATATGAGAAATGGTGATCAAGCCCAGCAAGCTACGCAACTGCTGAAAAGGCCCCTTCGACAGCAGCTTCGTGAAGATGTCAGCATGATTATCTTCACTCCGAACATGCCCGACCAGAAGAGATCCCTCCAACACCCTCTCCCTTATGAAGTGGTGTGCGATCTCAATATGCTTGGTCCTTGCGTGACGCACTGGATTGTTTACCAGTTTGAGAGCACGCTCATTGTCACCCAGGAGTAAAGTAGGCCCTTGTAGTTCTTCATGAACATCCTCTACAAGCATCAGCAACAAGATAGCTTCCCAAGCAGCCAAGTCCAAAGCCTTATACTCAGTTTCCGTAGTAGACACGAACACAGAATCCTTCTTCTTGCTACACCACGAAATACCTGTTGACCACAAGTGAAAACATAACACGAAGTTGATCTCCGATCATCCGACTCACCATTATAGTCAGCGTCCGTGTATCCAAGCAAAGAAATGTCTGCATCCCTACTATAGATGAGTCCCATATCAGAAGTTGACTTGACATACTTCAAGATGTGCTTTGCCGCTACCAGATGAGACTTCCTTGTTTCAGCCATAAACCGACTTACTCGGCCAACAGCATAAGCAATGTTTGGCCTTGTAATCATCAGGTAGATCAAACTCCCTACAAGAGCCCTGAACACCAAGGGATCAGGAAGAATCCTTCCTTCATCTCGTCGAAGCTTCAGCCCATGTTCCAGTTGAGTAGAGCAACACTTCCCTTCGCCCATGCTGAACCGACTTACAATGCGATCTGTATATCCCTCTGGAAAATGAGAATCCCGCACTCCTTTCTCTCCACTTCAAGACCGAGAAAGTGATGAAGCTCCCCCAAGTCTTTCATCTCAAAGCGTATAGCAAGCTCAGCCCTGAGCCTTGCTACTTCCTCCTACGAATTCCCTGTGATGATCATGTCATCCACATACAGCAGGACCAAGTCTTGAAGCTCCCCCTTCTTCTTGACGAACAAGCTAGAATCCGAGTTGGAAGCAAGATACCCGCAGAATTGCAAATACTCTGCTATCTTCCCATACCAAGCTCTATGAGCTTGCTTCAACCCATAGAGAGCCTTCCTGAGCTTACAGACATAGTCATGATGATCTTCAAAAACAAATCCAAGTGGTTGATCCATGAAGATGTCCTTGTCAATTTCTCCATATAAGAAAAGCATTCTTCACATCAAGCTGCCACATCCTCAATCCCTTCTAGAAGCCAAGGCGATCACCACTCTAACTGAAGTCATCTTTGCAACCGGACTAAAAGTCTCCTCATAGACTTCTCCATACTGCTGTGAGAATCCTCAAGCAACTAGGCGAGCTTTGAACATATCAATGCTCCCATCAGCCTTCTTCTTCAACTTATATACCCACTTGCAAGTCACTGGAGTAATGTCATCAACCTTGAGCACATGGTCCCAGGTTTCATTCTTCTTGAGAGCAGCAATCTCTTCCTTCATGGCATCATCCCACTCCTTGAATCCAGTGGCATCATTGAAGTTTGCAGGCTCTCGCTCATCCAAAGGACCTGCAAAGAAGCAGGAGACAAAGCTCACTACATTCCCATCACAGTAACGAGCAGGTGGCTTAATAACCCTCTTCGATCTCCGAAGGGTCTGATCCTTGCTTACTACCTCTGTTGCTCCTTCAGGCTCAACACCACCTTCAGGCAAGCTTTGAGTAATGCTCCCCCTGCTTCTTGAGCCAGAAGCCTCAACACCAGAATTTGAAGCAACAGGAGCTGTTAGTGAAACAGCAACCTCCTCTTCCAGTCCTTCAGCAACCACCATCGGTTCTTCATCAAACTTGCTTTTGGTTAGCTCAACCGAGCCACCTCCATACGACATCAGCTCGTCAAAGACAACATCTCTGGACACAACGAACGTCTTAGTCGCAGGATCCATGCATTTCCATCCCTTCTTCCGCTCATCGTAGCCAACAAAGACAAGCTTCCTTGCCTTTGCATCCAGCTTAGTCCTTGAAGCATCCGGGACATGCACATAGCAAGTTGAACCGAACACCCATAGGTGTTCCACACTAGGCTTCTCCTTCAGAAATAGCTCAAAAGGAATCTTCATGTTGATCGGGCTAAGCGACATCCGATTGATGACATAAGAGGCACAAGACATCCCCTCCGCCCAAAAGGATCTTAGAATGTCTTTCACATGAAGCCAGCATTTGCAAGTCTCCGTCAGATGACGGATCTTCTGCTCTGCTACTAAATTTTGTTGTGGAGTGTGAGCACAAGTGAGCTCTCGTTGGATCCTGTGCTTCCTGCAGAAGTTAGAAAACTCGGAGGAGAGAAACTCACCATCGTTGTCTGTTCTAAGCTTCTTGATCCGCAAGCCAAGCCGGCCCTCCACCAACTCCTTGAACTCCACAAAGAAACTGAACGCTTATGACTTCTCCTTCAAGAAATATACCCAAGTGTATCTTGAGTAGTCATCAATCAGCACAAGCATGATCTGCTCCCGCCAAGGCTTGTAGTGATGGTTGGTCCCATCAAGTCTCCATGGATGCACTCCAATGGTCTCCTGCTCCTCGTTTGTGATTTATCAAATGGAAGGCAATGAGTCTTGTCGTACTAACATCCCGCGCAAATGTGACCGTCGCCAAATGAAGATAGCTTAGGCAAGCCTCTTACAAGGCTTTTGTTAGCCATAGCCTTCAGCTTATCCATTCGTACATGCCCCAACCTTTCATGCCAAATAACATCGCTATCGTTTTCTCTCATCCGATCAACATAAGTGTTAGTAGCAAGAACAAACAAGTTCTTCACTCTCCTCCCAACATGAGCAATATCAGCCTTAACCGCTGATACGTTGCGAAGGAACTTCACATCTGTTGGCCCAAATAGAATGTGATAACCCGCGTCGACCGTGTTGGTCACCGAGAAGAGGTTCTTCTTCATGCCCGGTACGTGATACACACTCCTTAACGTGAGTGTCCCCTTATCACTACCAACGACACAATACCCTCCTTCTCTACTGCATAAACAGTATTATCAGTACTTATAAAAGCTTCATTACCTAAGTAGGCTTGCAGAGAAGAGAACTTTGACTTGTCTCCAGTAAGATGATGACCATACCTGTAGTCCACGATCCAATCATCGTTGAAGTCGACAGCGGATAGGGCACGGACACAAGTGCCCGTCATAAAAGCTCTGCCCCATTCGCTTCCTCACTCTTAGAGCAAGCTTCTTCTTTGCCAGCAAGATGCCCAGGTTGCAGTTTGACCTTGTAACATCCCATTTCCAACTATACCCCTAAGAGTGGTTTTGTCCATGAGTAGGTCATGACAAAACCCTAGGAAGCCAGAAATGGGCCAAGAGATAGAAGGCCAAGGTGAGGATCACCATGGTCTGACTATGGCACAACCTCATCACCAAACCTAGGGTTTGACTTTAAGGCTTCACCATGACTCCATTACCCCACCACAGCATCACTAACCCATTAGAGGGTCCACTAGATCCTTAAGGGTCCATTGGAGTCAACCCCAATGGCCAATTTGACCTAGGACCACCATAGTCCTAAATAGGGCAAGGTGCCCTAATCAAGGGCAGTTGACCTCTAATGTGCCTAACCAACCTTACTCAGGGCTTCCTAAACCTAAAGTGAGGTCAATGGGTCACTAGGGACCCATTGGAGTCAAACTTAGTGGCTAAGTTGACCCAAGTCAACGCAAGCCCCAAAGGGGTCAAAGTGCCCTTACCAAGGGTCAAGTGACCTCCAAGGTGCCAAGTTAACCCTACCCAACCCTACATAGACCTTAGGGGAGGCCAATGGGTCACCAAGGACCCATTGGGGGTCAACCCAAATGATCAAATTGACCCAAGTCAACCCTAGCCTAAGACAAGTCAAACCTAGCCCAAATGGGATAACCCAAGCTCAAGCCATTTTTCCCTTAGGCTAACCTCATTTTTCATAATTATTATGATTAACTGGGCTGTACATATCCTATGGCGTTGATCAATCAACATGGGTGACTAAGAGAGAGAAAGGAGCTTCCTTTCATGAAAATGGTGGAGAGAGAGAGAATTGGGGTAGAGGAAGGGATGGGTGGGAACCAGCCAAAGGAGGTCAACAACCATCCTTTATGGCTGCAATCAACTCATCTAGGAATAGGAGTTGATTCCAGCCGTTTCCCGGCCACCAAGAGGTAGGTTCAGCCCCCCCCCCCACTCAACTCGAGCCACACCTTTAATGGTGTTTGATGGGCATTGAAGAACCAGTCGCCCCCTCCCCCATTGACCATTTAAACATCATCAGTGGACATAGGGGAGCATTTTCGAACTCTTACCTGGAAGGAATAATTCGTCCCACTGTGCTGTTACAGAAGTCGAGCGTCGCCGCCGTCGACTATGGCATCCCGCCGTTCCTCCCACATTCAGGCCGCCAGAAAGGTCCTCCCCCTCTCCTTACTTCATGGGTAGATCTTAGGGCTAATTAGGTTCAAGGTTCGGGCTCAATTGAGCCCGATCCATGTTTCGATTTCCTGGTTTTTCTAGGGAAATTCTTCTTATCGGGATCACCGGAAACGGCCCCTCCGCCGGCCGTGCCGCCGGCTGAGGATACCCACCACATCCACGAAGGGAGTGGTGGCGGTGGCTGGCCGGGGAAGTGGACGGGTGGCCGAGAAATCAGCCCGCAAGGCGGCCCAGGACGGGGACATCGTGGTCGTCGGCTCAAGGAGGAAGACGACTCGGCTGCCATTGGATTGCGCCATGACTCGTGCGGCGCCTTTGATAAGAATCTGATTATTTTGATTTAATTTCATTTCTGTCACATTATTTACAGTAAATGGTTTTTAATTTTTAAAAATACTTAGGTCCACTTGGTGGGAAAACTTTCAATATGCAAGTTGTAGCCCTATGGGTCTACTTTAATCCAAAATTAATTTGTACCAAATTGGCCCTCTGGTTGGACCAGGGCACCCATTTTGGTGGGACCTGTACTTAGGGCTGTTCCGATATTCAAATGGATGCCCACCCTTCATCCCTTGTCCAAATGGGCTGAAATTTGGGCAGGGGATCAGTCTTAACTATACCTAGGGTCTTTCCAAAATTGGAATTTTTTTGTGGAGACACTTTGCCTAAATTTTTACTTTTATTTAATAATGATAGGGTATTTTAATTAAGTATTCTAATGACCTCCAAACCATCCCAATTTTGGTGAGTGGTCTCTGCCATCAATACCTAGCTCTGCACAAAATTTCAACTCATTTGGATGGGTTTTGGTTAGGGAATCACCAAACCCTAGTTTGGCCTTAAGTAGTGTTTTTGATTAAAAGTGCACCATGGGCTTAGGGTGGCCCTCCCCCTCAACAGAGGCTGAGGTTTTTGACACTGACTTAGTATGGCCAATGTCACCCTCTTAAGGAAAATGGGGTGATTTAGGCTTGATTTACCCTAGGGTTCAACCTCAAACCCTAAGGAAGGACTTTTGGGGGTTGTGAAGGACATGGGGGCTAATGCCTTTGTATGACCTTGAAAACTCAGTAGAATTGAAGTTAGTGTAACCTAAGTTCTCTGGAAGGAATCTTAGAGGACTTGGAGGAAGGTAGACACCTCAAAACCAAAACCCTAATTTTAGGGTAAATGCACAATTTTGTAAATTTAGCGACTAAACCTTATTTAAAGGTTGTGAAACTTGGGTAGAGTAAGTTTTAGAACATTTAGAACCCCTTGTAATTTTATTAGAATTTTATGGATTATATTTCTAGTACTTTATTTGTTAAATATCAATAGGCCCAAAATGGTGTTTTAATTAATTTGATTATTTTGTTCATTTGAAACTGATGAAACTTGGTCAGTAGATGAACTAGGTCTACATAAATATCCCTGAATTTTGTTACAATTTTTAATTGACGATATTTAGTACTTCCTTCACTATTTTCAAAAAGGGGATTTGGTGGTATAAAATTATTTATAGACGATATATCTATTGTAAAATTATGAGACTTAGGTACTGATGATTTCAGGTCAAACTATGCTTGTAGGAATTTATTCATAATTTTTAAAGGGTTGTTTACAGTACTTTCTTTACAAGTCCATAATATGGAGATTTTTGATAATTAATTTATTCAGAGATTAATACTTTGCTGAAAATTATGTAACTTTGGCCAATGCTACCTTTAAGGTTGTGTCTGCATAGTATAATTAATTTATAATTTTTGGATGGATATTTTCTGTACTTGATTCATAAACAACGAAAGATAGTAAATAATGCTAAAATAGTTTTAGTGCCCTTTTGTTGATAGAAAAATTGTGATACTTTGGATTTACCATATTGAGATAACCTACTATTTATTATAATTTTGTTAGGCATCTTGCATGAGTACTTAGGGTAGTTCATGTTCAAACTGGTATCCTTTGGAAGTTTTAAGAAAATTAATTAAATGCCAGATAAATTAGGAAAATTATAATTTCTTGGATTTAGTCTATTTGTGTCATGATAAGTCTCCAGTAAATAAGGTAGGCCATTTGGATGAGTATTTGGATTATCTCATGTCCGGTCCGACATATAACCTAGGATGGTCTTCATTTGGCAAGATGGGTAAATTACAATAAGATACGATGGGACATGGTGTAGGAGTTAGTCATTTTGGATAGATGTGGATGAGTTCACCATATAAGGATAGGAAGAGTGGTGAGAAATTAGTTTGGCTAGAGTTTAGAGGCGCTCCGGTTCGACGAAAGATCGTCTTCCCCGAGGTGAGGTAGAGTCAAATCACCATAGGATTAGCCTATTGTAATATGAGAAGGTAATGCGTAAGGGAATAAACCAATAATAATAAGTACCTTGCGAAAGGGAACGTTGGGCGTAAACTCAACATAGTTCCTAGTGCCCCTTGAGAGCCCATCACAGGGAATACCGGGGGCAGTCCTGGGTTAACGTAAACTGTATTAACAAGATGAAAAGTGTAACTTAGTAATTAGGGTTGCACATTTCACGAACTCAGATAGCACAGGAAGATAGTTGGGAGCTTCGGCTTGGATAGTTAAGAGACGGACGTTTTGGTTCGGGGAGCTTCGGCTCGGTTTTGAGTACGATAAATTTGCATGTGCATGAAAGGAAAGAAAATTAAGGTGGTGGGTCTTCGGTATTGGAGGGTCGATACACCGACGCCAATACGCTGACTCGGCAAGTGTGGTTAGCACGTCTCCAACAGAAGTCCGGTGCGCCAGCCGGCAAGAGTAAGCAGGAGTCCGCTTCGTGCACCAAGTGTTGAGGCGTACGATATGTCTGACCGGTAGTGCTTTACTAGTTTAGAGGTGGGCGAGGCCCAACCCACCGCTTCCGTCTGCCACTACAGAGGTATCCTGGTAGGTTACTGCTCCAGAAAGGTGGAACTAAAGGTCTGTGTGCACAGAGTCGGGTGTGTGTGTTGCATTTGCATGATCCATCATACCCACTAGCATGTCACAACATAATTGATTTATTTAACCCCTAACACCTAAGGTATAAGTAGAATGGGACGCTTATACATTAGGACTTGCAAAACGACCCCTTGGTGTATAAGCTTGTGTGGGCAAGTTTATAAATTAAGGTCAATTTTGATATATATTTACTGCTGTTTGATAACTAACACCCCAACGTATAAATTGGTATGAGACTTTTTATACGATGGGAGCCTTGCAGAAGACCCCTTGGCTTATGTGTTTCACATAAGTGAAGGTTACTTTTCATATTTCATCTTATTGTCAATATCTATTATAGAATTGCTAGTATAGGTCCGCTGCCATCTGTTTTTGATTATTCTCCACCTTCAAATCCTCCTCTTTCTTCCTCTCCGCTCGGTGCCTAGGAGCCATGGGGGAAGGGGTGGGGGATTGTACAACCCCATATTCGCTGAGCCAGACAAGGGGGCACAATGGTCACAGGAGGGTTAGCCAAGTGGTCCCGCCCTAAGGAGGATCTCGCCCACAGAAGGCGGAAACGCTCTCGCTGGATGCTATAGAAGAGAAACCGTGGGCCGAGAGCGCCAAGCGCGGACTGCGCGGAAGCGCTCTCGCCCAAAACCAACAAGCCTCAATCCCGAAGAGTTCTCGCTTGCGCTGTGCGAGAACGTTCGCGCCGCGCCCTGGGCCGAAAGGTCTCGGCACCAGCTCTCGCCGAGTGGGGCCCAGGGTCTTTGGAAGAATGTCCTAATTGCCCTCAGGAGAAATTACTTCAGTACCCTCAGAAGAACAGCGGGTTTTGGCTATTGGCAGATCACCAGGGCTTTTCAGTAAATTCAGGACATCAAAATGCTATAAATAGACTCATAAGGGCTCCTTAGAAAGCAAGCTATCATTGTCTCCGGAATTCTAGTGCTTTCTGAGGAGCTCCTAGCCCAGCTTTGACTTTGGAGGGGAAGCTCTCAGAGATCTTCCGGGTGTGAGGTGGGACCTCCCTGCTGAGGCTTGAGGGTCAGTCTTAGGTCCTTAGAATCCACTCAAGGGGTGAGACTTGAGAGGAGTAGGTTTTGGCTGCACCCCTTTTTCTTCGAACTTCAGTTGAGGTCATATTTGGCTTCAACAGTTCTGGTGCGGTGAGCGTGGAAGGCAGCCGATTCAAGAAAGCCTTAAGTTTTGTCCCATGGCTGGAGGTGAAGGGGAAGGGTCAGGTTCTGGAGGCTCCCCCACCCGGGGAGAGGAAGCGACGAAGAGGATGCTGGATGAGTTCAGGCGAGAGGTTCTGCAGACGATCAGCTTGGCCTTCTCGGCAAGAGGCGAGTGGGCCACCCCTCAGGTCCCCATAGAAGAGGTTCCGCTCTTGGGCGAGAACGCCCCAGGGCAGCGCCCAGGAAAGGAGGTCCCGGGCGAGGCTGGCGAGAGAGATATGGCGGCGCGGGAGCTATTCCCAGGCCAGAGCCAGCGCCCGGGCAAGGAGGCATTGACAGAGCCAGGCGAGAAGGAGGCGGCGGTGCGGGAACTCTTCCCAGGGCACGGTCTCGCAGATCGGGCGAGCCAGCCGAGGCCGCGAGACGTGCCTTCTCGCCAGGCAGGAGGCGAGAGCCCATTTAGCGAGCTCATCATCTCGGCTCCGGTACCGGAGGGGTTCCGGGAGCCCGACATGTCCTACTACTCAGGGAAGGATGACCCGGTGCAACACGTGCAGTGGTTCGAAGACGTTGTGTCAATAAGACAGATGACGGATGCCTTCAAGTGTCGCCTCTTTGCGATCACGCTGAAGGAGAAGGCAAGGGACTGGTTTCACCAGTTGCCAGCAAGGTCAATCTATTGTTTTGAAGATCTGCGGAGAAGTTTTCTGTTGAGGTTCTCAACCTCAAAGAAGCGGAAGAAGGAAGCAGAGTGTCTGTTTGCGGTGAGGCCGAGGCCAGACGAGACGTTGGGTCACTATGTCGACCGGTTCCAGGAGGAGATCCTTTTGGTCCAGGAGGTCCCAGGGTACGCGCTGATGCTGGCCTTCACCCTGGGGCTGAGACCGGGATTTTTTAGCATGGAGTTGAAGAGGATGCCCCCCTCTCCTTTGAGGAGCTCATGGAGAGGGCGGCAAAGGAGATTGATTTCGAGAGAGCAAACTCAACATTCGCCAGGAAGTTGGCCAAGCTAGCAGAAGAGGACGGGAAGGAGCCAGCAGCGGGAAGACAGAAGGAATCGAGGGAGCAGAGGGAGCTGAGAGAAGATAGGAGAAGGGAGGAGCCCCGAAGGTTTGGGCAGCAGCAGGGTTGGGGGGCCCGGGAGCCAGTCAACCGGTTGGGTTGGAGGCCCCAGGAGGGTCGCCCCCAAGGTCCAGGAGAGGGCTATCGGGGGAGAGATAACCTACGGGAGCCCCGGAGGTTCGATCGATCGGCATGGAGGCAGGAGCCGAGGGATCGTCCCCCACCACCGCAGGAGGCAATGGAAGTAGGAAGAGGGAGAGGAGCAGCCAGGGGAGCTCGAGGAGGCAGAAGAGGAAGGGGAGACGGGAGAAGGGGCGGGGAGGCGTTGCTATTTTGTGACTTCCACCAGGAGGAGGGGCACGCAACGGCCACCTGCCCAGAGTTCTTGGAGTTGAGGGCTGCCAGGGGAGCAGGGAGGCAAGATCCACCGATGAGGATAGTGGAGGTGCAGCAGGGAGAAGCGGAGGACAGATGTGAAGACCGGGTGAATGTAGGGACCCGGGGAGGAATCAGGGTGATTCATGGAGGAGTGGGGATTGAGGCAACCCGTAAGGGGAGCCTTCAAACCATGTACCGGAGAGGGGTAGCCTCAACCTCCCAGGTCCCTCCACCAGAAGAAAAGATCACTTTCTCATCAGCGGACATGCCAGACTATGAAGATCCATTCTGCGACGCCCTGGTGATCCAGACGGCAGTGGAGAACTATACTGTTTCAAGGATACTGGTAGATAACGGGAGCTCGGTTAACGTCATCTTCAAGAAAGCTTTTGATGAGATGAGGGTTGAAGGGAAGAGAGTCTTGGCATCGGATGGACCTCTGTTCGGGTTCTCCGGGAGAGGAAGGAGGTAGAAGGAGGAGTAGGGTTACACGTAAGGTTGGGGGGCGTGTCGCGGAACTGCAGGTTCGTGATCGTGGACGCCCCGAGCAGCTATAACGCCATCTTCGGACGTCCCCTCATCAGCGCCTTTCGCTGCGTCCCCTCCTCGTTCCATCAGTGCCTCAAGTTCAACAATGGGGGGGTGCAGGTCAGGGTCAGAGGAGACCCGAAGGTGGCAAGGCAATGTTATGTTACAGCAGTCAACACTATTTCGTGGATGGCGGAGGCGGAAGAGTTGGAAATTGAGATGGCGGCCCTAGAGGAGGTTGTGGAGGAAGAGGAGATGGTCCTTGAGGAGGTAAGGAAGGAAGCTGGAGGGGAAGCTGGGGAGGAAGAGACAGAGAAAGTGCGAGAGGATGTGCAGGTGACACGGAGAAGCGATGGGCAGGAAAGCCCGGAAGGGGCAATGGAAGTGGAAGAGCAGGCGACGATAGAAGTCGAGGGAGAAGTCCCGGGAGGCATAGGGGCCGAACAACAGCAGCAGAAGGGGGTAGAAGCGATGGAGATTGAGGAGGAAAAAGGAGAGATGGAGCTGGAGGAAGAGGCAAGAACCGGTTGGGAGCAGCCGCGGCTGGAACCGGCTGAAGAAGTGGTGGAGATGGAGGTCTTCACCAAAGCAGGAGAGGTGCAAAGGGTGCGGGTCAGCGGGGGGTTGAGTCTCGAGGCCCGGGAGCAGGTGCGAGCCTGCATTCAAAGCAACGTTGACGTCTTCGCTTGGAGCGCGGTGGACATGCCGGGCATCGACGCCGATGTAGCTTGCCACCGCCTGAACCTGGACCCCCGCGCCCGCCCCATCCGTCAGAAGATGAGGGCCATCGCCACAAAGCTGGAGGAGCCCATTCGCGAGGAGGTCAAGAAGCTCCTGGAGGCGGGCTTTATCTCAGAGATCCAGTACCCAGGCTGGATCTCCAATGTGGTAATGGTGAAGAAGGGATGTGGTAAATGGAGGATGTGTGTTGACTTTTCTTTGTTGAATAAATCATGCCCCAAGGATTGCTATCCCCTGCCTCGGATCGACGCGCTGGTTGATTCAGCCGTCGGTTTTTTCTGTCATGAGTTTTTTAGATGCTTTTTCAGGTTATCACCAGATCCGGATGCACCCTCCTGACACCAAGGATGTTTCCTTCATCACGAGGGATGGATGCTTCAGTTACAAGATGATGCCCTTTGGGTTAAAGAACGCAGGGGCTACCTATCAGCGCATGATGGACCGGGTCTTCCGGGATCAGAGGGGGAGGAACTTGGAGGTCTACGTCGACGACCTAATGATCAAAAGCAAATGCATAGTTTCGCACCTGCAAGACCTCGAGGAAACATTCGCCACCCTGAGAAGATTTAAAATGAGACTGAATCTCTTGAAATGTGTCTTCGGGGCAAGCCGCGGGAAGTTCCTCGGTCATCTCCTGACTCCGGAAGGAGTGGAGCCCAACCCGGACAAAGTCAAGGCCATCCTGGATTTGGAGTCACCTCGCGACGTCAAGGAGGTCCAGCGCTTGACAGGCAAGCTGGCTGGGCTAAGCAGGTTCCTCTCCCGGGCAGGAGGCAAGTGTTCTTCATTCTTTAAAGTGCTGCGGGGGAATCAAAGGTTCGAATGGACGGCCGAGTGCGAAGAGGCTTTCCAAGGGCTGAAAAGACAACTCTCTCAGGCTCCCCTCCTCCAGAGCCCAAAGGATGGGGAGGACTTGAATTTGTACCTCGGAGTAGGGGGGGAGGCGGTAAGCTCCGTCCTAGTAAGAGAAGAAGGAAAGAAGCAGCTTCCCATCTACTACGTCAGCCGGATATTGAGAAATGCAGAGCTTCGCTACCCCATCCTGGAAAAGCTCGCTTATGCCTTGGTCATCTCGGCCAGAAAGCTCCGGCCGTACTTTCAAGCGCATTCGATTAGGGTGGTGACCGACCACCCTCTTCGCAAGATCTTCGAAGGAGTGGAGCACTCGGGGAGGCTGGCTAAGTGGTCCATTGAGCTAAGCGAGTTCGACATCTCCTTTGTACCAAGGCTCTCCATCAAGGCACAGGCAGTGGCGGACTTTCTAGCAGACTACGTTGTTGAGGTTGAGGGGGAAGAGCAACAACCGCGAGAAGCATGGAAGTTGACGGTTGATGGGGCCTCAGGAAGGCACTCCCTAGGGGCAGGGGTGGTGTTGACAAGTCCACAGGGGGTAACCATAGAGCAAGCAGTCATTTTACATTTCCCAGTGACCAACAATCAAGCGGAGTATGAGGCCGTTATTGCTGGCCTTCGCCTGGCAAAGGAGCTGGGGATTCAGGAGGTGGAAGTTTTCACTGATTCAAAGGTAGTGACATCGCAGATCCGGGAGAGTTTGAAACTCGGGAGCCAACCCTCATTCGATACCTCTCCAAGGTAAGGGTGATCATCGGAGGATTCCGGTCTTTCTCAATTAAACATATTCCAAGGGAAGAAAGTGTAGCCGCCGATCGACTGGCCAAGTTCGGACCTCAGGTAGGAGGGACCTTGACGGAGCTATTCCGACCGGCTATAGATGAGGGAGAATTGATGATGGTGGATCGACAGCCCTCGTGGGTGGATCCATTTGTGGCCTTCCTAACCACCGGTGAACTGCCTGAGGGGACCAAGGTTGGGAGAAGCTTCAAGCGCAAGGCGGCTCATTACTTGATGATGGAGGGGGGTCTGCATCGTAAGATGTTATCAGGGCTCCTAGCCAGATGTGCGACCGAAGAGGAAATCCCGAAGATTTTAAGGGAGGTGCATTCGGGCGAGTGCGGCAGTCACTCTGGAGGAAGGACACTGGAGGCTAGGGTGGTCAGACAGGGGTACTTCTGGCCCACCCTAAGGAAGGATGCCATGGAGTTTGCAAGGAGGTGCCAAAAATGTCAGCTCTTCGCCCCCCTTCAACTCTTGGCAGCTCAAAGACTCCGGAGTATCACGGCACCATGGCCATTTGCTATCTGGGGAATGGACTTAGTTGGGCCCTTTCCTCCGGCTAGTGGACAGAGGAGGTTCCTTTTAGTCATGATCGATTATTTCTCGAAGTGGCTAGAGGTTAAAGCTTTAGCCAAGGTCACCTCGCAGGTTATAAGGAATTTCATCTAGGGGGAGATCATTTGTAGACATGGGTTGCCTCAAGCAATAGTGACCGATAACGGCCCCCAGTTTGCCAGCGAGGAGTTCATCAGCTTCTGCGCTCAACTGGGAATAGATCTTCGGTTTGCCTCCGTCCATCACCCTCGGAGTAACGGCCAAGTGGAAGCAGCAAACAAAATCATTGTAAATCTACTAAAGAAGAAGGTGGAAAACTTGAAGGGAAATTGGGTGGAACAGCTCCCATCGGTCCTGTGGGCACTACGAACGACTCCGAACACGGCCACCGGTGAGACCCCCTTCAAGCTCTCTCATGGGTGTGAAGCCGTCCTACCGGTGGAGTTTGAGGTCCGGTCCCCGCGAGTTACAGCCGCGGGCGAAGGTGACGAGACTTGGAGGGTGGAGAATGAAGAGGGGCAGCGCCTCTCGTTAGACATGGTAGAGGAACTGCGAGACGTGGCGGCTATCAGGCAAGAAGAAATCAAGCGACGGATGGCCAAGCATTTTGATAAGCATGTCAGGGTCAAACAGTTCGCAGAAGGGGATCTGGTGTTGAGAAAGGTCGACGCGGCGGGAAGATCGGCTCCCGTGGGTAAACTCCATCCGAACTGGGAAGGTCCATACATTGTAAAGGAAGTCCTCGGAACAGGGGGATACTATCTCCAGGACGTGGAGGGAAGAGCCCTAAGCCACACTTGGAGTGGTGATGATCTAAAGCGCTTCTACCCCTGAAGGGGGGGGGGATGTAATCATGTATCTCAAAATTAAACTTATTATATTATACCGATTGATTCTCCTTTAACTAGTGTCGAATTTTTCATGACATAACATAGTTGAATGTTTTGTGACACCCCGAGCTCGGCTCGACCCCAGGTAGACCCGCTGCTCAGGCTCTCATCTAGCTGGCAGGTCCGAAGGCTCGCCTGTGGGGGATAGGTTTGGTTGGTTTGAGATCGTCATCGGCACCCCGAGCTCGGCTCGGCCCCAGGTAGACCCGCTGCGCAGGCTCTCATCTAGCTGGCAGGTCCGAAGGCTCGCCTGTGGGGATAGGTTTGGTTGGTTTGAGATCGTCATCGGCACCCCGAGCTCGGCTCGGCCCCAGGTAGACCCGCTGCGCAGGCTCTCATCTAGCTGGCAGGTCCGAAGGCTCGCCTGTGGGGGATAGGTTTGGTTGGTTTGAGATCGTCATCGGCACCCCGAGCTCGGCTCGGCCCCAGGTAGACCCGCTGCGCAGGCTCTCATCTAGCTGGCAGGTCCGAAGGCTCGCCTGTGGGGGATAGGTTTGGTTGGTTTGAGATCTTCATCGGCACCCCGAGCTCGGCTCGGCCCCAGGTAGACCCGCTGCGCAGGCTCTCATCTAGCTGGCAGGTCCGAAGGCTCGCCTGTGGGGGATAGGTTTGGTTGGTTTGAGATCGTCATCGGCACCCCGAGCTCGGCTCGGCCCCAGGTAGACCCGCTGCGCAGGCTCTCATCTAGCTGGCAGGTCCGAAGGCTCGCCTGTGGGGGATAGGTTTGGTTGGTTTGAGATCTTCATCGGCACCCCGAGCTCGGCTCGGCCCCAGGTAGACCCGCTGCGCAGGCTCTCATCTAGCTGGCAGATCTGAAGGCTCGCCTGTGGGGGATAGGTTTGGTTGGTTTGAGATCGTCATCGGCACCCCGAGCTCGGCTCGGCCCCAGGTAGACCCGCTGCGCAGACTCTCATCTAGCTGGCAGGTCCGAAGGCTCGCCTGTGGGGGATAGGTTTGGTTGGTTTGAGATCGTCATCGGCACCCCGAGCTCGGCTCGGCCCCAGGTAGACCCGCTGCGCAGGCTCTCATCTAGCTGGCAGGTCCGAAGGCTCGCCTGTGGGGATAGTTTTGGTTTGAGATCGTCATCGGCACCCCGAGCTCGGCTCGGCCCCAGGTAGACCCGCTGCGCAGGCTCTCATCTAGCTGGCAGGTCCGTAGGCTCGCCTGTGGGGGATAAGTTTTGGTTTGTGGGTGATAGGTTAGGATAGGTTAGGTTAGGTTTGTGGAATCGTCATCGGCACCCCGAGCCCGGCTCGGCCCCAGGTAGACCCGCTGCGCAGGCTCTCATCTAGCTGGCAGGTCCGAAGGCTCGCCTGTGGGGGATAGGTTTGGTCTGGTTGGTTTGGATAATGTAAGGCAGGAAGCACATTGGGAATGCAAAATGAAAAGTGAAAATGAAGAGATGGATTTCGGCAGAGAAACATCTCGGCAGGAACAGGTCTCGGCAGAGATACATCTCGGCAGGAACAGGTCTCGGCAGAGATATATCTCGGCATGAACAGGTCTCGGCAGAGATATATCTCGGCATGAACAGGTCTCGGTAAAGATAGATCGCGGCAGGAGAATCCTCATCAAAGGGGATCCAAGGTGGGGAGGCTTTCGCCAAAAAGGTTCCTCTCAGATTTCTTGAACAAATAGGCGAGATCGTTATACGATGGGCTAGTAGGGACTCGCGCAGTCTAGAGGGGACGGTCCCGTCCTAAGGATTCGAGAGTCACGCTTCCGGCTGGCCGGTTACCGCGGGTTCTTGCTGATTCATCGCTACGAATTTCCTAAGGCCAATGGCCTTGGCGGAAGCCTACGCCGAAAACATCCAACTACGACAATCACATCAAGCACATTCGCAGATAACAAAAAATGTTCGCAAGAAAAAACATTTGCATTAACAAATACTATATACGAGTACAAAATGATAGCGTCTCGCGCTTTACGTAGAAATGAAGAACAAAGGCAAGAAGGGGACCCTCAAGGGGACAAGCTGTATCCTTCTGAAGTCTCGCTGGAGCTTCCGCCGGAGCTCCCCCCGGAGGTCTCGCCATCCGCTGCGGGGGACTTTGGGACATCCGAGGGAGGGGTAGTGGGGGCGCCAGGGGGCTTTGGGATGGGCTCGAAGAGCCATGAGACAAGTTGTGGAGCGGTAATGTCTTTGCCCCTTCCGTCCCAATAGTTGATGTCGCGCAGCGTCTCCAGCGTCAACTTTACGGTGGCTTGCGCATTCCCCTGAAGGAGCTTGTCGATGTCATAAGCCGAGTAATACTGGCTCTTCAATCTCTCGTCCAGCGGAGGGGCTGCACTCGCCTCGAGGCGCGCGATCTGCTCTCGCAGGAGAACGTTGTCATATCGGGCCTGAGACAACTCCTCGCGAAGTGCGGCTTGAGCGGAGTCCTGAACAACGAGGGGTTAGCATATGAGAAGAGTTAGGGTTGCGAGAACAAGGGATTATGAAAGGTCTCGCTTACCCCTTCCGCTTGGCGCGAGGATAATAGTTGCTGGGTCTCGGCCAGCTCCTTGGCCAGAGAGGCCGCCTTGGCCACCGCATCGTCCCTGGCCTTGAACATGTCTTGGAAGTTGCGGTCTATCGTAATGCTCCGCCGGGCGCACATATGCGCAAGCTCCAGCTCACGCATTAAAGCGCGAGTGGAGTCGTACGCCAACAGCCGGGTCGACATCCTGTCGTAGACGCTAGCGTCCTCCCGGCTGTAGAGACCATAGCCTAAGGCGAAAGCTTCGCCGGTGACCTCGTCTCGCTCCGCCCAGCTCGCACTACAAGATATTGGCTTTACAGTGACGTTTTTATTGCGACGTTTTTTAAAGCGTCGCTGTTAGTTTTTAATTTAGCGATGTTTTTTTTTCAAAAACGTCACCAATACAAAATTTTAGCATTGCCCATGGTTTTCATAAAAACGTCAACACATATATTTATCTTTTGTGACGATTATTTTAAAAACGTCATCAAAACATAAGATCTTCAATGAATGTTTGTGTAATATCCCAAATTCTGACCCGATATATTCAACCCATAGGGGACCTAACTTGTTCAATCAATCCTTTTTTGGTGAGCCTATTTAGGATCAGTGCGACCTTATTGGTCCGGTGAAATAATTACAGTTGATTTACTCTGAATATCAAGCTACAATCTCGGATTCGACCATAGTCAGTTTTGTTAGACTCATAGTTAGTAATATAACGAGTCCAACGGAGCCGATCGTTTGTGATTCCTACGTCATTTGGGCAGTTTTGACATTTAAGTTAAATTAGGCCGCGAACTCTCCGAGAACATGATTTGAGCAAACGAACTCGGAATCGACATTGGATCATTCTAGTGGATGCGTCTTAGCGAGATGGTGAAAGGAGCTCATTTGGGACAATTTCTGAGTCCCATAGAGCGATATAGGAGCATTTGAATGAATAAATTAATGTTTTTAATATAATAATATTATTATTATATATCTTTATACTATAAGGAAACTCCTAAACACCTCATGGTATAACTTTTAAATCCCAAAATACCCTCATTAAAATATATTTTGGGCTTTAACTTAAGGGCCATGTGATATTTTGCCAGACACAGAGCTTAATTAATAAAAATTTGGACTTAATTTAGGACACAACACATCCCGCCTCCCTCCATCTTTTCTACCCGTGCCCCCATACTTTACTTTCATCATTTCAGCAAACCTGCCTCACCCCTAATCAGACACCTCCAGTCAACTCCTCCTGCCAGCATTTATCCAGGAAGCTTTTTCATTTCTCGGCTCCTCGACTGCCATCCCCGCCGAAAGCACATCTCCTCCCACGACCCCCGCCGAAAGCACATCTCCTCCCGTGTTCTCTCTACGTTTTTCACACCCCCCTCCCGTTCTCAGTCAGCGGCAAAGCTCCATCAGCAAAGCTCGCCTTAGGCAACGACAAATCTCGCCTCAGATAGAGGCAAAGTTCGCATCTTTTCCTCTTCTTGGGTTAAGCTGTTTTCTTCATCTGTTAGCGGCAAGCCCTCTTCCTTCTTCTTATTCGGTTTGACTCAGGCAAAGCTCGCCCATCTGCTCTGTTTTTTTTTTTTTTTGGTTTTTACAATTTGGTTCAGTTTTTGTTTTTCCTAACCCTCGCTATTCTACACTCTTTGGTTTTCTGCTCTAACTTTTGTTCTTCAGTGTTCTCCATGGGTTCATGACCGCCACCACCGTGACAAAAGGTAGCCTAAAAGGTTTACATGGGCTGGACTAAATGTTTTCCCAAGCAGAGCTATCCTATCTATTCTCTACTCTTTGGTTTTGTGCTCTAGCTTTTGCCCATGGGTTCATGACCACTACCACCGTGACAAAGGTAGCCTAAAAGGATTACAAAATGGAATGCAGTTTGCAGTTCACTGCAGTATTCTCTCTCTCTCTCTCTCTCTCTCTCTCTCTCTCTCTCTCTCTCTCTCTCTTTAATGGACCTCTAAAATCTTCTCTGCATTTGAAGTTTTACTTAATTTTGTGTTGCTTTTGATTTTGTGTTCAGATTTAGTTTTTGTGCTCCTCTCTTGATTTGCACTTTCCCAATCCTCTCTATTCTCTGCATTTGAAGTTACCAAACAACAGATCCATACAATCTGCTCTTTGGTTTTATGCTCTAGCTTTTTGTTCTTCCGTGCTGTCTAATAAGTTATATTCCAGCTGTCTATCAACTTTGGTTCACTGTTGTCGTTAAGTTTTTTATCAACTTTGGCATAAACTTGGACATATTTTTGATAGCATCACATATACGATGTATCAAAACGCCTAATTTTTGGAGGCATCACATATACGTTGTCATAATTTGAAATGGCTTGAATGAGAAACTTTACATGCTGTTAACCAGATCAAAACTCCTAATTTTTGATGGCATCACATAGGTTTTGAAATGGCTATCGTAATTTGAAAAATCTCTTTTAAAGATGTGCAAAAAATCAATTACACATTGATTTTTGTTTGATCTCTATTAAAATTATTAGATTACATGTCATCCACCTCACTTATAGTTTGTCCCTATCATCATGCAGGGCCATCCAAAAAAACATTTTGCTAGCTGGTTGGTTGTATTGGCCTCACATTCATGATGGAGGTTAGCATTTAGGACCATACACTTTTTAAATGATTCTTATGTTGATATTGATTATTTTCTATTAAATTCATTATAATATTGATTAACTTGACTTTAGTTTGAATTCATTCACATATTCGTACAGGTATTGATCGGGTTAATTGGTGCTGATGAGAATATATACTCGAGCTATACAAATACACTTCAATGGTTGGACGAGACTCATAACTATCGGAGATGCGGGGTCGCAAGTTTTTTTGTGTTTATGAAAATTATGTAAAGATTTGTAATTATATTGATGTAAAAATATAAAAGTAATATTTATTGATTAACTCAATGTAAGTATTGAAGGTTCATTGATTGAGCTTCAATTGTTTTGAAATCTCGACTATTTGAAACTAGTACATTCTTGAATGTTCTAGTTGTAATATTTATTATTTTAATCTAACAGTTCCAATATTAATGCAATATTTTGCATAAAATATTGTGATAGAGTTAAAAGCTTATAATGACGTTTTTTTTTTTGCATATTCTTGAGCTTATAATGACGTTTTTTGAAAGTGTCGCGGTAAAACAATTGCCAATCATGACGTTTTTTTTTTAAAAATGTCACCGTAGAGTAACTGTCAATCATGACGTTTTTTTGACAAAACTGTCACCGTAGAGTAACTGCCAATCGCGACGTTTTTTTTGAAAGCGTCGCAAGGTGCTACAGCGACATGCGCAATCGTGACGATTTAGTGACGTTTTTATAAACGTCACAAAAACTATCGTGACGCTTTGAAATCGTCACTAAAGGCATAAAAAAATGTCGCCATAAGACGAATTTGTTGTAGTGTCGGCAAGAGGGACGAGACCGTGACCTGGTTGGCGTCAGGGTCCCATTGCAGCAGTGGCTTCTTCTCCGCGTCCAGGCACCTCACGCCGAGACCAAAGTTACGATGACCCCGCGGCACCTCGTCAGACAGGGGTTGGCCGGAGGTCCCGGCGGCGGCACCCTCGCTCTCGGTGGCGCCAAGGGTCCGAGGGTTCTCGGCAGGAGTCCCGGGGCCGCCCCTGGTGGCCGCAATCCTGCTCACAGCATCCAGGACTTCCTCGAAGGAGCGGCCGGCGGGGAGAGGTTGGGCGGGAGGCACAACAACAGCCTTGCCCTTCTCGGTATCTGTGGTCTTGGGCCTCTTGATTGCCTGGGGAGCGGAAGCACCCGGTTTTCGCTTCACAACACCGCTTGAGGGGGGGAGGCCCGGCTCTTTTCGGCAGGCTTGTGCGGCGGCTTTCGCAAGGGCCAGCGGGTCCTTCGGAGGCTGACTCCCTCCGGCGCGAGCCTCGTCGAAAGGCTGGCGGAGAGGGATCTCGCGCTCTCCTGTGAAAACAATAGCGATAAGTTCTAACCTTGGAAAGGGCAAGAAAAATATAAATGAAGGCGAGACCCTACCTTCTCCCGGAAGAACAGGGGAAAGAGAATCGACGTCTCGCCGGAGGTGGAGGACGTCGAAGTCCTTGGTTCCGAAGAACTCAAGGAGGGCACTCTCGCGGGAGCCCAAGGATGGAGGCTTGTAGGCGGCATCCTCGTACTGGATGGGGGCTAGGGGTACGTTCCCAAAGTCGCCGGAGACGTAGATGAACTTCTCGCCCCAATGATGATGCTTGTTGGCGAGACCGATCGTCTTCAGCAGTTGCCCGGAGAAGAACACCACGCCTCCTTTCGCGCGGAAGGTAAACAGCTTGCGGAAGATCGGCAAGCTGAACTCAATCCTCTCGGAACGCATGTAGCATATGAATGCCACGAGGATGGCAACGGAATTGGGGTTCAGCTGCGCGGGAACCACCCCGTAGTACCGAAGAGCCTGTCGCATCTCAGGCCACAGCGGAAGGCGGAAGCCCACCTCGAAGTGTTCAATAGGGATGGCGAGCTCCCCCTCCCCTGCAGTGTTGACTTTGTCATGACTGCCCGGGGGCCGCGCGACGAAGCCGGCGGGAACGTGCTGGGTCTTGGTCAGATTGAACTCCTCCAGAGTGAGAGTACAGGAAGGGAAGAGATGCTTTTGGAAGGCTTCCGCGCAGTTGGATCGTCCTTCACCACCACCCGGCATCGCAATAGGGTTTAAAGGCGGGATCTACGGAGAGAAGGCGAGAGCGAGAACGGGGCGAGAACGGAAGCGGAAGACAGAAAAGGGCGAGAGCTTTCCGAAGACCGCGAGAACAACAGCAAAGAGGAGAGAGACTGGAATCAGAGAAATGAATGTGGTAGGTGAGCCTCCTATTTATAGAAAATCGTGGTAATGATGGCTGTTTTCAAAAAGGCGGCGGGGGTACAGCCGGCGCGTCCTAAGGTCAGCGGCGCTTCATTTTTCCCGCCCGAATCTGACAGCGACTGATTAACTAAACAGCTGGCGCAAACGTTGCGAAACGCCACATGGCCGGTAAGATAGGCGGAAGCAAGGTGGCCCTCGCCACCCCAAAGGCCTGGGAAGGTAACTCATACGCATACAAAAATATTAAAGACAGAGCCATCGCTCTCGCTGAGCGGGAACGCGATAAAAAATAATAATAATAATATAACCAGCGAATAATGTGCGGGAACATTAGTTATGACTCCATGCGAAAAAGAAAGGGTACATTGGAGAAGGGAAGGCCAGGGGAAGAGGAGGGGAGGTCTCGCGCTTCAGTACGGCTCCCAGCGCCATTTCCCTTGCTCCCAGCGCCACTTGCCTCGGTCCCGCAGCTTGGTCCGGGGAGGCGCCTGCGGGTTGAAGTAGGACGACAGAACGCTGCATCCCAGGTCAACCCGGCGGGATAGATCCCGGATCCTCTCAATGCATCTCTCAGGTGAGGACCCGGCGGTAGCTCCCCCGGGCCGGTCCATCTCGCCTAGAAGGAAGTCTCGCTCCAGGGACTCCAGCCTTTTCTCCACTGACTGGCGAAACTCTCTGGCCGCAAGGTCGCGGACCCGTTCTCGCCGGATGAGTTTCGACAGAATGGCGGCAACCTTCTTCCCCCGTCTTTTCGCGCTCCCGGCACCGGTCAGGATCTCCTCCATCTCGTCAGATGAAGGGAAGGGAGAGCTCTCGCCGTCTTCTCCCTCTCTTTCCTCTTCTTCTTCTTCCTCTACCTCAGCGCCAGGCCGCGAATCCATGTCCCCTGTCAAAAGAAGCCCCATTTTAGCGGAAGCTGAAGAATAGCAGCGATAAAATTGCCATGTACCTTCAGAGTGACGAGGCCCCCGGTCGACGGCAGGCGAGAAGGCCCAGCCCCCCCCTCAGCCCCAAAGAGGAGGTGGATTGGCTTTCCTTTGCCGGGGGGGGGGGGGGGGGGGTAGACTTTGCGGATGGTGATCCCGGCCTGATCGAGAGCGGGGAGGCGGGTCTCCTCAGCCGCTGGAGGACTAACGTCTAGCGGTGGCGCAGGGATCTCGGCACTTTTTCCTCTCGCTGATAGGGAGGAGTCAACCACATGGGCATGCTGATTCGCAGTTCTCGCCCCACCATCCTGGGTGGCGAGATCAGAAGGTGCAGAAACCAACGCTGCGAGAAATCAGGTCAGCGTTTGGAAATACCAGGCGAAGTCAAGGAGGGAACCTTTACCAGTGGTGTTCGGGTCTGGCGGAGGAGGCGCCTCGGGAACCTGTGGATGATCATCGTGATGGCTAGAGGGTGGATCCGAACGTTCTCGCGGGGACGCGGCAGCGTCAGGAACCGTCTCCTGCGGGAGGTATTAAGTTCAACAATCAAGCAACTGGTTGTTAAGTGGTATATCAAGCTTACCTTCCGCGGCGAGATGCCGTCCGCGCAACTAGGGGTCGGGGTGGGCGGGCTCCTGTTCTCGCGAGATAGGTCCCGCTGAACCACCTTCGCCTTCTTCTTCTTCTTCTTCTTAGGCAGAGAAGGCTCAGCAACTGACGGCTGTCTCGCTAGCCATGGGGCGACAAGGGCACTGTTAGCCCTAGCTCGCGCCTGCGCCGCGTTGATGCGGTCCTGCAGATCCTGCGGAAGAGGTTTATCGGCACGCTTGGAAGGCATAGCGAGAGAGAGGGCGAGAGCTCAGGGGGAGAATGACGGCTCGAGGGAAGTGTTATGACCGTCTAACGGCACTCATATTTATAGGCGTCGTACGACCCACCGAAAGATTCCCTGACGTTGACACGTGCTCAGCGAATATTTTGGGTTGAACATGTCTTTTCGAGCGCGGCGCTAGCTCAAAAAGAGCGGGGATTGTGTACAACCCCATATTCGCTGAGCCAGACAAGGGGGCACAATGGTCACAGGAGGGTTAGCCAAAGTGGTCCCGCCCTAAGGAGGATCTCGCCCACAGAAGGCGGAAACGCTCTCGCTGGATGCTATAGAAGAGAAACCGTGGGCCGAGAGCGCCAAGCGCGGACTGCGCGGAAGCGCTCTCGCCCAAACCAAGCCTCAATCCCGAAGAGTTCTCGCTTGCGCTGTGCGAGAACGTTCGCGCCGCGCCCTGGGCCGAAAGGTCTCGGCACCAGCTCTCGCCGAGTGGGGCCCAGGGTCTTTGGAAGAATGTCCTAATTGCCCTCAGGAGAAATTACTTCAGTACCCTCAGAAAAACAGCGGGTTTTGGCTATTGGCAGATCAACCAGGGGCTTTTCAGTAAATTCAGGACATCAAAATGCTATAAATAGACCCATAAGGGCTCCTTAGAAAGCAAGCTATCATTGTCTCCGGAATTCTAGTGCTTTCTGAGGAGCTCCTAGCCCAGCTTTGGCTTTGGAGGGGAAGCTCTCAGAGATCTTCCGGGTGTGAGGTGGGACCTCCCTGCTGAGGCTTAAGGGTCAGTCTTAGGTCATTAGAATCCACTCAAGGGGTGAGACTTGAGAGGAGTAGGTTTTGGCTGCACCCCTTTTTCTTCGAACTTCAGTTGAGGTCATATTTGGCTTCAACAGGCCCCCTGATGAGACTCGAAGGTGGCGGGCAGGTGTGACGCTTGCCTGCATCATATATTGTTTTGAAATGGATTATAAATGTAAAGAGAGGACCAAAACCTTGTATATAGTTCTTGAATTGAATAGTTACAAGTATACACACACTTATATAGGAGAAGAAAGAAGAGAGAAATCCTAATACATGATGTGGGACTAATACAAGGAGAGAGAAAGAAGAAAACATGGGCCCTTAATTGGGCTTTTCTAACACTCCCCCGCAAGCTGGAGCGTATAAGTCGTAGGCACCAAGCTTGGATAAGAACTGATAGTATAGCGGCCTGGAGAGAGCTTTCGTCAGGATGTCCGCAACTTGGTCTGTAGCAGGAACATGCTCCAAATCTATCTTCTTTGACTATACCTTTTCCCGGATAAAGTGACAGTCAACTTCGATATGCTTTGTTCGTTCGTGAAAAACCGAATTCTTGGCAATATGAATTGCTGCCTGACTGTCGCAAAATAAGGTTGCCGGAGATGAGAGACGAACACCTAAGTCTCCCAGAAGGCCTTCAAGTCAGGTTAGCTCAGAAACAACAGCAGCCATAGCTCGGTACTCGGCTTCAGCAGAGGAACGCGCAACCACAGTCTGTTTCTTGCTACGCCAAGTTATGAGGTGTCCACCAAAGTAAGTATAGAACCCAGTTGTGGAGCGCCTATCGTCAATAGATCCTACATAGTCCGCGTCAGAATACGCGACAAGAGATAGAGATGTGGATGACTTGTACACGAGTCCTTGTCCGGGGGCGATCTTGAGATATCGAAGGATGCGCTCGACAGCTTGAAGATGAGATGTCCGAGGAGCGTGCATGAAACGGCTCACAACTCCCACAACAAATGAGATGTCTGGTCGAGTCACCGTAAGGTAGATCAGCTTCCCGACCAAGCGTCTGTAATACTCTGGATTTGTAAGCAGCTTGTCAGAGTCAGAGCTATGGGGCGAGAGCTTGTGATTTGCGTCCATAGGAGTCTCCGCAGGTTTGCACCCAGAATAACCTGCATCATGAAGGAGGTCCATACAGTACTTCCTTTGAGATAGCACAAGACCATCAGGGCGTCGTGCGACCTCGAGCCCAATAAAGTACCGAAGGTTGCCTAGATCTTTGGTCTGAAAGGCGGAATTCAACTGTTCCTTGATCTGTTATATTCCTGCCTTGTTGTCGCCAGTAATCAGAATATCGTCAACGTAGACAAGAAGAATCACAATCCCGATTGACCAGTGTCGGGTGAAGAGAGAAAAATTAGCCGAGCTCTGAATGAAGCCACTAGCACAAACCACCTTACTGAACTTTTCAAACCACGCACGCGGGGATTGTTTGAGACCATAAATGGATTTCCGAAGGTGACATACCAAAGACTCCCCCGTGGTCTCAAACCCGGGAGGTTGCTGCATATAAATTGTCTCCTGTAAATCGCCGTTGAGGAAGACATTCTTAATGTCAGCTGATAAAGTGGCCAGTGACGATGAACAGCCAAGGAGAGGAGAACGCGGACCGTGTTCAATTTGGCCACGGGAGAGAAGGTTTCCTCGTAATCAAGGTCAGGTTGCTGAGTAAAGCCCAGTGCCACGAGGCGAGCCTTCAGACGGTCGATAGTGTCATCTGCCGCATGTTTAATGACATAGACCCATTTGAAGCTAACAGAGGTGTGGCCAGCATGAAGAGGAACCAGATCCCAGGTCTGGTTAGCCCAGAGAGCCCGCATTTCATCGTTCATAGCGGCCCTCCACCCGGGGTGTTGAAGCGCCTCTTGCACATTGTTAGGTATAGAAATAGAAGAGAGAGAGGTGGCAAACACATATAGAGGCGGCGTGAGCCGATGTAGAGAGACGTAGTTGGCCAAGGGATGAGTTGTAGAGACGGGAGCGTGATCTGCCGTAGTCATGGTATCGCTGGTGGCGGGGAGCTGGGCCACGGGAGCATCCTTGGATGGGCGACGAGAGTAGACACGGATAAGTGGTGGAGGAACCCGAGGAGGAACGGGGGGAGAGGAGGAAGAAGACGGCACAGATGTCGTGACCGGTACAGCAGGTCGGGGAATAGGGGTAGCAGAAGACGAGGTGGTGCTGGGTAAGTGGAAGGGCTGATCTTCGCAGAAGGTGACATCCGCAGAAACGACCAGCTTGCCGTCAGTAGGAGAGTGGTAGACGTACCCCTTTTGAGTGTGAGAGTAGCCAACAAACATATACTTGGCGGCCCGAGGAGCAAGTTTGTCGGAAGGAGGGCCAAGAAGGTGGACATAACAAACACACCCGAAGATCCGCGGTGTGAGAGAGGTGAGGTTGGTGGAGGGATAGAGGAGTTGGATGGGTGAGGCAAAATCAAGAACAGAGGAGGGAAGGCGGTTGATGAAATGACAGGCGGTGGATACAGCAAAGTTCCAATATTCGATTGGAACGTGCATTTGGAACATAAGGGACCGCGCAATATCGAGAAGATGACGATTTTTGCGTTCGGCCACCCCGTTTTGCTGAGGGTTATACGCACATAAAGTTTGATGGATGACACCAAATTCAGTGCAGAGATTGGAGAATGTACGCCCCGTATACTCCCGAGCATTATCAGTGCGAATTACTTTGAGGGGGTAGCGAACTGCGTACGCATCTCAAGTAAAAAGACGTGAAATACAGAGGTAAGTTCAGTTCGATCATGTAGTAAATAGAGACACGTGGTACGAGAGTAATCGTCAATGAACGTGACAAAATAGCGAAAGCTAAAAATACTAGAGATTTTATAAGGACCCCAAACATCAGAATGAACTAAAGATAAGGGAGTACTACTCCTGGTACAAGCAGGGGGAAAAGAAGAACGATGTTGTTTGCCGTAGATACAAGATTCACAAGAGAACTCCCGTAAAGGTATATCAGGAAGAACCCGCTTGAGAATCGGAAGGGGAGCATGGCCAAGGCGGCGATGCCAATCAACAGTGGAGATGACAGAGAGAAGAGGTGGTGGGATATCCAGGATATACAGATTCACCAGCTGCCCCTTACCAATGGTACTCTGGGTGCGGCGATCTTGCATAAGAAAAGAAGAAGGTGAAAAGGTAAGACAACAATCAAGGTCGTGGGTGAGACGACTAACATATAATAAATTGAAAGGAGACCCCGGAACATGAAGAACCGAGGAAAGAGAAAGGGTCGGCGTTAGCTGAAGACAGCGGAGCCAGAGACTGGTAGGGTGTCACCGTTGGCCACAGTGATGCGAGCAGGATGAGGCGTCTGTAGATACGCTATGGGTTTCTGGAAGGTGATATGGTGAGTAGCGCCGGAATCAACGATCCAACAAGGATTATGAGAGAGACAGGTGATACTTTCCGCAGAGAAGGACGCAATAGAGGTGGCAGCGAAATCATCAGACGACATGCGGTTAGCAGAAGGAAAGACCGGGTGGCTAGCAGAGAGGAGGTCGGGCGGCTAGCAGAGAGAAGGCCAGGCGGCTAATAGAGAGGAGGCCGGGTGGCTTGCAGAGAGGAGGTCGGGCGGCTAGCAGAGAGGAGGTCGGGCGGCTAGCAGAGAGGAGGCAGGGCGGCTAGCAGAGAGGAGGCCGGACAGCTAGCAGAGAGGAGGCCGGGCGGTTAGCAGAGAGCAGGTCGGGCGGCTAGCAGAGAGGAGGTCGGGCGGCTAGCAGAGAGAAGGCCGGGCGGCTAGCAGAGAGAAGTTCGGGCGGCTAACAGAGAGGAGGGCGGGAGACTAGCAAAGAGGAGGCTGGGCGGCTAGCATAAGGAGGTCGAGCGGCTAGAGAGAAGCCAAACAGAGAAGAGCGGGTGCGATAGAAGCAGAAGCCGCACGGTCTCGATGGACACACCAGCGACAAGAAGAGTCGCGACCAGGACGCGGCTTGCAGCAAAAGAAGAGACCGCTAATCGACAAGACAAGTCGCAGCGGCTAGCCTAAGGAGTGAAAATCTGCACGGTCACGGTGAGGCCACAAGCTGGAGGAGAGAAAGCAGGCTGCGCGGATATGTAGGAAGACCGCGCGGATAGATACAAGATGAAGTGGGACCCACGTGAGAGTTTATAAAAGAGAGAGGAGGAGGAGGAGGAGGAGGAGGAGAAGTGGAAGCCACGAGGAGAGAGAGCGGTTAAAAGGGGGCAGACCGCACGAGATGGCGGCTAGGAGGGAAAAGCAAAACACCGAGCGGTTTCCAGGAGAACAGGCCAGACAAGCATGTCTGGGCGGACAGAACCTGTAGACCGCAAGCAGTAAACCGAATACAAGGTGGAGACCGGTGGCTCTGATACTATGTAAAGAGAGGACCAAAACCTTGTATATAGTTCTTGAATTGAATAGTTACAAGTATACACACACTTATATAGGAGAAGAAAGAAGAGAGAAATCCTAATACATGATGTGTGACTAATACAAGGAGAGAGAAAGAAGAAAACATGGGCCCTTAATTGGGCCCTTAATTGGGCTTTTCTAACAATAAATATAATTATAGTTAGAACTTGTTAATACAAAATTTCATTGTGAAAACATTTGGTTTTATTTATGAACTTTTTTGGGGTAACCAAAACTTACAAATTTAAATACATTATTAAAAATACTCTAAAAGACAACTACTGAGAAAGAAAACAAGATTTGCATATGTTGTTTATCAACCTTGAGAAGGCTTATGATAGAGTTCCAAGAGAGATCTTATGGAGAGTCTTAGAAAAGAAAGGTGTAAATGTATCATACATTGACGTAATCAAAGATATGTATGCAAATTCAGTGACAAGGGTGAGGATATCTCGAGGATTAACACAGGAATTCCCTATAAATATTGGCTTACATCAAAGTTTGGTTTTAAGCCCTTATCTCTTTACCCTCATCTTAGATGAGCTCACCAGAGTCCAGACATATCCAACAAGCAATACCTTGGTGTTTATTATTTGCGGATGATAACGTTTTTGTCAAAGAGACGCGCAAGGGTGTAAACGCAAAACTTGAATCTTGACAAGACGCTTAAGAAAAGAAGGATTTTAGGTTGAGCAAGACAAAGACGGAGCATATGGAGCTTAAATTTAGCAGTGCAAGAAGGACTGATGACTTCGTCATTAAGTTGCGTGATCAAGATATTTCTCGAAGTGAATGTTTTAAATATCTTGGATCGATAGTTAAAAACAACGAGGGTATTGATAAAGATGTGACACATGGAATCCAAGCGAGTTGGTTGAAGTGGAGAGACGCGTCAGAGATCTTGTGTAATCGTAAAGTACCATTAAAACTTAAGGGCAAGTTCTATCGTACTGCGATTAGACCAGCGATGCTCTATGGTTCTGAGTGTTGGGCAGTGAATTGTGTACATGAGGAAAAAATGAGAGTTACGGAGATGAGAATGCTTAGGTGGATGTGTGGACAAACGAGGCTGGATAGAATTAGGAATGAATGTATCAGGGATAAGACAAGAGTAGCACCAATTGCAGAGAAGATGCGAGAAGTTCGCCTAAGATGGTTTGGACACGTACAAAGGAGACCATTAGAAACACATGTTAGGTGTTGTGAGAGTCTAGTCACTGGGCATGTTAAATGAGGGAGGGGTAGACCAATAAAAACTTGGAATGAAACTATAAGGAGAAACATGATGTACTTAGGCATTAGTAAGATTATGACACAAGATAGGGCGGCGACAAAGGATCCATATAGCCGACCACCCCACTATAGTGGGATAAAGTCTTGAGTGTTGTTGTTATTAAAAATACTCTTAAAATAGACAAATTTAAAAAGTTTGAAGCATCTAAATATTTTTTTGCTTTAAATCACATGCTCATCTCCTAAGAAAATATACCATAAACATTGGGTCATTAGTATAAAGACGCTATTTTAGACTTAATATAAAAAATAAAAAAATTTAATAGCATATTAAGGTGTTTTTACTAAAGATAAAATGAAAAAAAAAAATATACTAAGAAAATCATTAAATTTTATCAGTATATTTATTTTAATTCTTGATAATCATTTTAATAGTAGTAATTAAAAAGTCCAAGGAAAATTTGTGTTCTTAGCTTCTTACAGATATTGAAGGGAGTAAGTTTTACTTTGTATTAAATTCATCAAATTAAGAAATGAAATGAAAACTTAATCAAAATACTTAAAAAAAGTATTTTTATCAAGCTTAAATCAATAAAAGAGACACACTTCAATGCCCAGAATTTACTTTGCCGTGAATATAATAAAGGGTTAAGTTTGCCTAATTACAGCTTGCATCCCTCTAACCTTTAAAATTATATTACACTCCCCATAATGTTGACATTTCATAACATTTTATGCACACAAAAAAACCTTCCCTAAAATTTACCCCATTTGGTGATTTTGTGCATGGATGTTATGAAATGTAAACTTATGGGGGAGGATTTTGTAATTTCAAAAGTCAGTGAGGTGCAAGTTGTAATTATGCAAACTTCCAGAGAAAGTCCCAGTAAATAACTCCATAATAATTTTTTTAAAAAAATGAAGAGAACAAATGACATACTCGTCCTTCCATGATCCAGGATCTCTGCAATCTCCCCGAACGTCACGCAAGGAAAGAAAGCCGTCATTATAGCTGCAACGGCCAACAATTCATTTTAAGAAAATGATAATGAAAAAAGTAAAACAAAAAAAAAACTCAAAAATATTGTTGAACTTGGAAGGATTACTGTTTGTAGGGTTCAAATGGCAGTCATAGAGCCCCGTTGACAACGGCTCTCCGACAATTGTAAGATAAGTAGGAGTAGAGCGAACAGGCCCTTCTGTTGGAAACGTCTATGGGCTCCTGCTATCTCTCCAAGATTTTCGGAAATTCTTCTAAGTAGTCGGCGAGGCCAACTTGGCGAGACCGCCAAGTCACGCGGTTACTACCCCGGCGAGACCGCAGCCCACTCACGACCAGACCGCCCAACCCGCGTGGCGAGATCCACCTACTCGCGCGATCACGACACCAACGAGCCCCTACTCGCTTGGCGAGTCCCTTTGCGCGAGCTCCTCCTGCGTTAGCTTCTCCTGCGCGAGCTGCTACTCGCTTGACGAGTTCCCTTGCGCGAGCTCCTCCTCCGGCTTGCCCGGTTAGAAAAAACAAACCGCCCGGACACCACTCTTCTTGCGGCGGGATCAAACCCCTTAGCGCTGCGGCGCTCTCTTTCTCTCTCTAAAATAGGAACAAGAAATTTGGGAGTTTATCTATCTATATTCATCAACTTCTAAAATGAACTATAAGGGACCTATTTATAGGTCAAGCAAAAACAAACAAACCTCTCTCCTAATAAATGTAACCTCTCAACTAACCCATTAATCATAACTCTCTTTCCCATACATTAAATAATCATAAATCATAACTCCAAAAATAGTGGGACCCGGTCAAACATGTCAACTCCAACACCTTCAACTGTCATCTGCCTCAGCGCCATCAAAATATAAAAACCATGATGTCATCCCAAAAATAAAAACTCTATAATCCAAAAATAAAAATAAAAACCATAAGATCTTGCATCAAAAAACAAGATAGTATTACCTAAATTGAAGAGGACAAATTTCCATAATAGCCCCATAAATAATGGAAAGTATAAGTATAGCCCTCTTTTAAAAAGGCTTCTCAATATAGCCCCTTTTTCATAATTAAGATGCCTAATCAGAATTTTATATAATTAGAAATAGAATTAATTAAGTATTATTTAACAAGTTTCCAATATGGCCCTCTTTTGATAACCATTCCCATTCTAGCCTCTTTTTCGTTTAGTCCCAAACCGTTTTGAGTCTTTATTTACTTGTTTGAGAGCATATACAGTGGCAGTTTTCATGCTATTCCAGATATTACAGAGTGGTAACCATTAGACGCAACACGAGGTATTATTGAGCTCCAACCACCCACTTTAATACGAAAGACTGGACGCCCACAATCTCGCCGACATCATAATACAATGGATGAGCACATTGATCGCGGTAATAAAAGATGTGGTATTTGTAAAGAATTGAGACACAATCGATCAACATGTCCCAGAAATCCAGAAAATCGAAGGTAAGAAATTGTTTGTTTATAAAATTTTATTACATTTCGTATACAAATCGATATCTGAAAAATATGTTTTAATGTTTGCTTTTAATTTTTCAGGCGTTATGGAGGACTGCAGTAGCTGTTGCGAAGAATGGATGCACTGCTGTTAACATCTGCTGTTAGCGAAGAAATGAACTAGTTTTTGTTTTGTTTATTTGAGAATGTTAGCATTTGCTGTAGCGAAGAATATTTATGTTTGTACAATTGGAGAATGTTTAGCATCTGCTGTTTATGCTATTTTTATATCCTTCCTCGTTTTCTAATCGTTCCAGCCTCGTTTTGTAATCTTTTCATCAAATTAAGTGAAAAAGGGCTATATTGGGACTTTTTTCCAAAAAAGGGCTATATTCATATTTTATTTTTATTAGGAGGCTATACTGGAAATATCCTAAATCCGGCTTAAGGTAATGAAATTTCTTAATTATGAAAAAGGGGCTATATTGGGAAGCCTTTTTAAAAAGGGGTTATACTTATACTTTCCATTATTTAGGGGGCTATTGTGGAAATTTGTCCAATTGAAGAAGCTGGAGAAGCACTGAAAAATAGCTGCATAAGAGTTGGAGGTGCCTTTTGTAGGCAACTCAAACTGGAATATTGATGACCTGGTTGGAAGATGAAGTCCAGGAACTTGTACCCTGATCTAACTGGAAGGTTGGATTCTGTTGGAAGGAAAGAGTAAACTCTACTCTGCTCTCTTCTGAAAACAGAGCATCTAGTTGCTTGGCACTGAAGCAAGCTCCTCGAAGCAGCACCATGGATGCGGAGACAACTGGAGAGCACAACAAGGCTCATAAAAGAAGCAATAATAGTAGGGGTATCCAGCCGATCGAAGCAACAATCGCAGTTTTGGATTGAAGCCCCGTTGTGGCTGTTACCTCTCAGAGATCTCCTTTGTAGTGTAAGTGCTGGAGTTGACATGTTGACCGGGCCCCACCGCTTTGGAATTGTTGTATCTCATTTATGCTTATTTATTGTATGAGAAAGAGGACTTGTATTTAATAGGGTAGTTGAGGGGGTTGCATTTATTAGGATAGAATTTGTTTGGTTTTCCTTTGCCTATAAATAGGCATTTGTAGTTCCTTTTGAAGATTGATGAATATAGAGAGAAAAACTCTCAAACTCCTTGTTCCTGTTTAGAGAGAGAGAGAGGAAGCGCCGCAGCGCTGGTGTGTTTTTCTGTCCGGGCGGTTAGAAGTCGAAGCCGTGCGGTTTGGTGAGCTCGCAGCGAAAGAGAGCTCGCGGTTTGTGGATCTCGCGCATTGGTGAGCTCGCGCAGGAGCAGCTCGCGCAGGAGGAACTCGCCAAGCGAGTAGCAGTGCTCGTTGGCGTCGTGGTCGCGCGAGTAGACGGACCTCACCACGCGAGTTGGGAGGTCAAACCGCGAGTGGGGTGTAGTCTCACCTGGTGGTCTAGGCGCAAGGGGTTGAAGGCGATCTCGCTGGGTTGTGTTCGCGCGTGGAGGCGGGAGCTCGCTCGCGAGAGGTGGTACTCGCCTAATAGGTCGTGGTCGCGCGGTTTGAGGCGGCGGTCTTGGTTTGGGTGTTGAGTTGTGGTGTCAAGTGAAGTTGTTAGTGGAGTTGGGATTGAGCGGGAGCCCATACACGTTTCCAACAAGTGGTATCAGAGCGAGGTTCGAAAAGGTTGGATCCCCTGGGAGTTGACTCGGAAGGTTAAGTGAGAAGAAGAGATGGAGATGGGAAGTGGAATGCCGGGGCAGGTCCCCAAGCTGACAAAGACCAACTATGGGAATTGGAGTATACAAATGCGAGTGCTACTCGCCTCCAAAGAGTTATGGGAGATAGTTGAAGAGGGAGTCGAGGTGCTTACCACTGAAGCGGAGGCAGCGTTGACTAACGCTCAGAAGACAGCATTGAGGGAAGCAAAGAAGCGGGACAAGAAGGCCCTATTCCTATTGTACCAAGGAGTTGATGAGGCAACGTGTAACGCCCCGAAACTCGAAGGAGCAAAAGGGGGACGTTTTGGGCCAGTTTGGGTTCTGGCAGAAGGCATACGGCCTGGGACACGGGCGTGTCCCAGGGCGTGTCAAGCGTGTGTCGACACTTAGCCGCGAAGTCGTCGAGTTATACTCGACGATTCGTCGAGAATGGGCACACGGCCTGCGACACGGGCGTGTCGCAGGGCGTGTCGACCTGTGTCGTGCTCTAATGATGGGTTCTTGTTTACAACTTATATAAACTGCTTCCGCTAGAATGCTCTGTGTAGGACGTTGAGATTGGTTGGATGGTTTCCATACGTAACCACCCGGTCTATCTGTGGTATATGGCGTCGGGCCCCGGCCGGACCTACTGCTATATACTATGCGACAGATAGGGGGTGTTACACAACGTTTGAGAAGATCTCTGATGCAGGGACATTGAGAGAAGCATGAGAGATACTGCAACGCTCCATGCAGGGACTGGATAAAACAAAGAAGGTTAAGCTGCAATCCCTCCGAGCCCAGTATGAGGTGATGAGGATGCAAAGCTCGGAGAAGGTGGGTGACTACGTGACACGTTTACGGACGCTCACAAACGATGAAGAGGAATGGGGAAACGATAGATGATGTTAGCTTCATGGAGAAGCTCATGAGGTCTATGTCCAAGAAGTTCAGGCACGTGGTAGTAGCCATAGAGGAGTCGAAGGATCTCACTGAGATGGCGGTAGATGAACTTGTTGGCTCGCTGCAAGCCCATGAGTACCGCATGCTACAGGATGATGATGAGTCAAGTGGCTTGGGGAAAGCACTCCAGACTCAGCTAAACTTTGGAGAAAGCTCCGGAAGAGGAGGAGGCCAGCGTGACCGAGGCTACCAAGGTAAAGGTAGAGGAGGAAGAGGTGGAAGTGACTTCGGAAGAAACCAGCATAACCAGAAGGAGGCAGAACAACCTCAGGGTTGGAGACATGATGGAGGAGGAAGAGGAAGAGGCCGAGGGAGAGGCCAAGGCAGAGGACAAGGAAGAAACCAGGGAAGAGGTCAAGGAGGAGGAAGAGGCGATATGTCCCAAATTCAATGTTACAACTGTAACAAGTTTGGACATATGAGCTACGACTGTTGGGCTCCAAGAAAGGGAGGAGAAGCCAACCACTATGCTGAGGCAAGTAACACGGGTGGCGACACGATGATGTTCCTTACCATCCAAGGTGCTGCAGGAGGGAGGAACGGGGTGTGGTACTTGGATACTGGCGCAAGTAACCACATGTGTGGAGATAAGGAGTTGTTCACCAGCCTTGAGGCAAATGGTGGTGAAGTCAGTTTTGGCGACGCCTCAAAGATATCTGTGGAAGGAAGAGGAGTGATAGCAGTCACAATGAATGGGAAGGAGGTACAGATCAACGATGTTTTCTATGTACCAGGCTTGAGGAGCAACATCCTAAGTCTTGGGCAGCTGGTAGAAAAGGGCTATCGTGTCCTATTGAGGGATAGTACCTTAGCTATGAAGGATAGTCAAGGAAAAGAAGTGGTGAGAGTGAAGATGGCGACGAACCGCCTCTTTCCTCTAAGTATGGATGCCAAGGAGACGGCATGTCTTGCGAAGACAGGAGAAGAAGAGGAAGCTTGGTTGTGGCACCACCGGATGGGCCATCTGGGGTTCACAGGCCTGAAGTTGCTGTCAGGTTCCAAAATGGTGGATGGACTGCCTGTGATCACACCTCCTCATAGGGTCTGTGAGACATGCACGAAGGGGAAGCAGAGGAGAGAAACTTTTAAGGATGGCAAGTCCCGGAGAGCAACAAGGCCGTTGGAGTTAGTTCACTCGGACATCGCTGGTCCGTTTGAGACTACTTCAATAGGTGGAAGCAATTACTACATTACCTTCACTGACGACTTCAGCAGGAAGTGTTGGATTTATTTCCTAAGGGAGAAGGTTGAGGCACTTGACAAGTTCAAGGAGTTCCATGCGATGGCTGAGAAGGAGAGTAGTCAACCGCTGAAGGTGCTCAGAATGGATAGGGGTGGGGAGTACACCTCTAGGCTGTTTGACGAGTACTGTAAGCAATAGGGGATCTCTCATCAGCTGACGGCGGCATACTCGCCTCAGCAGAATGGCGTGGCAGAGAGGAAGAACCTTACCGTCATGAATATGGCAAGGAGTATGGTGAAGGGCAAGGGGTTGCCGAAGAAGTTCTGGGCGGAAGCGGTGCAGGTAGCGGTGTACGTGCTGAACCGTTGTCCAACTAAGAGTGTGAAGTTCAAGACTCCATTTGAAGCTTGGAGTGGGTGGAAGCCCAGTGTGAAGCACCTAAGGGTTTTCGGGTGTGTGGCTTATGCCCACGTCCCGGACCAGAGGAGGAAGAAGTTGGATGACCGGAGCGAGAAGTGTATCTTTGTAGGCTACGCTCCTGCGAGCAAGGCTTACAAGTTGTATAACCCGGTGACGGAGAAGGCCATCATATCAAGGGATGTGGTGTTTGAAGAAGAAAGCAGCTGGAGCTGGGATGAAGCAACGAGAGGCATCAAGGGGATGTTCTACGAGGATGATGAGGAGGAAGGTGGAGAAGAGGCTGAAGCCGAGATGGGTGGAGTTGAGCCACCATCACCACCTAGCAGAGGTTCAGGGGGAGCTCTCACCCCTTACTCAAGTGGAGCAAGTACAAGTGGTGGCAGTTCAGGTGGATCTAGCACCAGTGGAAGTAAAGATAACCGTCCTCAACCTCGGATGAGGAGGTTGGATGATATCTATGAGGAGACGGCGCCGGTACGTAACAATTTTTCTTTATACTGTCTATTTGCAGATGTTGAGCCGTGCTCTTATGAAGAAGCCGCCAAAGAAAAAACTTAGAGAAAGGCGATGGATGTGGAGATCGCCTCCATCAAGAAGAACGACACCTGGAAGCTGGTGGATCCACCTGCAGGCCAAAAACCCCTCGGGGTGAAATGAGTATATAAGGTGAAGAAGAATAAAGACGGATGCGTGGAGAAACACAAGGCAAGGCTCGTTGTGAAGGGCTACCGCCAAGTCCACGGAGTAAATTATGATGAGGTTTTCGCCCCCGTAGCGCGGATAGACACCATCAGATTGATCATCGTGCTGGCAGCACATCATGGCTGGAAGATAATGCAGATGGACGTGGTCTCTGCTTACTTAAATGGCTACCTGGAGGAAGATGTGTACATCGAGCAACCTCCAGGATATGTGGTGAAGGGGCAGGAGAGAAAAGTATGCAAGCTGGACAAGGCTTTGTACGGGCTGAAGCAAGGAGCTCGAGCCTGGAATGGGAGAATAAATGCTTACCTGCAGAAGCATGACTACAAGAAGAACCCTCATGAATATGCCCTCTACACGAAGGTTGGGAAGAATGGCGACATGATGATCGTATGTCTATACGTGGACGATATGATCTTCACAGGCAACAACCCTTTGTTGTACGAGGAGTTCAAGAGAATGATGAAGATGGAGTTCGAGATGACGGACCTTGGAGAGCTCAACTATTTTTTGGGGGTGGAGGTAAAGCAGAGTGAAGACGGGATCTTCATCTCACAGAATAAGTATGCGGAGGAGATCCTAAAGAAGTTCAGGATGGAGAACAGCAAGCCTATCTCCACTCCTGCCGACCCAGGCCTGAAGTTGAGCAAGGAGTCGAAGGAAGGAGCGGTAGACTCCACTTTATTCAAAAGCTTGGTGGGGAGTCTACGTTACCTGACCTTCACCCGACCGGACATCATGTATGCAGTCGGGGTGGTAAGCAGACACATGGAGGAACCAAAGGAGGACCACTTCACAGCCGCAAAGAGGATCCTGAGATACGTAAACAGGACAAGAGGTCATGGGTTGAAATACTCTAAGGGCAAGGAGCTGAAGCTGGTTGGGTACTCAGATAGTGATTACGGTGGAGATGTCAATGACCGGAAGAGCACTTCCGGGTACGCTTTCAATATGGGAACCGGAGTGTTCTCATGGAGTTCGAAGAAGCAAGCCACGATAGCTCTATCGTCATGTGAGGCAGAATACATTGCAGCGGCTGCTGGCACCTGCCAAGCTATCTGGCTAAGGAACCTTCTGGAGAGTCTGCATCATGGAGTGGATGGGCCAACAACAATGTTGGTGGACAACATGTCAGCCATCCAGCTCACAAAGAACCCTGTGCTACATGGCCGTAGCAAACACATTGAGACGAGGTATCATTTCCTTAGGGAGCAGGTGGAGCTGAAGACAGTGGAAGTTGTATATTGCCCGACCGGAGAGCAAGTTGCGGACATCTTTACAAAAGCGTTGAAGGTGGAGACGTTCGAGAGGCTCAAATGCAAACTCGGCATGTGCTGCCAAGTTTGAGGGGGAGTTTGCTGGAGTTGACATGTTGACCGGGCCCCACCGCTTTGGAATTGTTGTATCTCATTTATGCTTATTTATTGTATGGGAAAAAGGACTTGTATTTAATAGGGTAGTTGAGGGGGTTGCATTTATTAGGATAGAATTTGTTTGATTTTCCTTTGCCTATAAATAGACATTTGTAGTTCCTTTTGAAGATTGATGAATATAGAGAGAAAAACTCTCAAACTCCTTGTTCCTGTTTAGAGAGAGAGAGGAAGCGTCGCAACGCTGGTGTGTTTTTCTGTCCGGGCGGTTAGAAGTCGAAGCCGTGCGGTTTGGTGAGCTCGCAGCGAAAGAGAGCTCGCGGTTTGTGGATCTCGCGCATTGGTGAGCTCGCGCAGGAGCAGCTCGCGCAGGAGGAACTCGCCAAGCGAGTAGCAGTGCTCGTTGGCGTCGTGGTCGCGCGAGTAGACGGACCTCACCACGCGAGTTGGGCGGTCAAACCGCGAGTGGGGTGTAGTCTCGCCTGGTGGTCTAGGCGCAAGGGGTTGAAGGCGATCTCACTGGGTTGTGTTCGCGCGTGGAGGCGGGAGCTCGCTCGCGAGAGGTGGTACTTGCCTAATAGGTCGTGGTCGCGCGGTTTGAGGCGGCGGTCTTGGTTTGGGTGTTGAGTTGTGGTGTCAAGTGAAGTTGTTAGTGGAGTTGGGATTGAGCGGGAGCTCATACACGTTTCCAACAGTAAGACCTCCTTCGGTAAGTGTCATCTCAAGTACCTACTCCAGAGCCTTCTCTTGAAGCTACTCCTGCAAGCGCCAAGGAATACTTTATATTTTTTTACTTTCAAGTACTTGTAATCGGAGCAGTGGCCTGTCACCCTCTCGAATATCCAAACACTCGCAACCTCGAGTAAACTAGTGCAATTGATCGCTCCGGCCCCGTGGTTTTTTCCCCTTTCGGGTTTTTTCATGTAAAACGTCTTATCGTCTTTAATACTGGTTCTCTTTTAAATGTTTGCATGCTTGGCTCACTCTTGAGATAAAGCTGTTCGATTCTTTGGATAGAGAGAGCGTCAAGCGACACGCGGCAATACTTAAAATGATTGTAAAATATCAAAATTAATATTCGGCTGGGGCGGAGACATTCGTCGGGGAGGGGACATTCAACGAAGGTGGGGACATTCAACGATTGTAGGGTTATTCATCGAGTGCAAGGATATTCGGCGGGAGTGGTGACATTTAGCGGGGGCTAAATTTGTTTGCTTAGCCATCAATTGTCTAATATCTTAAAGCACACATATAATACATAATTGTAAAAATAAACAAACATCAACTATGTACATATAAAGTATATAAAAAAACCAGCCACTCTACTCTTCCCTTGCCAGCCAATACTTCGGAATAGCCCTATAAGCATTCATCACAGAGACTATCACATTTTGCTTAGTCACTAATTAACTAATACCTCAAAGCATATCTCGATTACAAAAATATGTAAAGATAAATAAACAACATTTATGTACTGGTAAAGTGTATAAAAAAATTTATCTGCTCCATTTGACGAACTTTCGGCAAATACTACGTAACAATCATATAAGCAATCATCACAAATATTATCGTGTTTTGTTTAGCCACTAATTGATTAATACCTCAAAGCACGCCTAGAGTATAGAAATGTAAAAATAAACAAATATCAAATATGTACCTGTAAAGTATAAAAGAAATGTATCTGCTCCTCTCGACCTTCTACCAACTAATACTATGGAGCAGCTCTATAAACATGCAACACAAGCTACTATGCTTTTCTTAGCCAGTAATTGACTAATATTACAAAGCACACCTAAAAGTCATGAATATAAAAACACAGATAGTTGGAATTAGTACCTGAGTACATGTATACGAAGCATTCCTTGCATCATGTTGTGCACTTGCAGACATTTTTTAGGTCTGTGAAGGATGGTTAAAGTTTTGTAACTGAAGTAAAAGAAGTGATTGAGTTTATAATAAAGTAGACGTCCCTGTAAAGAGAGGCCCAAAATATTGTATATATTTCTTGAATGAATAGTTTCAAGTATACACACACTTATATAGGAGAAGAAAGAAGAGAGAAATCCTAATACATGATGTGGGACTAATACAAGGAGAGAAAAAGAAGAAAACATGAGCACTTAATTGGGCTTTTCTAACACTCTCCCGCAAGCTAGAGCGTACAAGTCATAGGCACCAAGCTTGGATAAGAACTGATAGTATAGCAGCCTGGAGAGAGCTTTCGTCGGGATGTCCGCAACTTGGTCGGTAGCAGGAACATGCTCCAAATCTATCTTCTTTGACTGTACCTTTTCCCGGATAAAGTGACAGTCAACTTCGATATGCTTTGTTCGTTCGTGAAAAACCGGATTCTTGGCAATATGAATTGCTGCATGACTGTCGCAAAATAAGGTTGCCGGAGATAAGAGACGAACATCTAAGTCTCCCAGAAGGCCTTCAAGCCAGGTTAGCTCAGAAACAACAGCAGCCATAGCCCGGTACTCGGCTTCAGCAGAGGAACGCGCAACCACAGTCTGTTTCTTGCTACGCCAAGTTATGAGGTGTCCACCAAAGTAAGTACAGAACCCAATTGTGGAGCGCCTATCATCAATAGATTCTGCATAGTCAGCGTCAGAATACGCTACAAGAGATAGAGATGTGGATGACTTGTACACGAGTCCTTGTCCGGGGGCGATCTTGAGAAATCGAAGGATGCGCTCGACAGCTTAAAGATGAGATGCCCGAGGAGCGTGCATGAAACGGCTCACAACTCCCACAACAAATGAGATTTCTGGTCGAGTCACCGTAAGGTAGATCAGCTTCCCAACCAAGCGTTTGTAATATTCCGGATTTGTAAGCAGCTTGTCAGAGTCAGAGCTATGGACCGAGAGCTTGTGATTTGCGTCCATTGGAGTCTCCGCAGGTTTGCACCCAGAATAACCTGCATCATGAAGGAGGTTCATATAGTACTTCCTTTGAGATAACACAAGACCATCAGGGTGTCGTGCAACCTCAAGCCCAAGAAAGTACCGAAGGTTGCCCAGATCTTTGGTCTGAAAGGCGGAATTCAACTATTCCTTGATCTGTTGTATTCCTGTCGTGTCGTCGCCAGTAATCAGGATATCGTCAACGTATACCAGAAGAATCACAGTCCCGGTTGACCGGTGTCAGGTGAAGAGAGAAAAATCAGTCGAGCTCCGAGTCAAGCCACTAGCACATACCACCTTACTGAACTTTTCAAACCACGCACGCGGGGACTGTTTGAGACCATAAATGGATTTCCAAAGGTGACATACAAAAGACTCCCCCATGGTCTCAAACTCGGGAGGCTGCTGCATATAAACTGTCTCCTGTAGATCGTCGTTGAGGAAGACATTCTTAATATCCAGCTCATAAAGTGGCCAGTGACGATGAACAGCCAAGGAGAGAAGAATGCGGACCGTGTTTAATTTTGCCACGGGAGAGAAGATTTCCTCGTAATCAAGGTCATGTTGCTGAGTAAAGCCCCGTGCCACGAGGCGAGCCTTCAGACGGTCGATAGTGTCATCTGCCGCATGTTTAATGACATAGACCCATTTGCAGCTAACAGAGGTGTGGCCAGCAGGAAGAGGAACTAGATCTCAGGTCTGGTTAGCCCAAAGAGCTCGCATTTCATCGTTCATAACGGCCCGCCACCCTGGGTGTTGAAGCGCCTCCTACACATTGTTAGGTATAGAAATAGAGGAAAGAGAGGTGGCAAATGCATAGAGAGGCAGCATTAGCCGATGTAGAGAGATGTAGTTTGCTAAGGGATGAGCAATAGAGACGGGAGTGTGATCTGCCATAGCCGAGGTATCGCTGGTGGCAGGGAGCTGGGTCACGGGAGCATCCTTGGATGGGCGACGAGAGTAGACACAGATAAGTGGTGGGGGAACCCGAGGAGGAACGGGGGGAGAGGAGGAAGAAGACGACACAGATGGCGTGACCGGTACAGCAGGCCGGGGAATAGAGGGAGTAGAAGACGAGGTGGTGTTGGGTTAGTGGAAGGGCTGGTCTTCGCAGAAGGTGACATCCGCAGAAACGACCAACTTGCCGTCAGTAGGAGAGTAGCAGACGTACCTCTTTTGAGTGCGGGAGTAGCCAACAAACATATACTTGGCGGCCCGAGGAGCAAGTTTGTCGGAAGGAGGGCCAAGAAGGTGGACATAGCAAACACACCCGAAGATCCGCGGTGTTTATCAAATTCATTAGATTTTAATCTGAAAGATAAGATTGCAGAATCAAATTTTTGATGTTATTGCTTAGCGGCTTATTTTAGATCATAAAAAGATTTAATGAGTTTACACACTATGGTTTCTTGACCTTTAACTACGAAACCTTTAGGTTGAGTCATGTAGACTTCTTCATCTAAGTCTTCATGCAAGAAGGTGCTTTTGACATCCATTTGATGAATGATCATCATATGGATCGAGGTTAAGGTAACTAAAGCACAAAGAGATGTGATCCTTGCTATGAGAGCATATGTGTCTAAATAATTTATTCCTTATTTTTGAACATAGCCCTTAGCGACAAGGCGAGCTTTATATTTATCTATAAAACCATCTGCATTTAGTTTCTTTTTAAAGATTTATTTACAATCAATGAATTTAGCACCGGGAGGTAGATCAGTTAGAATTCAAGTTTTATTCTCTAGTATAGAATTAATTTCTAAATTTATGGCTTCTTTCCAAAAGGGATATTCAGATGAGGTCATAATTTTCTCATATGAATTAGGTTCTCCTTCAACTAGATAAGTGAAGTAGTCCTCCCCAAAGGTTTGTTCGGCTCTAACTCTTTCTTCTTCTAAGTTCATCATTTTCTAATAGGCCTATAGAAGAAGAAGAGAGGGTTGAACTAGTAGAAGGTTGAGATGAGATATTCATTTTATATGGGAATGTATCTTCAAAATAAATTGTGTCTCTAGCTTTTATAATAGTGTTATTAGAGATTTCGCTAACTAGAGAATTAGTTATAAGAAATCTATTAACACTACTATCAGATGCATATCCTATAAAAATAGAGTCTAATGTTTTAGGTCATATTTTCTTTCTTTTTGGTTTGGCTTGCATATACATTTCACATTTAGCACTTAATGCAACATTTATTTTAGAAATTAGATTTAAGGACATCATTCTTTTCATATAATCTGAAATCACATATCCTAATCTAGCATATCAAAAATCAGGAGAAGGACTAAAATTAAAGAAGATGATGTTTGATTTACTTTTAAATCAGTAACATTCAATTTAAATAATCCATTAGATACAAATCATTTACAAATAAAAACATCATTCAATGTTAACAAGACTTTATTTGACTCTAATACAATCTTATAGCCTTTCTCCACTAATAAAGAACCGCTCACAAGATTCTTTCTAACCCTCGGCACATAAAGCACATCATGCAAGGCTATTGTCTTCCTGAATGTCAACCTAAGATCCACTCGCCCATGACCAAATATTTGTACCGATGAAGCATCTCCTAATATCACGCTTCCTCCACTAATGTCCTGAAATGTGGCAAAGCAAGAACGATCGAAACATGTATGAACATTTGCTCTGAAATCAAGTTACCAATCTGATGAACAAGTGAGAAGAAGACTAGGAAATAATCTAACCTGAAGATTGACTGATTCAGTGCTTGGATCATGTTGGCCTGAGACTTGAAGTCATGAGATTTGTCGACCAAGAGTTCAGTCTTCTTGTAGAAATAATTGGTTGACAAGTAATTTGTGCGGCCAAAGATGAAGCTCCATTTATCTTTACCTGGGTTTTGGTTTGAAGAACCAGGCTTGGGATGATTGGGTTTTTTATGGCAGGAATCTGGAAGAAAAGGTTTATTGTGGTTTTTGCCCTTGACTTTGAAGTGATGGTATGAGGATTGGTTGTCATGAGATTCAGTCAGATTTACTTTAGTAGCTTGGTCTTTGGCAACTTTAGAATTTTTATGCGGATAGCGTTTTGGATTAGAACATAAGTAAGATTGGCTTGGTCATGACGAAGTATACTACTAAGCTAGACCAAGAATCAGGAAGAGAGTCAATGAGACATATGTTGAAGCCAAAATCTGACTTCGACAAAAGTTCGAAAATCAGGGGTGTAGCCAACACCTACTCGCCCCAAGCTCTGCCCTCCGACTGAATGTGAAGGACAAGAAACCGACCCAAAGCCTCAGCAGGGAGGTCTCACCGCTTACCCGGAAGATCTCTGAGAGCTTCCCCTCCAAAGTCAAAAGCTGGGTTTGGAGCTCCTCAGAAAGCACAGGAAAACTCTTAAAATCCCGGTGAAAAAGGTGCTTCTGAAGAACTCCTATGGGCCTATTTATAGTTTTCTGAGTTGGATCTGCAAATAACCACATTGAACTGACCTGAAAATACCAAAGTACCTTTGGTTGGGTCTGCCAACAGCCAAACTCCGCTGTTCTGAGGAGTTATATGCAGACCACCAAGGGCAAAAGGGTAAAAATCTCTCGGGGTAGAAGAGTAAAATCCCCCATGGGTATAGAATTGTCAAAACGTCCCTCTCTCTGTATGGCGAGTAGGGAAGCACCCAGCGGCGAGACGAGCCCTCCTGGCCGTCTCGCAGGCATCCTTCGTTATGGGGTCCTCTCGCCGATAAGGGCCTACTCGCGTCTCAAAAGGGCGTCTCGCCCACTGCAGAGACCACCGTCCCGCCTCCTGCGAGTGGACCACGTGGTCCCGCTCGCCTCGCAGGCATCTCGCCAGCTTCTATTGTTCGCACCTTGAGGGTCTCTTGCGAGCCCGAGGTTGTACAACATGCCACTAAATAATTTTTGGACAGAATTGAGCCATCAGATCGTATTTTGGATAACATCTCATCCAGTTGATAGAGTTGAGGATTGATAGGCTTGGACTTGAATTTATGGAGGTTAGAAACATTGTAGCGTTCTATACCTGTATTGTCAAGGTTATAGCGCTCTTCAAGAGCAAACCACAAATCTTTAGCCGTATTATATTGACGGAAAATATCGTAAAGACTGTCGGACAAAGCACTAAAAATACGATTGCGACAATGATACTCCATGTTTACTGGATCTCTATAAGGAACATGTCTAACATACGTTCTAGTTGTATTTGCACTAGAAGATGAAGACGATGGAAAGGAAGAGACGGCTACAGTTACAACACTGAGTTTTTTGGTTTCTACAGTAGGAGGATCAAATATTGCAGATAACAGACCTAGGGTATTGAGCTAGTATTTTACTAGTGCTTGTCAATGACGAAAACCATTTCCATTAAATTTCTTGGGTTTGATCCCGACAGAATTCTCAGATCTAAAGGTCATTACAATTTTCTGAAATTTAAAATACAAATAATAAATTGCAGTACTTATGAACATAAAACTAAGAAAATCATTTGATTATTTCGATTTTATTTATGTTGTTATTCTTGGACTGCCCAAGAAATACCCAGTGACGAGTTCTCACTGATACTAGGTGGTTTGTGAGATGATAGCTCAACACGGCCCTTTTGCAAGAGATTATATGATGTGGATCTACACCTTCTTTAGATTGTTAGAATATTTTTATCTATATTTCGAAATAATATACTTTTTTTTTGTTTTTGAAACAATTTATAATAACAATAATAATTAGCAAAACTTGAAAACAAGAATCTAAAACTTGTATAAACATAAGTGGTGAGAAATAAAAAATAGAATATAATATAGGTTTAGAATCGAGCATGGGCAAGACATGTGATCACTGCCCTAAAGAAGTTGCACCACCCTCTGACATGGCTTTCAACGGATGCTCATTTCTGCAAGGTACAACACTTGGCTAGATCACGAAACTTTGATGTACATGGACACCGAAGAAGCTAAGAGCACTTGAACTCCCATTTGATGAATAAAACGTAATAAAAATGAAATCTCGATGAAAATCGTCGAACAACCAGAGAGGAAAAGAGCGATATGATGTTTTTCAGAGTGTTTGTCAACGAATCAAAAAATTCTCCTAAATAAGAGCTTCAATAACGATAAGAAAATAACCATGTAATAAATCTCAACGGTTATAATTAGAAACTTTAATCGTGCAGGTGAATGTTAGAGTTAATTGCAAGAAACGCGTAACTGAAAACAGTGCACAAAGAAACTGACAAACAAGTAAACCAGGTTGCGTCAACTTCTTATCGATATGTGTCGACTTTTATTCGACGTAGGTGAAGTCGAAGCAAGAGTGTCATGTTCATTTCGACGTAGCCGACACAATGTCAAGACCAAGACAGAGCGTCAAGTATATTTCGACATATCGTCGAGTACATTTCGACGTAGCTGATGCAAGAAAAAATAGCGCGTTCTTGTCGACGCAAGCGTCGAATACTTATCGACGCGACTTAAAATCTTAGGATTAAAAAGCGCAAAACTATTTAGAACAAAAATTACAATTCAATTCAATTATTTTCCAAATCCGGATCCGGGACCGGTGCGGTGCACGTACGCACGTGCGTGGTCCATAGATTCTTTTTATGTTCCTTTGAACACAAACGGGGGGCAACGAGGAGGTAGCTCCACTTTGACCACCACCCAAAATGTTTTGAGCGACCAAATAGAAGGTTGTGGTTAGCCTACTCTCGTTTATCTCTCATGTGAACTTGATTACAGAGTTTGACTCGAATGCAGGAGCATACTAGCCCTAAAAGCCAAAAGGGCAAAAGCCTGATAAAGTGGTTTCTATTGCTTTGTTTTTATTCACGTGCTTGCGCATCTTGGATATATGTAAACAATCAATTCATGTTGTACACAAGGGTCATACGTAGTGGCCAGACATCAACTTCTCCAGCAATTTTTTTTTTGAATGTATAGTATCCACTTTCAGAGCATTTTCTCCCTCATCCGGCCGCTGTTTTCGACGTATAAGTAGTCAAAATTCATTGCCCCCAAATTCGCCCCTGCTCATACAACCACACTCTTGTGATGTTTATGTTTTACGGTGACTTCTTTATGACTTTTGTTATGTCCACCGCTTTTGGAAACCGTGCCATGGAAAAAACGTGAAAATACCTCAGTTTCCTTAACTTGCCCCTACATGGCCGGGTTGTCTCCTCACTCCTCCCGTTCTTTCATCGTCAAGAAAGGACATACATTCCAGACAGCTAATAGCTTAATAGCTAGCTCATGCTTATCCTCATGCTGTCATCTATCAATTCTATGCACAAAAGTATTTCTGTGCTCTTCTAAAAAAAAATTAACAAAAATTATAAAAATGAAAAAAAACAGAGAGAGCCCACCGCGGCTTTCCAGAAATCTAAAACAAACAAAAAGCAAGCTGACACTGCGGCGCCGATACCTTTAACAGCTGAGCCACGTGGGAGACATCCCCGCGAGTGAACACACCACATGCGCCTCCCTCCGTCCGGTATCCTCACTCGCAAACCACCGCAACTTCCTCAACCCCCAGCCAGCTGTCCTTCCCGCCAATCCCTCCCATTCGTCCATCCTCCCGCGTTTATTTACCGAAATAACCACAACTCCGGCGAGCGGCGCAGGGGCGGCCACACGAAGCGCTGCCAGCAATCAATTACAGCCTGACAGCGATCGTGAGCCGTCGATGCAGTGAGCCCCAGCGGGGCAATAAGGTAACGACAGCTGTGATCTTCACAGGCCCTGGTATTCTCGTAATTGTTTGTGAAAGAAGGGCGTTTTGGAGATCAGTTCACCTATATTTGCCTCGGAGGGAACTTCTCCTCTGTTTACTCGACAAATTAGCTCTGTTCGTCGGAGGAGAATTTATTTATTAATCCTTTATATAGAGAGAAATATTTGCGATTTATTAAACATTCTTAGAGAGAGAGAGAGAGAGAGAGAAGAGAGAGCAGAGCAGAGCAGAGCAGAGCAGCAAGAAGAAGACGTTAAATAAAGATGGGATTTTGGAAAACTAAGGTTCTTCCGAAGATCAGGTTGGTGTTTGAGATCAAAAATGGCAGCAAGAAGGCTGCTGCGGAGGCCAGCAAGTCTTTTGACGACTCCAAGGTCATTTTTTTTTATTTCTCTCTCGATGTGAAAATTTATTGGAATGATTGTTGAGTTTTATGCATGAATTTCATGCAGGAGGCGATTAATAAGGAGTTGGAAGAGAAGAAGGTTGAGCTTCAGCCCAAGGTTCTTGGAGTCTATGAAGCTTCCTCTGCTGACATCAAGGTCATGAAATTCTGTTACTGATCTCTAGCTAGCTTAATTTCCTTCTAATTAGATCTATGAGACTGTTTGTTTGGCATAGTGGTGACAGTTGAAAATTTTAGATTGTCAACTCCATCATTGATCAATCACTATTCTGTTGGAGATGCTCTGTTTCATGGCTATTATTTGTTAAAAAGAGTTTTAGAAAGTTGAATCTTTTCTTTTTTGAAGTGGTTTAAGAAAGCTAATGGAGTTGAGTTTATATAGCAGGCTTTAATTAAGGAACATACTGAAGAAGGCGTCCAGAAGAAAGCGGCTGTGGTCACCACGTTTCTGGCGGACCTCGTAAAGATTGGTATGAACATATGTAAACGTAGGCTTTTTTGACATTCCAGTCAGGAGGCTGGGGAGGAGAGAGAAAATGACCGTTCTAAACGGTCGACTGACGCTCATTCCATCAGCGGCAAAACACCGGCCGGCACACTTTCACGCCAGACGTTCTCAGCCGTAGCGCGCCAAACAATATTTCGCTTGACCATCTTGAATGCTGCGGGACCTCACCTAAAAAATTTCAGGCACTTTATGTTGAGGCTTATTTATATTAATGGTAATGATTCTTATTGGGTTTGGTGTGAATTTGGTATGAATCCACTAATCCGTAGAGAATTTAGAGTTATTCCTAAATATTCATGTTGGGACTTGTGAGCCCTCTAACACTTTATGCTCAAAATTAGTTTATTTTTTTTGATAGCAATCATAATCTTTTTCTTGCCAAACATACATTCTATGATACTCATGATATTTTTGATCAAATTCATCCAAGCAAATAAGGCGTGTCAAACAAAAGTTTATATAATTGAAGACTTTGTTTGGAGAGATTATTTTCACCATTCAAACACTTACGATTCACATGAATCGAATCTTACAAAATAAGCGACTCAAACTGAGCTATAATTTTTATTTGTAGAATCAATTTCAATTTACATTGAAAAAATGATTACTTGCACAGATTTCCCGGGGTCGAAGCAAATAACCGACGCCGTCACCAAGTTCGGCGCAGGCTCTGTTTCTGCTCCGGTAGTCTTCATCCTCGAGAAAGTTTCTACCTTCATACCAGTCGAAGAGGTTTCTTCTGTCCAGCAGGATGCCGGCGAAACAGAGAGGGAAGTGGCGGTGGTTGTTGAGGAAGAGAAGAAAACAGAGGACGCCGAGAAGAAAGTGGATGAGGGAACAGCTTCCACGCCGCCGGCTTCCACTGAAGAGAAAGCTCTCCCGAGCGAGGCGGCGGCGGCGGCTTTGGAGCAGGGGAAATTGGAGGGCGAGGAGGAGGCTCCCAAGGCATGATTGATCATGGGTGGTGTCGTTTTCATTACTGTCTTTTAAAACTTGTGTTTCCCTGTGGAATATATATATTTTTCATGTTTTCATTTATGTATGTATGTATGCGTGTTTTTAAAAAACAAAAATTATTTTTGTTAATTTGATACCTTCTTGGATGTCTCTTGATCTACTTACTTGTGTTGGTTTCTTGTATTATGACATCCACTATTTGTAATTTGTTGTATTTATTTGTAATTATAAATTATGAAATTTGAGATGTTTGTGTTTTTTTATGGAAATGATAATTCATAATTAATTTGTGAAAAAAACATTGTTTAATTGTCATTGTTCATGACTTTTTGTTGATATTAGGTTTGTTAAGGGAGAAAATTGTGGATCTGGATTCTCTTCATTTTTGATGAAATATCTCACTGTATGTTACCGTCTGGCGGTAGTACTGGCGTCGGCGGTAGCGTTGCGAATTTATTTGTCATAGCTCTCTGTGAGCTAACGTCTGACAGTAGGAAGATACCGCGTGGCGGTAGTGAACCATTCGACGAAGCCGGCGTAACGATACGGCGAATTTACTATCGCGCGGCGGTAGTGTGCCAGGGATCTACCGCTCGGCGGTAGCTTGTTACCGCGCGAAGGTAGCACTCTGTACAGGAAATCTGGATTAAATCGTAGACATTCGTCGATTTCAAGTAAAATCTGACGGTGGGGTTGTGTTTCCTTTAGGATTAAGGCCGAGAGTTGAGGGTTTGAACCTCATTTCATCTTGAGTTCTCTTTCTAGAGATAGAGAGAGGGAAGAGCTAAGGAAGAGGAGGAAGAAGGAGTTTTCTGCCATTGTCGGAGCTTTAGAACTCCAAATCGTGAGCCGAGTTCAGATCCACGGAGAGCAGCCCGGTGCGGTTCTTTCTATCCGATTGGATTTTTGATTCATGACGTCAAAGAAAACTTTAAGGGTAACGATCTTCCTTCTCTCGTTAGGACGTGCGTGTTCTCTTTTGTTTTTATATTCGTATATGAAAGTGCCTCTTTCGCTAATTAGCGTACGGTTAGACTTTCTCCGGGTCGATTGAGTCTGTCACCGGCATATATTGATATAAACGCCCGTTTTGACTTCGGATATAGGTATGATGTGTGAATCTCATCTGAACAAGGTTGTCTGGATTGGAGATGTTTACATTGATATTTGTGTGCCGGAGAAGACTTTGTGTTGTATGTCGTTTTCGGGTTTTGAGTGTTGTAGAGCGCGGTAGGGAGTCCTGGAGGCTAACTCCAGGAAATACCCGGAAAAGCAAGTAGAATCGGAGTTTTGTTAGGTACCACCCGGTGGTAGTGTTACCGCTGGCGGAAACGTGAGGCCTATGTCCATGGGACAAGTTGGCTAGTTTGTGAAGCTGTGGAGCCTATTGTGCCCAGCTTGGTGTGGTCGTGAGTACAAACCATGAGACATAATGTGAGTTATGTCGTTTACGGGAAAGGGGAGGCTGACTCGCGTCGTTTTGTTGATTGACACGATGAGTTGAGCAACAAGAAAGAGTTGAATTGTACCTGCACTATGTCGTCTGATTAGAGTGTCTAACGTGCTTGGCTTTCATCGTAGGCATAGGAGAGAGTCCTTGACTTTAAGTTGGACTAGAAGAATGCTCAAGGTGGGATCATCCATGTCTGGGAGAAGGGATGGTGGTGGAACTCAAGAAGTACACCGAAAGTGTGTCATAAGTACACGAAGCGTGCGAACGTGTGTTCCAACATTTGTGATGATTGTGCGTATAACATTAGTGCTTGATTGCTTGTCATTGTACTTTCTTGCTTAATTACATATATATGATATTAATGTTGAATTATATGCATGAAAGGAATACAACCGTCCCAAGAATTGGGTGTGGTCATTATACCGCGTGTTCGTGGATAGTGGTCAGCAAAAGCTGACTCATTACCTTCTTTTGTTGTCACATCTTTGTGGTTCGTACAAGTACAGTGTTGAAGTCAGTAAAATTCCCAACCTCGGAATTCTGACTAATGTCGCCTAAGGTTACCGGTTTAAGGGTAAGATCAGACGGCTAGGATGACTAGGATGAAGAACGAAGGCAAACAGGACCCCAGATGTTGCGGTAGGAAGGTCCCACCACGTACCCGGATGCTCGAAAGGAGCAGCACCTTCTCAACAAAAAATGGTCGAACTAGGTACGAGGGAGACTAGCTGATGACTAAGTCGCAAGGACGCGACCTGGTCTCTAAGGAAAAGGAATCCAAAGACTCGGCTAGTATCTTGAAAGGAGAGCACGCGAGTATCATGCAGAGGATTTTTCGTCTTTCACCTCGTACCCCTGGGATCTTATTTATAGGGAAATCCAGGGGGGTCATATTTATACCTCACCCCCTGACGACTAGGCTACTTCCAAGGGAAACTCGCACGGGCTGGGCGAGTATTTCGCCTACTCGCCTACCTGACGAGTATGCGAGGGGAGCTCGTCATACTCGCTCAGGCCTTCTGCGGTCTTGCACGCTGATTTTGACTTCTGTCTTGACTTATTGACCTTGACTTCTGCTGACATGGCTGTGGTAGGACTCATCCTCGACGAATACGGGTTGTACATACAGGTGCTAGAGAGCCAAACGAAAAATAGCGAGCGAGAGCCTAAGCTATGCAGACCCTCGAAGACCCAAGTTTTGTTTTAACTATTCACGTTTTGCCAGCATGCGTGCCGATGCATGGAAATCATGTAATAGTTAAACATTTGCTCGTTTGCAAGGCCGTAAGGCCAAAGGAAGACAATATAATTTTTGTTTAATCTTTCTTATAGTGATGTAGACATTCCGGTTCAAGATTATTTAAATGCTTCTGTTAGCGTATAATTCTATTATGTGTTGTTGTTTAGTGTTATGGATTAATATTCATTGAATAACTTTTTAATTTTTCATTTAATATGGCGTGGGGTCCCGACCGGACCCGCTGTTATATTCGTTGGAACGAACAAGGGTGTTACAGAGAGAATCTCTCTTTTTAGAGTTGGCTTTGGGGATTGTTTGGAGAGTGATCATGCGGCATTTTTGGAGTTTGCCGACCCATCAGAGATTCTCAGAGAAAAGCTTAAATAAAGATTTTGCTCTTTCTTAGGCTCTGTTTGGGAGAGCTCTGGCGGCTAGAGAAGCTCTTTCCTAGCCGACAAAGCTGTTATTGTCGCTGCTTGGAAGAGCTCTTTAATGGAATCGCGGTTCGAAGAGCCGCTCCCCGAGCTCTTTTCCGTAAGCCCCTCCCTCCCTGCGTTCAGCTTTCTTTAAATTGAGTTTTTATTTCTCCCCGATCCCGCGTCGCTCTCCGATCCTGCAGCCCTTCTTCTCCTCTCGAACGGCGACATCGCGACAACAAAGATTGGCGGAAATTCTTCCCGATCGGCCGCGACAGCAAATTCTTCCCGATCGGCTTTCTTCTCCAGCCCTAGCATCGGCGACAGCAGAGATCGACGACCAGCCCTAGCATCGGTCGTCTTCTCCAGCCCTAGCTTCCGCTAGTTCGGCTTCGCGCGCTCTCCAGTCTTAGCTTCCATCGGACAGCAGAGATCGAGGACTCCAGTGGGTTGCAAGGAAATTGACTTGCATCTCAAGAAAAAGTTTCAAGTGCAAAAATTTGATCCATCTTTTACTAAATCCCTGCCCTAGTCTTTCATGCCAGATAGCTGCACTATCACTGGCCTTCATCCGATCAGCACCTGAACTTGTTGAAGTCCCAACTATTAGTTTAGGTTTAGGGTTTAGGGTTTAGGGTTTTGTAAAGATGTCTGTTATCAGTTATTTTTATATATTTATATATTTTAGTTTTAAAAAAAACAGCTTACAAAAGTTGTTTCTCCAAACAGCTAAAAATAGAAAATTGCTCTTTAAAGCGCACTTCTGTACAAAACACTCAAACACTCTGCAGCTTTTCAAAACTGCTCCCTAGAGATCTATTTTAAAACAGCTCTATCCAGACAGCAGCTTTTCAATCCGCCAGAGCTGTCTCAAACAAAACCTTATTATTTAGCTTTATTTGGAAACATTTTACCTCTCGCTTTTAGTACACCTGAGAAAATTTAAATATATTTTTTAGCATAGGTTCACTTCTAGGAATAGTTGTGATGAGAAAAGTACTATTCTAATTTCCATTTGTATTTTTTTAGGTTTTTTTAGTGACTTTTCTTTTTAAAAACAGCTTTTCTTCTCAGTTTTTTCTCTTTTATTTGACGATTTACTTCCTGATCATTCCCGAATTGTCTTTCTTCCTTCTTGTCAATACAATTGTTTTTTTACTCAATGGCTATCTTTGTTGCTCATCGCTAATCACTTGTAATCCATTTATTTAGAATTTATATAATATTTATTTATTTATGTAATAAATAATTAGTATAAATAGATTTTTATTTTAAAAAACTATACAACTATTGAACTTTTACTAATTAAAAAGTTGTTTTTAAAAATAGAAAAACATAAATAACTTAAATAAGCATTTTCCTACCAATTTAAAATCATTTTCAAAATAATTATTTCGACAGCTCTAATGCCACTACTATTTTCCTATCACTATTTTTTTCCACTGTCATCACAGACCCAAACCGAGCCTTAAAGCTTTACCTTCAACATTCTCGTGACATTAAAATTTGTATTTTCCTGAGTGTCCTCTAATTTCTTAAAAGTCCCAAAAACATCTTTTTGACATGAAATTTTTTCCCTCGATGAAAAACAAAAAACCTCTAAAACATTGGCGGCCATAGAAATAAAACTTTTCTTTTCTCCCCACGATCTTTGTCCTAAGCAGAGTAACTTTCCAGTCTATTGGGCCCACTAAAGAAATACATGTCCCCAATAAAAGAAGTAAAATTAGGTGTACATCAATTTAGATTATGTGCAAACTATGCATTCAAAAAAATTTTAAACATTTATGTGCAGACCAGTCAATTACGAGTTCATAAATCTTTATGCTTTTTTAGTTTGATTTGCGCTTAACTTAATTTGCACATAATCAAAATTGACGAGCACATAACACCACCCTAAAAAGATAATTGTTATGTGTAAATCACTTTTAGATACGTTCAAAATTGATTCGTGCATATCCAAAACTTATTTGCACGTAACAATTACCTTAAAAATGCAGAATATATGGTGATGGGCAGCGTAGGCTCCACAATTTGAATATGTGGAGCATATAAATGTTTGAGTTTGCTATGATTTGGATGGATTGATACTTATCTGTGAATGGCTTTAGTGGTTTGGTACGTAATTATAGCGAGTGAGGAAGGGACGGATAATATAATCCCATCCCTAGATCAACGGTCATCTTTGCAGATTGGATGCCCCCATTCGACAGCCACAATTTAGGCCGCGACACGTGTCACTTTCGCCGCAATGCGTTATGAAAAGCAGCTGGATGCCTTTGGCTTTGTCGCTGACGTGGCGTGGACAAGCCCGCACGCAACGCCTTCTCTCGGACAACTTGTTTAAAGTTATGCGTGTATTTTTACTATAAAAAAACAATTTATGCGTGTATTGCTGGATTTGTCGAAACGTCAGGCGAAAGTGACGTGGCAAGCTCCCGTGTGGTGGGTCCGTCCAGGAATGAGTTGTCTCGGTCGGTAGCCAATTGCGTGGCTGCAACCAGGCAATTGGAGCCTGGTGCCGTGGCGAAAGGCCGCAATGCCACCGCGAAGGCCGGGATCGAAGATCCAAAAGGTGGCAAATCAAACGCATGACGTTGGCGGGGGTGCGTTTAGCAGAAATGAAACAGAAGGCGGCTGCCCCGTATAGGCGGAATTTTCAGAATCGCCCTCTGGATCCAAATTTCCGTAGGATAGGAGATATTTCCTATCAACATGTTCGTAAGTAAATACTTTCAACACGTTGGTACGTAGTATTATAAATTATGTGTTGAAGTTAAAGTGCTAGGCTGTCTTTGGGGAGTAATTTTTATGTACGCTCCTCGCACGGCTATAGAGTACAGTGCTGTACGAGAGAGATCACTGTCGTGCACTTGCACATCAAAAATCGTTCTAATGCATGACACAGATCATGCCGCGCACGACACTATAGCCGTGCGAGATGCATACCTAAAAATTACTTGTCTTTGGGAGGGTGAAGACTCATTTAACCCTCATGTTCATAATCACCGCCGCCATGCCAAATGGAAATAATTTTTTCCTGTGCTATCCGCTCTCAGAGGAAGGAGCGTGGGTAGCACAGGAGCCGTCCGATGGGCTTTAAAGAACGGGTTCTGCTTCTCTTTTTTTTGATTTTTTTTGTTATTGTAAATCACAAATATTGGATTTAAGACTGGACGACTTGAATCTCACCCGCTCTCAAAGAAAAGATCGCTACTCGTACAGAACAATTACTAGCCAAACGGAGTCTTATGCTGTGGGGGCTACAAGCGCCGCATGCGGATATGCTGCTATGCAAATATCGGGTACAAAGACTGTAGCATTATATTATTCTCCCATAATTGGGCGGCCAGAGAAGTCGTTGTCCAACTTAACATTCATTATTGAGGGCTGAGTGATCTCAGACACATCTGGAACCGAGATGATTGATTATCTGGGCATGACATGCTCACGTGACCAATCATGCATGCTGTGGCCCCCACTTTAATTACAGATTTTGTAACCCAAGTGCGACCGACCTGCTCATGAATGCTAAGGTCTGATTATCTAACTTAAGCTCCGTTTAGCACCGCGGTCGTAACAGTTATTAACTTTCTATGATCCCCACTAACTTAGTGTGATCGTGAATTTGACCGCCACAGACGCGATCGTCACATGAGATCTACGTACACCATCAGATCCTCCACGACGATCGACCATCGGCGTCGGCGTCACCGACGTCGGGCGGCCCGCGACAGGGCCTTGCCGCGGAGCGCCGCCCGCAGGGGGCGGCAGCGCCCGGCCGCCCCTGCCCGCGACCACCTCTCACGGCTGTTGGGCACCCCCACAAGGGGGCGGCCGCGTCCGACAGCCCCTCCCCGCGGCCTCCTCCTGCGGTCGCGCGGCGCCACCCACAAGTGGGAGGCCGTGCTCGGCGGCCCCTCCCCGCGGCCGTGGGACGTCACCCGCAAGGGGCGATCGACCCCGACCGCCCCTCCCCGTGGCTGCCTACAGCGCTCGCGGGGCGCCGCCCGCTAGGGGGCGGCAGCGCCCGGCCTCCCCGCCCCACGACCACTTCCCTCGGTCGCGGAGCGCCGCTCTCAAGTGGCGGCCACGCATCCCCGCGGTTGCTCCCTCCGCGGTCAGCCACCCCACCGGTCATGGTGCCTTCTCTCCCCTCGCCGGCAACCATCCGCCAGTGAGTTGACCGCTCTGTCGTTGCAGGTTCTCCCCGTTGTCCCATCATTCCACCACGATCGTCGTCGTGCATTTCGCGGATAACCACCCACTAACTGTTATGATTAGTGGAGGGTTATCAATAATTAAGAAATGATCTGCATTTAGTATAAATTATACACATAGAATTCACTCAAAGTTATATTAGATGTGGTCGATCTGTCAATAGTAATCATTTGTGGTTACTGCGCGCGGATAGTCGTGTAACCACCGTAACTATCTCCCAGAGCCTATAAAAAGGCCCCAGGACTCCCTTTATTTCTAACTTTTCGACTCCCAGACTTCTTTTTCCTCAAGTCGAAGTTCTACCGGAATTCTCCAATGAGCCTCCTCCACCAGCCAGACCGTCATGAAATTCATCTAAGTTCACAACATTTTGAGGAAGAAGGTGCTCTGCGCACGACTTCAGAGAGCTTCATACGTGCGCGACGCCACCCAAATCACCGCCAACGCATTCCGACGTGCTCTACCACGAAGTCTGTTCTCCAAGCAACGTCCGAGAACGCATATCTCCACCCGAGCGTAGGAAAGAAATCAACTTCGAGTGAGGTGGCATGTCACCCACCGAACCGTACTCTACAATCTTACCTCTCAAAGTTGTAACGAGTAGCAGTTTGTCGCCATTGGTTCTCCACACTCTGTAAACAACTGTCAATAGTGAAGTTTGACCGGTACTATTCCAGTTACATGATTTTTTACCTGTTTAAGGAGTTTTTTCACGTTAAAATCGGTTTGTGTGCTACTGCTCATTCTGTGACTATATGCACGCTCGACCACTTTACGGACTAAGACGGTCAAGTTTAATCCGGTGTACCATGAGAGTTAAGTTGGCCGCAACAATTTGATATATATGATACATTTTTTTTATCATTTTAGTTGTTATTCATGACACCTTTATTTATTATTTTTAAAATATAATTCAAAATAATAATATTTTGAAATTTTATTGTTTTAATTACTTCCAAATGTTAACCCTTCTTTCATTGGCAGCCATCCTTCATGTTCAGCAACGCATTCCCAAATCAGAACAACAATTTCCTTATTTATTAATATTTTAAGGAGGTTGGAGACGAAGCAGCCCTTCCACATGTGAACATCATGCTAGTCTTGACCACTGATCTGTGCCAAGGACATGACCTAAAAATTTCAGGCAAACTAATTACTTAAAGGAGAAGGAATAATTTTTCGATCGAGATAGTATTCTCACAGAAAGGAGGGTGAGTTGGGATGACCGCTTGATTTTAGATCTGATCATCAACAAAAAATGGTGAAAAGAAAAAGAAAAAAAAACAAGTACACGTTAGATTAGACGGCGAGCAGGATTGATCCAATGACGAGATTGCAACTCGCGCTCCTTTCTCTAGAAATGTTTCCCGGACCCAAAAATTATTTAAGGAGAAGACATGGGGTAGAGCTAATGGAAGCATATATCTTTAAACGAGAGAAGTTTGGTGAATAAGAATGTAGAGATGCAATGTAGATTTCATGCCAACTACCCAGTGGCGGAACTAGGATTTTGAAGTCGCACTGGCACAATCTAAGTACTGTCAATTCGGGGGGTTCGGGGGGCAGCGCACCCTGAGCGGGGGTTCGGGGGCAGCGGCCCGAAAATTTTTTTTTTCATGCTCTGAAAACGTGAAATAATATTTCTGTTGTAATAGTATCGACAAAGATATGGTCTGTTGTAATTTTTAAAGATAGAGGGATGCAACATGTAATTATGCTAACTCCTAAGGGAGGTTATGGTAATTAATAGTAATAAAAACATCGAAAAGGAGGAGAAAAGCTAACAAGAAAGTTACTGTTTTGTCAGTTCTTGTCCTAGCTTTTGCAAGAACATCTTTGCCTAAAAAGAACACGATAAATAAAATAAAATAGTACAATAAGAAAAGCGTTACAGTTATTCATAATGCTTTAATGTAGAAAGCAGTAATAAACAACTAAAAAAAGAAAAACAGAAGGGTGTATACACATGGACTGATCATCATTATAAACAATCATCTCGTCCCAACTAGTTGTAGTTAATTTTATGAATTCTCATTTTCCATTCATTCACATTAAATGATAGAGTTGTTAAATCAAAATTACACAAATTAATTCGAATTTCTATCCACATTATCTTAGGTCTACTCCTTCACATATATCATACTTCTAAATTAATTATATCTACTCACCTAAGTGGTATATTTTCTAAATTTTGTGGGGCATACCAAAACCAGTTTCATTATCATAATGGGCTTCATCTAATCGCTAAAAAGTGAAATTGTGCAAATACATTTGATAAATGTCAGATTATTATAATTTCACTTGTTTTAAAATTTTTTTGACACTTAAATAAAGACAAAGGTTGTTATGGCTGAAAGGATAAAAGTTCTCAAATAAAATAAAAGATCAAGCATAATTGCATAAAGTATTTGTCCATGCATCCCCTCCAATATGTTACTGAAATCAGCAAATGGAAAAAGGAATTGGAAAAAATTCGAATCTGTTTCTGAAATCAGGAACAAAAAACATGAATTGAAAAAAATCTGAATTAGAAATTGAAAATATCTAGAATATGTTTCTGAAACGAGCAACGAGAATTGAAAAAAAATATAAATTGAAAAAAAATTGGAATCTGGTTCTAAAATCAACAACAGGAAACATAAATTGAAAAAAAAACAGGAATTGCAAACAAGAAGAAGAAGAAGGCAAAGAAGAAGAAGAATAAGAAGAAGGCAAAGAAGAAGAAGAATAAGAAGAAGGCAAAGAAGAAGAAGAAGTAGTAGTAGTAGTACCGACGGGAGCCGGAGCCGGAGCAGGGAGCGGCGTCGCAGATCGGGAGCAGGAGGAGCAGGGAGTGGTAATTTAGCGATAAAAAACCCAAAAATCGGTCGGACACGTGCCCTACCGTGCCCAGGGCTAGTTCCGCCCATGCAACTACCCTAGTCAATAATTCAAAATATTTTTTGAAGCGTCGGAAATGGAGCGGTCACCGGTGAGAATAGAGGAAGAGGGTGTTGGATGTTGGGATATACAACAGAAATTATCTCATAGACACAACCAAGTTAATTCATGGTATACAAGTGCATGAATTTGAACAATAACGATGCATACGTAAATACTACAACTGCAATAATAATACATGAAGAAATGTACCGACGTCCGTTACAGAAAACACCGCGGAGGAGCTGGACTGGCTCGATCCGCAGGAGAGAGAATAATCTGCACTGCAATTCGCTAGCACAGCGAACGCACAAGGTTCACCGAGAACCTTCATCGTCCGATGACGACCAGACCACCCGCCACCACCGGAGAAGCACCGTCGAGGCCAACTTCACTCACACACGCCATCGACGCCAAGCTGCACCACCCGTACAGATCATGGTGTACATCAAGCATCCCACCGCACTAGCGTACGACACCTTGAGCATCTTTTGGCGTTCCTCCTAGTTGTCTGGACACTGCTGTGATGACAGGCTGAACTGTTGCCCAATAGGGGTTGTAACAGGTTTAGATTCCATCATGTTAAATTTCTCCAGAACCTTCTGAATATAGCCTTTCTGAGAAAGCCAAAGCATGTCTCGCTTTCTGTCCCGCTTGATTTTCATCCTAAGATTTTTTCTGTGTGACCCAGATCTTTCATTTCAAACTCAGCATATAGCTTCTGCTTTAGTGATTGAATTTCTCGTGCTGACTTGCAAGCAATCAGCATGTCGTCGACATATAACATCAGAATCAGAATGTCTCCATTAGACAGGAACTTATAGTAGTCACAACTGTCGTACTGGCTCTTGCTGAAACCCTGTGAAGTCATGAACGTGTCGAAACTCCTATTCCACATTCTCAGAGCCTGCTTCAGATCGTAGAGGGATCTTCTTAACTTGCACACATTTTTCTCGTTACCGGGTTGAATGAACACTCAGGCTGCAGAATGTAGATTTCCTCTTCTAAGTTGCTGTGAAGAAACGTCGTCTTCACGTCCATTTGCTCCAGCTCCAAGTCTCACATCGCTACTATAGCAAGTAGCACCCGTATGGAACAGTGCTTCAACACGGGTGAGAAGATTTCGTCGAAATCAACTCCTTTCTTTCTGCTCAAATCCTTTTGCAATGAATCTGGCCTTGTACCTCAATTGGTCCTTCCCATATGTAGACTCCTTCTTCCTGAACACCCACTTGGAGCTGATTGTCTTAGCTCCTTTCAGTAGGCTAACCAGATCTCAAGTCTGGTTCTTTCGAAGTGAGTCAATATCCTCCAGCATAGCTGCTTTCCACTGAGAGCTGTCTCTGCTCTTCATAGCTTCCTTATATGACCCAGGGTTTGAGGAGATCACCTGAAAAGCATATGCTATAGTGTCCTATAGCCTGAGAGATAGTCTGACCTCTCTCCTCGCCCTTTCTCTGGCAATTGAGTACGGCTCCACGCCAGTAGGTTGCACAACATCAGTATCCTCCGAATCAGAGGAATCTTCATGATCTTAAGCTTTGTTGTTTCCTTCCAGCTCCACTTCCAGTGGTGTGACTAGAGTCTTCTCCACTTCTTCAGATTGAGGTTGAGACTTTGATAACTTCACAAAATGAAGTTATCTTGTGCGTCAATCTGCCGCATTTTGACTAATTTATCCTCAAATTACTGATCAAAAGTGTGTGTGTACGAGTAAATTCTCATTTGTGCAAAAATTCATGTATCAATAATATTTATATTTATTTTTATGATAGGAAAATATGAGGAAAGTAACTTGTGCGGCTGATGATAAGGGTGAAGAGCATTCAGGAAAAGTTGCAGGAAATTACAGGAATTTTTGGAGCAGATTTTTGCTGAATTCTGGACAGCACAAAATTTGTTGCAACAAATTAAAATTTGTTGCAACAAAACTGCGAATTTGAATTTTCAAATTCCGAAAATAATTCAAAAATGACAGTTTTAGAAATGAAAGGAGACTTCCTTTCATAAAGGCTGGAGATCCTTTGAGGCCCTTGGAATATAAAAAGGAATTTTTGAGATCTCTTTCAAAATCTTTGTCATTTTGGAGAGGAGGAGGCCAAAATTTAGGGTTCTTGACGGTGGAGAAGCGGAATCCGGCCACAAGGAAGAGTAGATCTGAACTTTTGAAGCCATGAACTGTAAGATCTTTATAGTTTTGTGTGTTTCTTTTCTCGTCATGAACTAAACTCTCCAAGTCTTGTATAAGGAGAGTACTATGTGTGTATTTTTATGGTGTATGTTCTTTGTTGTTGAGATTTGTTGAATGATTTATTATCTAGTGAACTTTTGAATTTATTTATGAGATTTTTGGCTTTGATCTTCATCTTGTGATGCGTTGCGAGAATCGAGAGATGAGTGGCGTAATATAGGGTTGAAGGTCATTTTATTGCACTGCAAGAATCGAGAGACGAGCGGTGTAAAACGTTTAACCAAAAATCTCCTCTTTTGCGTTGTACTTCGCGAGTCGAGAGAGCAGAAGTGCATTCGCTCATTAGTTCACCGTAGTTTAGAGGGTGGAGGAGACTCCCTCCTTTTACTAGCAGTCTGATTTTTATGATAATCAATGTCCTTCATTCCTCCTAAGTTAGAAATAACTAGGAGAATTTAGGACGTTGGGATTTCCGAGATTCGAGAGAGGAGGATTTCTTCTATAAAAATCATTGTATGATAATTCATTCAACACTCTTAACTAATATTATTTATTATACACCATTCAGACGCACATAGGAAATCCGAAATACAAGACTACTTTCTCCAAGTGGTTTAAGAATTTCTAAAGATTTTTGTAGTTAAATTAGATTCAATTTTTAGTAAAAAAAATATTTTCATTACTTCCAAAATCATCTTACTCATTTTGTTTGGATTTAAAGAACGGCTTAGCTAGTACTTGCAAGCTTTAGGTTAATCACTTCTCCGAGGGAACGATCTCACTCACACTTTATTACTTGTTACGGCACGTGCACTTGCGAGAGTACGCATAACCTGTTTCGGGCGTATCAAGTTTTTGGCGCCGTTGCCGGGGAGGTGTTGTTAATCTATTGTTTATTTTCTTGCAATATTAGTAAACCCTAGTATTTGGAGGTCAAACTTTAATTTTGTTGAATTTTTAAGTTGTTTGTAGTTTTTCTTTTATTTTATGCTCTGTAGTGCATGTCCAGATTTCGATCCATTGAGTTATTGCCATTAAACTTAGAGATTGAAAGGACGTGTAGGAGAAATCGTAAGACTTTTCGTTTAGAACAAACCCAATCTTCAACTATGAATCCATACGATAATCATCAGGAAGGTCAGGATTTAGGAGGTCAGGTAGAACATAATGGGCACCCTGTTGAGCAAAGGAGAACGTGTCGTGATTACAACAAGCCTCTACAGGGAGGGTTGCAATTTAGTATAGCTAGGCCTGCAATAGAGGCCAATAATTTTAAAATTGACTCTGTGGTCATGCAACTCATTCAAAATAGTAAATTTGGTGGCCTTAATCATGAAGACCCTAACTCTCATTTGAGAACGTTCATAGAAATCTGTGATACGTTCAAGATTAATGGAGTTTCAGAAGAGGCCATTAAATTACGTCTATTTCCTTTCTCGCTAGAGGGGAGGGCTAAGGATTGGCTAAATTCTCTACCCAATGGATCTATTACCACTTGGGCATTTTTGATGGAAAATTTTTTAGCCAAATACTTCCCCCCATCTAAAACGGCTAAGTTGAAGCGAGACATATCAACGTTTATGCAAGGAAATGGAGAGACCCTCTATGACGCATGAGAACGTTTTAAAGAGCTACTGCGTAAGTGTCCCCACCATGGCTTAGCCATCCACCAACAAGTTTGGACCTTCTACAATGGTCTCCAAACGGCCACCATGATTCAAGTTGATGGAGCTGCGGGAGGGTCACTTATGAATAAATACCCAGAAGATGGTTATGCAATATTAGATGATTTATCCTCTAATAATTACCAACTTGTCGACCGGCAAGGACCATCTTCTTCTACTGCTGGGTTATACCAAGTGGACCAATTAACCTTGTTTGCGGCTGAAATGACTTCCCAATTTAATTCAATAAATAAAAGGTTAGATGCCTTGACGTTAAACCAAAGTCAATTTCATCCACAGGTTAATAGTGTTGTTACTCATCCTTCCACCACTAGTCCTACGTTAACCATTGATCAACTTATAGGACATAACGAAGATGCTAACTATATAGGAGGGCAGTACAAACAAGGTCATAATACCTACTCGAATAATTATAATCCGGAGTGGAGAAACCATCCCAATTTATCATGGAAGAATAATTCAGGGTCTACTCCGTCGCACTTATTCAACAACAATTCTAATCACCCTCACCAATATCACAATCCTAATCAAACGGGACCTTCGCGGGAATTGTCCGATGAAGTCATATTAGAGTCCATGAAGAATAATGAAGCCCGTTTTTCTAGTCTAGAAGGATCCATGCGCTTAATTGAAACACAATTGGGGCAAATTGCATCCGCACTAAATACTAGACCTCTAGGAACATTACCCACTGATACCACGCCCAATCCAAAAGGTGACAACCAATACTGTAAGGTTGTCACATTGCGGAGTGGCAAGGAATTGGTGAATGACTATAATAATACTCCAATGGCAACTGATAAGGTGCAAAATGAAGTAAAGAGTGACAAAGTTCATGTACCCACTAAGAGTGTGGAAGAAGAGTTAGAAGAAGTGGAAGATAATAAAGAAGAGAAGAATATAGAGGTGCCCGCAAGGGATAAAAAAATAATTACCTATCCACCACCACCATTTTCTCAAAGACTTAGGAAGAGTAAACTAGATCACCAATTTCAGAAATTCATAGAAATATTTAAGAAACTTCAAATTAATATCTCATTTGCTGAAGCGTTAGAGCAAATGCCCAGTTATGTCAAATTCATGAAAGATATTTTAAATAAAAAGAGAAAGTTTGGCACGAATGAAACTGTGGCGCTGACCCATGAATGTAGTGCAATCCTGCAAAAGAAACTTCCACCCAAACTGAAAGATCCGGGAAGTTTCACGATTCCATGCTTTATCGGATACCAATTTGAAGGAAAAGCTTTGTGTGATCTTGGAGCAAGTATAAATTTGATGCCACTTTCAATCTACCGGAAGCTGGGCATGGGGGACATTTCTAAAACTTCGTTAACGTTATAGCTAGCCGATAAATCGCTCACTTTTCCTAAAGGTATAGTGGAGGATGTTCTTGTCAAGGTTGACAAGTTTATCTTTCCGGCGGACTTTGTAGTTTTGGATATGGAAGAAGACAAGGAGATCCCACTAATTGTAGGCAGACCCTTTTTAGCAACCGGAAAAACTTTAATAGATGTCCACAAAGGGGAGTTGACTATGAGAGTCAACGATGAACAAATAACTTTCAACGTTCTTAAGGCCATGAAATTCCCTAGTGAGAAGGAAGATGAGATAGAGGTGGTAAATAATATTTCACTCTATGATTATGAGCAAAATAGTGAGGGGAATGATTCGAGTATAGAAGAGGAGATAGGAATTTTGATGGACGAGCTAGAAGTTGAGGAAGTGCAATCTGATGAGGTTAGTCATGAAGAAGTAGAATCTACTAAAGGAGAAGGTGAGGAGTGCTTTCAAGTGTGTGGGAATCGCTTGGTGTAATTTCATAGGGCGGAACCCCTAGATATGACTGAACGGTCTTTAGCGGACAAACCTTCTACGGTTTGCCCGCCCATCTTAGAGTTAAAACCGCTGCCCGAGCATTTGTCCTATGCATATCTAGGAGAAAATGATACACTGCCGGTAATAGTGAATGCTAGACTACTACCAGAGCAGCATGACAGACTATTGGACATTTTGAAAAGATATAAGTTAGCCATAGGGTGAACAATAGCCGATATTCGAGGCATTAGCCCTTCCTTGTGTATGCACAAAATCCTTCTAGAGGAATCTTGTAAGGGGTCCATCGAGCCTCAGCGCCGTCTTAGCCCTCCTATGAAGGAGGTGGTGAGAAAAGAAATCATTAAGTGGTTGGATGCAGGAATCATTTAACCTATATCTGATAGTTCATGGGTGTCACCCATCCACTGTATACCTAAGAAAGGAGGGACGACCGTAATTATGAATGACAAGAACGAATTAGTCCCCACAAGAACAATCACAGGATGGCGTATCTGTATCGACTACCGCAGGCTAAACAAAGCGACTAGGAAGGATCACTACCCGTTACCATTCATAGATCAGATTCTTGATAGATTAGCCGGAAATGAGTTCTACTATTTCCTAGATGGATATTCCGGCTACAATCAGATAACGGTTGATCCAGACGATCAGGAAAAGACAGCGTTCACGTGTCCCTTTGGTATATTCGCATTTAGGAGGATGTCATTCGGGCTATGCAATGTGTCGGCCACGTTCCAACGTTGCATAATTGCAATAATGGCGGATCTAATAGAACAAGACATGGATCCTATTGACTATGGCATAGAGGTCTTCATGGATGATTTTTCCATCTTTGGAAAAACATTCAATGCTTGTTTGGTATGTTTGGAGAGAGTGCTTGCTCGTTGTGTGGAGACCAACCTAGTGCTGAATTGGGAAAAATGCCATTTTATGGTACAGGAAGGCATCGTCCTTGGACACCGTGTATCTAGAGACGGGTTGGAAGTGGATAGGGCCAAGGTTGAGGTGATTGAAAAATTACCTCCTCCCAAAAATGTAAAATCATTAAAAAGCTTCTTAGGCCATGCGAGATTCTGCCGAAGGTTCGTCAAAAACTTTGCCAAAATCTCCAAGCCTTTAAGTGAGTTATTAGGAAATGATGTGAAATTTGACTTTAATGACGAGTGTTTAGACGCGTTCACTCAATTAAAGACACGATTGATTACGACACCGATTATAGTGGCCCCCGATTGGGAAAAACCCTTTGTATTGATGCGTGATGCAAGCGACTACGCCGTTGGGGCTGTTTTGGGGCAAATGCGGGAGAAGTTCTTTCAAACTATAACATACGCTAGTAAGACTTTAATAGAGGCACAAATAAATTATACCACAACTGAAAAGGAACTACTAGCTATCGTGTTTGTCTTTGAGAAGTTTAGGTCTTATCTTCTTTGCACCAAAGTGATAGCATTCACCAACTATGCAGCTATTCGCTATCTTATGGAGAAGAAGAATGCTAAGCCTCGATTGATTCGATGGGTTTTGTTGCTGCAGGAGTTTGATTTAGAAATTAAGGATCGGAAGGGGGTAGATAATCCGGTGGCGGATCATCTTTCTAGGATTGAATGTTCTAATCCACTATTGCGATCAGAGATTAATGAAAGATTCCCTGATGAGTGGGTGTTGGCCATGACCGAACAATGCATACCTTGGTATGCAGACTACGTGAATTATATTGTTAGTAGAGTCTTCCCACCTGATTTATCATATCAGCAAAAGAAGAGGTTTTTGCATCAGGTACGCTCGTACTTATGGGACGAGCCATTTTTGTTCAGAATTGGAGCAGATGAGGTTGTTAGACGTTGCATCCCGGAGGAGGAAATGCGAGCCGTGTTGGACAAATGTCACAACTCACCTTATGGAGGCCACTTTAAGGGGGATAGAACAACGATGAAGGTTTTAGGAGCGGGGTTTTATTGGCCGACTCTATTTCGAGATGCTAAAGAATTTGTAAGTCAATGTGACCGGTGCCAAAGAAACGAAAACATTAAGAAAAACGAGTCTATGCCATTGAACACAATCTTAGAAGTTGAACTTTTTGATGTTTGGGGATTAGACTTCATGGGACCTTTCGTGAACTCGAACGGTAATATGTTTATCCTCCTTGCCGTAGACTACGTTTCTAAATGGGTCGAAGCCATAACCACCGCTAAGAATGACGCCAAAGTGGTTTTACACTTTCTAAAGAATTACATATTCAATCGTTTTGGCACACCTAGGGCTATCATTAGTGACGGAGGTAGTCACTTCTGTAACCATTCATTCGCTACGTTATTAAGGAAATATGGCGTCACTCACAAAGTAGCATTAGCATATCATCCTAAAACAAATGGTCTAGCGGAAGTGTCTAACCGGGAGATAAAAATAATTCTTACAAAGACGGTTAGCTTTAATTGCAAGGATTGGTCTCAAAAGCTTAATGATGCCTTATGGGCTTACCGGACTGCATATAAGACTCCGATTGGTCTAACCCCTTATAGGCTAGTATATGGGAAAGCCTGTCACCTACCCCTTGAACTAGAACATCGAGCGTTTTGGGCTATTAAGAAGTTAAATTATGATTTCCAAAATGCAGGTGAAAAAAGACTCCTTCAACTCAATGAGTTAGAAGAATTAAGAATGAATGCGTATGAGAGTGCAAGAATTTATAAGGAACGGATTAAGAAATGGCACGACCAACGTTTGAGCGGAAAACAATTCGAACCCTGGCAATTAGTATTACTATTCAACTCGCGTCTAAAAATTTTTCCCGGAAAACTTAAGAGTCGTTGGTCGGGACCATTCCGAGTAAAGGAAGTCCATCCGTACGGCGCAGTCACCATCGCGAATGAACAAGATAATTCTGAATTTAAGGTTAGTGGAGAACGATTGAAAATCTTTCGATGTAGCGATAATGAACGACTGGTGTCGTTCATTCATCTGAAATGACGAAAATCTTTGAGTCGGCAAAGTCCTGCCGGGACTTGAAATCAGGCGCTGCTTGGGAGGCAACCCAATTTTTAGTCGTATTTCAATTAGTTTTCGTGTTCTTATTCAAGAGCTTTAAGAGATTTCAGTCGCGTTATTATTATTATTGAGTTTTAAAAAAAAATCTGTTCAAAAAATATATATATATCTATATATATGTAAAATATCTACGAATTAGTTAAGATAAAAAAAGAAAAAAAAATCTCCAGCATTTTCGCCAGTTCCGTGTGTTGTTGGGCAGGAAAAAAATTGTTGCAACACATCGAAATGATGTTGCAACATAATTTTTTCTGCCCTCTGTCTTCACTTCACGCGTAATCCCCGGTTCAACTGAACCAGCGCCGGTTCAGCATTTATAATTTAGGATTAAAACCGGTCCGCCTTCTGCCCGTCATTCTCAAATACCGATTCCTCCTCCTAAACCCTAATCGGCGTGTCTGGAGCGGCGCATGGCAAGCGCGATTCGGGGTTGGCGTGTTGCAAGCGGTGCTTCGGGTGAGGCGCGACGCATCGCAAGCTCGCCGACAACTCCTCTGCACATCGGCGGTGCCTGGGAACTCTTCCTTCACGCTCTTCCTGCACGATAGGGCAAGATCAGTCTCGTCCTTCACCAATTCTTCCTGAGCACGGTAAGTGGTTGATTTCTCCTTGCTTTTACTTCCTCCTTGTTTGTTTCGGATTTCGTTTAGCATAGATGCTACTGTTTTAGGCTATGGCTCCGAAGAGGAAAGGGAAGTCGGTGGCCACTAAGGATGTCTGATTTGTTAATGATCAAGCCTTGGAGCGCTATGAGACTCTTAGGTCACTGCCTTCCATTCTAGAGCGAGGTTTCCAAATAGAAATTCGTGGATGGAGCCTAACCTACATCGAACAACTCCGAACTCAAGGATGGGAAACCTTCTGCCATCCTAGGTGTGAAGCCATTCTACCCTGGGTCCATGAGTTTTACGCTAATGCTCCATTCCAGAACAATGACAAGGTGTTGGTGAGGGGCAAGGAGGTCGACTGCTCCGCTGAAGCCATTAACAGATACTTTGATCTTCCTCACTTGGAGGAAGATAGATATGAAATTCTGAAGAAAATAGTTTCTCCACTTGATGTTGCCTCAGCCTTGACCATCCCAACACACATTGACTGGGCTAATAAGGCTAATACTATCCTGCGAGCTAACAGCTTCAAAAGGGAAGCCAAGGTTTGGTTATTGTTCATCAATGCTAGCATCATGCCAACGAAGAATCTCAATTTGGTATCCTTCCATCGTGCACTCCTAATTTATTGCATTTTGCGGGGAATTAAGATAAGCGTTGGTCGACTGATTGCGGATCAAATACGTGAAAAGGGGAAGGGAAAGGTCGGCCGGCAGTTGTGGTTTCCGACTCTTATAACAACCCTTTGTCGAAATGCCGGTGTGAGCGAGAAGGACACCACCATTACACCAGTGCGACATCACATTACTCACACTGTCATTTCCATAAATATCAAAATATCTTCAGAGCATAATTTGGGCAAAGAAGCATCTGGACTGCAGCCTTCTACCTCTACAACTAAACCGAAACGATCTACACCACATTCAGTTGATGCTCAGCCAGACACAACGAAGATTATGGAGTGTTTGACACATCTCACGGAGTATCAACGATGTCATCATAACGTCGTTACTGCTCAATTGGCCGTGCTGAAGAGAAATCAACGTCAGCTAATGATGCATGCACAGCTTCCGCTCTCAGATCAAAATTTACCCTTTCTCGACCCCTTTGATGATGATGGCTACTTGCGGAGCGCACGCACCAAGCATGGAAACCCTGCATTCACAAACCCAACCAAGCAACCGGGGGATGATGAGGATGTTAGTGGGGATGATTACTGGGACCGACAATCCTTAGTCGACGAAGAAGCAAGTGATGAAGACGATGAAGACGATGAAGACGAGAGTGATGAGTACGAGGACGATGACGCTGCCGAGTGAGGAACTCCAGCTGCATGGATGCTATGACTTCATGTTTTGCGTTGCCATTTTGCCTTCGTAGATCTGCCAGTACTTTATTATGATTTTGGACAATTATTGTCATTGGTTTACTTATGCTTAAGCTGCTCATATTTTGCTACTATTTTACTTATGCGAAGCTAAATCTGCTACTATTAGTTTACTTTCATACACCATGTGCGTTGTTTGGCTATTTAGTGTTCTGCTTTATAGCTGAGTTTCTGATTAGCTTCGCTTTTGTCTAAACATGTTACTTAATTTGCTGTGGCTAGATGTTTTGATATTTGGACTTGGATAATTATCAGTGGCCTAAAGACTTATGAACTATATGCTTAATTAATGACTAGACGCATTGAGACACAATATGTTTTGTTTTATGCTCATTACTTACATGGTTAATGACCTGTGTGATTTTGGAGGTGACGGTTGTCTGTTTTGGAGATTAATTAGTTCATTAACTAGTTGCCCTAATGATTATTGTTTGTTTATGATTTAGTTTTGTTGACTGATCTACACTATGCAACTAGTTGGTTTTGGAGTGGTGTACTGTGTTATGCAGATCACTTGTGGATTCATCGCCGCAATGAGCTTTTCAACCGTTCCCTGTTGTGATATAATTCGTTGACAAGGCTCATATGGGTTCGATCCATCACTCGACATATTTAAGGGGAGTATCGTATTTCTTGATATTAATTTCATATATTTGCACCACTCGTGGTCCTATCTGTTCACCTTGTACATTGCATTTTAATTCTAAATGACACTCATTTGCTAGGGGCTAGCAAACGTTCAGGTGTGAGGGTGAATCTGTGCCCTAACTCTCACCAATGAGTGACGAATAACTTAGAAAATTTTAACTGCAAAACAATACTTGCTCTTAGTTCAAACAATGCAATTTTATATGATTGATAGATTTATCAACACCTAAATATTTTGACCTTGCTTTTGAAGTTAATAAGATATATTAGAGCTCCACTTTTGATTTCCCCTATGCACTGTATTCCTTAAAATATTTGTGTCCTACAAAAGAACTTTATTAACTTCCAAACATAGTAGGGGAGGGATGAACAATAACTGAGCCGATGTTGTATGCTAACACATTGAGTCTACGTAGTTACTTTATGTCCTAATTCATAGTCCTTAGTTACTTCTTAATGATTCTTCCTTCTTTGGGTGTTTTAAAAAAAATGATTGAGTAAAGATGTCATAGTGATATGTGGCCCGAGTATGTGTACACCTACTTGGAATGATCCCAACTGTGACCATAAGAGAAAAAAAAATTTTGGTTAAAAAAAAATTGTCATAGTGACATGCGGCCTAGATATGCATACATATCTGGAATGATCCCAACTATGTGCATACTCAAAAAAAATGTGTATGTATTAAGGTCATAGTGACATGCGGCCTAAGTGTGTGTACACCTACTCGGAATGATCCCAACTATGGGCATAGAAAATTATATTGGTGCTTGAAAGGTACACCCATGGTAGGGAGAAGAATTAAGAATGATTACTAGGGACGTGTCTTTCCACCATTGAAGTTAAAGATTTCTTTGTCAAGTCCTCACTCACCGCATTGCATGCCCTTATGATCTTCCCTCCACTACTAAACTCTTGTGGAAGTTGACGCAAGGCTTAGTCTATTTTCCATCAACCCCTATCTATGTAAAAGTTTAATAAATTAAGTTGTTTGGGAATAGATAGCTTTAAGGAATATCACACACAACACTAGGAAATTGTCATGGAGCTTTATTCTTTATCGAACTAATGAATCTCTGCAAGTTTGAAATTTTAGATGATTGATATTTTCGCCAATCTAAAAAGGTTTTGTTCAAGAGTAAGGTCATTGGGAACTTGATTGTGGTAGATATTCGCTCACTCAATGTCATGTAACGTTTCATCTTTGCTAGGGACTAGCAAAGGTTTAGGTGTGAGGGTGTGATAACTTCACAAAATAAAGTTATCTTGTGCGTCAATCTGCCGCATTTTTGACTAATTTATCCTCAAATTACTGATCAAAAGTGTGTGTGTACGAGTAAATTCTCATTTGTGCAAAAATTCATGTATCAATAATATTTATATTTATTTTTATGATAGGAAAATATGAGGAAAGTAACTTGTGCGGCTGATGATAAGGGTGAAGAGCATTCAGGAAAAGTTGCAGGAAATTACAGGAATTTTTGGAGCAGATTTTTGCTGAATTCTGGACAGCACAAAATTTGTTGCAACAAATTAAAATTTGTTGCAACAAAACTGCGAATTTGAATTTTCAAATTCCGAAAATAATTCAAAAATGGCAGTTTTAGAAATGAAAGGAGGCTTCCTTTCATAAAGGCTGGAGATCCTTTGAGGCCCTTGGAATATGAAAAAGAATTTTTGAGATCTCTTTCATATCTTTGTCATTTTGGAGAGGAGGAGGCCAAATTTAGGGTTCTTGACAGTGGAGAAGCGGAATCCGACCACAAGAAAGAGTAGATTTGAACTTTTGAAGCCATGAACTGTAAGATCTTTAAAGTTTTGTGTGTTCCTTTTCTCGCCATGAACTAAACTCTCCAAGTCTTGTATAAGGAGAGTACTATGTGTGTATTTTTATGATGTATGTTCTTTGTTGTTGAGATTTGTTGAATGATTTATTATCTAGTGAACTTTTGAATTTATTTATGAGATTTTTGGCTTTGATCTTCATCTTGTGATGCGTTGCGAGAATCGAGAGATGAGTGGCGTAATATAGGGTTGAAGGTCATTTTATTGCACCGCAAGAATCGAGAGACGAGCGGTGTAAAACGTTTAACCAAAAATCTCCTCTTTTGCGTTGTACTTCGAGAGTCGAGAGAGGAGAAGTGCATTCGCTCATTAGTTCACCGTAGTTTAGAGGGGTGAAGGAGACTCCCTCCTTTTGCTAGCAGTCCGATTTTTATGATAATCAATGTCCTTCATTCCTCCTAAGTTAGAAATAACTAGGAGAATTTAGGACGTTGGGATTTCCGAGATTCGAGAGAGGAGGATTTCTTCTATAAAAATCGTTGTATGATAATTCATTCAACACTCTTAACTAATATTATTTATTACACACCATTCAGACGCACATAGGAAATCCAAAATACAAGGCTACTTTCTCCAAGTGGTTTAAGAATTTCTAAAGATTTTCGTAGTTAAATTAGATTCAATTTTTAGTAAAAAAAAATATTTCCATTACTTCCAAAATCATCTTACTCATTTTGTTTGGATTTAAAGAACGGCTTAGCTAGTACTTGCAAACTTTAGGTTAATCACTTCTCCGAGGGAACGATCTCACTCACACTTTATTACTTGTTACGGCACGTGCACTTGCGAGAGTACGCATAACTTATTTTGGGCGTATCAGACTTCTTAAGCATAGAAGCCTCATCGAAGATAACGTTGCGCTTGACCTCCACCTTTTTGGTTTCAGGGTTCCACAGCTTGAACCCCTTTGTACCAGCCTTTTTACCTAAATAGATGCACTTCTTGGGCTTGGCATCGAGCTTTGTCCGTTCTGAATCCTGCAGCAGGGTGTATACAGGGCATCCAAAAATGTGAATCTCAGAATAGTCAATATAAGTACCTGACCAAACTTCCCGTGAAGACTTCAGATCCAGTTGTTAACCCAGAAATTTCCGATCCTTCTCAAGATAGCCAGCTCGCTAGTCGCAGCCAGCTCTAGGTTCTCCCTGGAGGTCGCGACATCAGAGAATGGGCGGACATGCTTCTCTGTCCGCTCAGGCCGCACGGCTTGGGAGGTCTCAGCAGTCTGACCGCCCAGGTCACGCAACGTTCCCTTGTTCGGCAGGGGCCACAGACTATTTCCTTAGTCCGCCCATGCAGGCCGCACTCTTTGATCAGCTAACCGACCCAAGCTCCTCTCCATCCCGACAGGTGACAACCAACTTTGGCGGACTCGGATACCAATTCGCCCAGACTGGTAATAAGTCGTGTACTTTGCAGAAATTAGTCTCCTTCAGCCCACACCTGTAGGTCACACATCAAGCAAACCAGACCACCACATCGTCAAAAGGCCTGCCCCTAGGCCGCCAGCCAGCAACACCTGGTTCCACTTCGCCAGCATGCGCGACCTGCCAGGTCGCCAACCCAAGGCCGCCCAGCAAGGGCGGCAAGCCTTTTTCCCTAAACAGGTGGCGGACTTCGGCAGAATGGGTGACCTGCTTCTTCAGTCTGCCAGGTCTCCCAGTCGACCAGCACCACTGTCAGCTCGCGGATTCCAACTCTTCTCCGCTGCGGGCTGGGCGGACTCGCCCTTCAGTCCGCAGATATCAATGAACCTAAGCTCTAGCTTCTTTGCAGCTGGCGGCCTCGTCTCCATTGAGCCACAGAGGCGGACTCGGCCTATCCATCGCGGACTCGGCGGATTCACTATGCAGCCAGCCGTTCAACATCAGCATCCCGACACCCGCTTCTTCCCAGCAGTGGGCGGATAACCTCCTCAGCCCAAATAGCTTGGCGCGGGCTCGCTCAGCACAACAGGGGCGGTCTCTTCCCAGTCTGCCAAGCAGCAGAACCAGCTCCAGAAGGCAGTCCTAGACCGCGCGACCTGTTGTGGACTCGGCGGGCTCCACTTTCTACTCGCACCGCTTACCGGCTCACCGGGGGTAACGTCACTGAAAGCCGCTACCTCCTTGGGCATATAAATAGACCCTCATGCCTCTCGTTTGGCAGGATGCTGACATCGCCTCACGCTCGAGGACAGTCAACGAGAAGCCCAAGCCATCAACCCCGACAGACTCCCTTTCTCAGTCTGCGTACCTTCTTCAGCAGATCGGCGGCCTGCCGGCCTGACTCCTCAGTCCGCGCGGCCTCTTTTCTGGCACTTTCTTTCCTTAGCCGCTAGCTTCCCCCAATGTACCCTTTATTCGCTTTCCATGTAAAGGTATAATGCAAGCTGTAATACTCAATATTAATCAAAGGAAAGCCCGTCGCAAGAGTGACATTTAAGCCGCGGCGGGCGAAGTCTGCTGTTGCCGCTGCGAGTGGTCCCTTTCTCCTCAGCTCAACTCTCTCGGCATCAACATGTGAGCACAACCATCAAAGTAACCGTCTGCACGACAGATCCTGATCAACCTTCCTAACCATCTCCACACTTGGATCAACACCCTTCTCTCCTCTATCCCCACAACTCTTGAACAAGCGTTTGCTCCACTCTTGAGCACTCAGAAGCTTTCTCTTCTCCTCTATCCCCGCAACCATCAACCTCTTCACCTCATTACCTTGCCCGTGAGACCGAACACCCCCCATTAGCTGCTGGGCCCGCGACAACAACCTTCTAATCTCCTCATCCGTTTTCGTGCATCAACACTAGTAACATCGAGAAACACCATCAATGTCACTGCACTCCCGCATGTCTTCGCCGCCATGTCCGCACCGCCGGAGAGAAACTCCGTCAAGGCCACTACACCACCACAAGCATTCGCTGCCACGCTCGCACCAGCTCTCCAAGACCGGCAAAGATCATATCCTCCAAGACCGGTGGCTATTTCCTCCAAAGCCGGTGGATATGTCGAGAGTCTCACACGTACGTGAGAAATGCTCTGCCTCCATTGCACGGTGTTGCACCAACAACAACCACCAGCGACATATTACAGGGGTCTCCCACCCCTTGCGGCACCAAGAGCGAGAAGGCGACGACGACGGTGGCGGCTCCTCCCTCCAACGCGAGCAGGATTGGGCCGACAACTTCTCCTCAAAGCCTTTGGGCGGCTGTGTTTTCTTGTCCACCATGAACAGGTAACCTCCCCTATATATAATATATATTTTTATATATAGACGCATGAGACGCAGTTTAAATTTGAGAGGGCTCTCTCTCTCTCTAAAAGGAAACCAATACATGGCTAGTTTTCTTCCTTGCTTGAAATTTCCAATCCATGCCCTCATTCACTGTCCTACCATTCATGATGTTTCCTAAATAATTGGATCCGAACAAAAAAAACACAACAATCACCACCTTGATTCGTGATCCGGATCCACCCCCTGCACGAAGCACTGATCGCACACAACAACAACTGCACCAAGCAAGTCTGCACGTAGCACCACCTCAGTATGAGGCATCAACCGACCTGCTCTAGTCGGCTCATCTCTGTTCTGGCTCAACCCGTGATCGTAATTGCAACTTGATCGTAGAAAACTGACTCGTATAACCTGAGTCCCAGAAGGACGATCCACTACACAACCATGACAATCCACCACATCAGCCTCAGAAATCATGGGTACACAATATTACATCGTGGTCCCCATCAGCCAGTATAAACTACCGCGCTATACAGCTCTCCTGTGCATGGTACGTCCTCACTCTACCATCAGGACTCCACCTCGTATCACACAATTGTAGCCACCTGAATCCAAACCGCTCAGTGATGACAAACATCTTGCTGTCAGAGTCGTACAGACTCTCAGTGATGGTGGGGACAACATCACTCTACACCTTAACCCAGCTGTCATCCAGTCCGCACCCTAGCCTCAAGGCCTTTTTGCACGCTGCGAACTAGCGCTCTTGTGTGACTGCACTGTCTGCAATGGTAAAAATATCATACCCTCCTTTGGCCCATATCGAGATCGTGCTCCTCTCAATCCCTTGCCAAACTGCCTCACCTTACCCATCCACTGCTGCCAAGATGTGATCGCCCTTAGGAGTAGGGCCCACTAACATCTGTCTGGATAACACTACGATCGTGACCTCCACCAGCTCCACTATATTCTTCTCATACAAGAGCATCGTCACTCAGGCTGGGTAAAAAAATGAGCGAGATAAGAAGTGAAACAGATCTTCACATCTTCCTCCGTCTCTGCACCAGTTGCCTCTAACTGATACAAAACCATTTGTCACAGATAATCACCTTCATGTAACATATTTGCGGTTATCATGACCTTCTCATGCAGTACCTCCTGTCATTGGTCAAACCCGTCACTGTCGCACTTCTTCAAAAAACCACTGTCCAGATTCACGTTCTTCCCTGTCATGCTTGTCCTACGACATGACCAGGAGACTTGATTAATTCAAAGGCCAGATTTGAAAAGATGGGGTGCGGACCTAGTCGTCATCCACCACAGTCAAACCGTTCCTCGAATGTCCAATCAGTCGCCTCAAAACCTGCCTCTGATAACACTTGTTGGGATATACCGCATAAATTATCCCCTAGACACAACCAATTTAATTTAGGGTATACAAGCGTATGAATCTGAACAATAATGATGCATACGTAAATACTACAATAGCAATAATAATACATGAAGAAATGTACCTACGTCAGTTACAGAAAACACCACGGAGGAGCTGGACTCGCTCGATCTGCGGGAGAGAGAATAATCTTGATTGCAATCCGCTAGCACAGCAGAAGCACAAGATTCACCAAGAACCTTCGTCGTGTAACAGCCCAAAGTTCAGAAACAGGAAAATTTGGGTGACACGGCCTGGGACACGGGCGTGTCAGGTGACACGGCCTGCGACAAGGGCGTGTCGCAGGGCGTGTCGGGTTGTGTCGACGATTGGGCTTTGTCTCGACGATTTTTGCTCTCGACGATTCGTCGAGAGGAGGCACACGGCCCAGGACACGGGCGTGTCCAAGGCCGTGTCGCATGCTCGACGAGTTTTGCTCGACGATCGTCGAGTGTCGAGAAGTGGGTGTCGAGTGTTGAACACGGCCTGTGACACGGGCGTGTCACAGGGCGTGTCAAATCAGGCGACGAGCTCAGCCCGCCGAATGATTTCGACAGGGCGTGTCTGGGTGCCGTGTCTGGGCACACGGCCGGGGACACGGGCGTGTCCCAGGCCGTGTGAAGTCTCGGGATGATTTGGGATTTTTTTTCCCCCAGGTACACGGCCACAGACACGGGCATGTCTGAAGGCGTGTTGGTGACACGGCCCATGACACGGGCGTGTCCCGTGGGCGTGTCACTGGTTTGGATAAGTCGGTTGACCACCGCTTGAGGCACACGGCCAGGCACACGGCCGTGTTCGAAGCCGTGTCGGGTCAAAATGTGTGTTTTTGGCAGAATCGTGGCCGTCCATTCCTTCAGTCTGGATCCAAGGGCTGAAAGCTCTTCTTCTTTTTCCTTAAGGGCCGAAGTCAGAGAATTCCTTCTCATTTTCTTTGGCCTTCATCTTTCTTCAAGAGAGAGAAAGAGAGAGAGAAAGGAGGAGGAAGAAGGGAAGGGGGCTGCTGTTGGTGGTGCTGCGGTCTACCGGCGAGAGATCCGAAGCCAGCGTTGCGGAGGAACCGCTCTTGCGAGTCTTGCAAGCTAGCTTGGAGGCCATGGCACCGAAGCGATCGTCAAGGGTAACGACTTTTCTTCCTAGCCATGTGAAGGCTTCTGTTTTGGCATATCTTTTGATTCCCCCACCAGGAGGTGGCTGTTTTTGGGAGTCGTTTGGGTGGATGCTTGAAATCCCCTTTGTGTTGCATATAGATCCGGAAATGAGTACGGAATAGGCATGCTGTGTGAAGCCCATCTGGACAGGTTGGTCTGGATTGGTGATGTTGCATACGAACCGGAGAAGACTCCGTGATAACGTGTAGTGTAAGGAGTCTCGGGTTATACCTGCGAAAAGGAGTAGCAGGAAGTACTGGGGTGGTAGCCCAGGAAAATAGCCTTGTGCTGGTTTTGGGTCCAACCTGTGATTGAGGCACAGGAAGTACTGGTGGGACCAGGAAAGGCCCTTTTTGTGATGCTTGGTGTCATAGGGTGTCCACCTGTGGAGCGAGTCACAGGAAGTACTGGTGTGCCCAGGAAAGACCCCTGACATTTGTAATTTGCGGTGTCCACCTGTGACGGGAATTACAGGAAGTACTGGTGCGCCCAGGAAAGACCCGCTGTTGCTGTGAGAAAATGGGTATAGTGAATTACCCAGGCTTGAATGCCAGGAACAGGATTGGTGAGACCGACCCGCGCCTTTGATGTAGCCATGAGTACGCTGTACTCGGAGAAGGCAAGGCGATTTGAGCAACGGGGGGTGGAGGATCCGACCTGCGCTATGTCCGTCTGACGTGAGACCAAAAGTGCGGTCTGTTGGAGCGCATAGCAAGAGTCTTCGGCCTGCGCGCCATGACACAAAGGGGGGCTACGGGCCATCCCGGTGTCCGAGGACTAACTCCGGCTGCACGCCATGGAGTAAATGCTCAAGAGAGTTACCGTTGGGTGATAACCCTGATACGGTGGTGGGCAAGAGGTTGCCAGAACACCAAGAATGTGCCCTGAGTGCACGGACCGTTGAGCCGGATGGCGGACGGTTGTGATGGCTTGTGTGCGTGAAAGCACTTTTTGATGATATAGCTTGCCATACTTGTGCTATGATCTGCCTGCAGGGAAAAATACCGCTGCCCCGAGAGAAGGGGTAGGGTCGTTATAATTTGGTCAGCTGAACGCTGACCGTTGCTTTTGTTTGCCACCGGTGGGTGGATTGTCCCTTGCACAGGTACTGGAGAGCCGAGCGGGACGCGTCGAGGTTGATGTTCCTGCTGGTGTTGCTGCTGCTGCTGTTAGCCCTCGAAGGCTAAGTGTGTTCTTTTGAGTGTTTTCTTTTATTGTGGCCGGCCTGCGCGCCAATCTGTTTTAGGCCACTGTGTGAAAGCCATGTAAGGCCATAAGGCCAACGCTTTGTTCATATTGTAAGACATTCCTATATGTATATAAAATGTGGAGTTTTATGTTTGGACATTCATGAGGAGTTCAAGTAGTTTAGGATTCCGCTAGAATACTTGTGATAGGTGCGATTGCGCTACTCTGGTATCATCCTGTACCTTCACCGACTGTTTTGTGGTATATCCTGTGGGGCCCCGGCCGGACCTTCTAGAATATATCATATGAACGGATGGGGATGTTACATTTTTGGTATCGGTTGTCTTGGTCTTTCCCTCTCGAAGTCGTGGTCGACTTCTTTTGTGGGGTGGCGAGCACGTGTTTGTGCAAACCAAAGTCTACGAATGAACTCCTGAATGTCCATGATAGGAATGCAATTTGCTATGCTTGAGGAACCTGCGTGTTCCTATTTTGTGTTGTTTGCTTGGGTACGACCGCTAATGTATGTGTCTTGTCCACCTTTAGGTGACACGGAGTGGAGCTGGGCCGTCTGAGCCCCAGCGTTCTGATGAAAGTACGGCACCAGCCGCGGTGCCTACACCTCCACCGTCTGCAGAACATGTCCGTTTAGTTGCGGAGGCCTTATTTACCATGATCCAAGGCCAGCCACTGAGGCAGGAGCAAGCGGCTGTAAGGCCAGAACAGGTGGTGGCAAGGCCTGAACCTGTTATGGATGTGGTTCCTCGAGCGGCTGAGAAGCAGCTAACGCGGTTCATGAGTTTCCATCCGCCTACGTTTTCGGGAGCGGGAACCCCGACGCAGGCTGAAGATTGGTTATCGCGCGTCAAGCGAGTGATGACGGCGATAGGAACGGCGGAGCATCAGAAGGTTACCTTAGCCACCTTCTTGCTTGAAGGAGAAGCGCGTTTATGGTGGGATGAGATGGAGTTGCATCATTTGGCGGGTCGTCCGTTAACCCAAGTCTCAATGGAAGAATTCTCCCGGCTCTTCCTCGCAAAGCACCTTCCTGCGGCTCAGCGGATAGCCATGGAAAATGAGTTTCAACGGTTGACTCAAGGTGAGGGCAGTGTTGACGCGTACCTGCATGAGTTTACTCGCTTGGGGCGGTATGCGGGTTCGATTTTTGCTGATGAGCAGAGGAAGACTAATCGGTTCTATGAAGGGCTGAGGGACGAGTTGAGGTTCCTTGTGTCCAGTTCTGTGAACCAAGGTTTCCAAGCGTTGGTTGACACTGCGACCGCGTTGGAAAAGGACATGAAGAGGGTGCAAGGGAAGAGAGCGTTGGTGATGACGCAACCGGAGTGGAAGGCGCCCCGATCGGGAAAACCATTCAATAAGAAGAGATGGGGCAAGAAGTCCAAGCCTAGTGGACAAGCTCCTTCATTAGTTGCAACGGGAGCAACATCAGGGGCAACCTCCAAGCCAGACACTCGTACCTGCTTCAATTGTGGCCGGATGGGGCATATTGCGCGAGATTGTCGGATGCCGCCAAAGAGTGAAAAGAAGGCGGGAGCATCTTATGCGGAGAAAGGAAAGGCGGTGGTGGATTCCTCTGCCTCGCAGGCGCAACCCCGAGTCTACAATCTTGGCCTGTAAGAGACCATCAAGCAGAGTGACGTGGTCACAGGTATGAGTTTAGTTTTGCATATGCTATTGTTTGTATGCTTAGCTTTGTACGCCTATGTTTGTGGTTTGTGTGTGTGACATGTTTGTCATAGGTTTTGTAATGATTCGGGACACGCTGGCGCGAGCACTGTTTGATACAGGTGCATCGCATTCTTTTCTGTCGAGTGAGTTTCTTACGCGGCTTGGGATACCCAGTCGTGCAAAGACAGATACCGTCAGAGTGGTGTTGCCGAATGGGTGTTGGATGCTTGCGGATCAAGCTTGCGATGTGGCGGTTCAGTTGGGAAGTCGGGATTTTTGTTTAACCGCATTTGTTTTGCCAATATCGGAATTCGATGTGATTTTTGGGATGGATTGGCTTGCGGAGCAGCATGCTATGATTGATTGTCAGTCCAAAGAAATCACGTTGGGCCAGAATACCGAACAGGAGACAAAGTTCGCGGGTATGCGAGGAGTGGGCGGGACATTGATGTCTGCACTCCAGGTTCTCAAAGCTGTCCGGAAGGGTGCGGAGTGTTACTTTGCACTGATTCAGGCTGTTGAGCCTAAGGCCCATGTGAGTGAGGTTCCGATTGTGGCGGACTTTACCGATGTGTTTCCCGCGGATCTCCCTGGGCTACCACCCCAGCGGGAGATTGACTTCACAATTGAGTTGGTGCCAGGTGCGAAACCCGTGGCCCGCTCGCCATATCGCGTTGCGCCTAAAGAGATGGCTGAGTTGAAGGTTCAACTACAAGAAATGCAAGAGCAAGGTTATATCCGCCCAAGTATGTCACCTTGGAGCGCGCCTGTGCTTTTTGTAAAGAAGAAAGATGGTGGGTTACGGTTGTGTATAGATTACCGTGAATTGAATAAGCTGACCGAGAAGAATAAGTATCTGATACCCCGGATTGATGAATTATTTGATCAGCTGGTGGGATCTACCGTCTATTCGAAGTTGGACCTGAAGTCTGGTTATTACCAGTTAAGAATTCGGGAAGGTGACATTCCCAAAACCGCATTTGGAACGCGCTATGGGCACTATGAGTTCACAGTCATGCCCTTTGGATTGTGTAATGTGCCCTCGGTGTTTATGGATTTGATGCACCGTATTTTCCGTGAGTACCTGGATCTGTTTGTGATTGTGTTCATTGATGACATCCTGGTGTACTCGAAGTCTAAAGCTGAGCATGAGATTCATTTGCGGTTAGTGTTGAACACGTTGAGGCAAAATCAGCTCTATGCCAAGTTCTCAAAGTGTGAGTTTTGGCTATCGTCAGTGGCATTTTTGGGCCATGTGGTGAGTGGAGCGGGCATTGCAGTAGATCCAGCGAAAATAAAAGCCATACAAGAATGGCCAATATTGTCTTCCGTGGCCGAGGTCAGAAGTTTCCTTGGACTTGCGGGCTACTATAGAAGATTTGTGGAGAACTTCTCGCGGATCGCTTTGCCACTAACCACACTGACGCGAAAGGATCAGAAGTTCGTTTGGACGCCAGAGTGCGCACGAGCTTTTGAAGAGCTGAAGGTTCGGTTGACCACGACGCCGGTGTTGTCTTCGCCATGTGGAACCGATGGATTTGTCATTTATAGTGATGCCTCAGGGAGCGGCTTAGGCTGCGTTCTTCTGCAGAATGGAAAGGTGATTGCGTATGGCTCACGCCAGCTGAAGGTGCACGAGCGAAATTATCCCGTCCATGATTTGGAACTAGCGGCGGTGATTTTTGCACTCAAGTTGTGGCGACACTACCTTTATGGCGTGAAGGTAGAGATCTATACTGATCATAAGAGCCTAAAGTATCTGTTAGAGCAGAAAGAGTTGAACATGCGACAACGAAGGTGGTTAGAGTTCCTTGGGGACTACACTTTCGAGATTCATTATACACCCGGGAAGGGAAATGTTGTCGCGGATGCCTTGAGTCGACGAGTTCCGGCTAGAGCGAATTGGTTACAAAGGCATGATGAACGTCTTATCCAGGAATTGGAGGCATTGGAGATCTATTGTGTTGACAAGCATTCCACTACCAGTGCATGTTTGAACTGGACTGAGGTGCAATGTGACCTTACGGACCGAGTTCGACGGGCAACGGAGTTGGATGAAGATCTCTTACGCTATGTGAAGGAAGGGCCAGAGGGCAAATTCACCTGGATTGACGGTCTTTTGCGAAAAGAAGGCCGATTGTGCGTCCCAAATGTGGGGAAACTGAGGGAAGAACTGATGTATGAAGCACATTATACGAAGTATTCCATTCACCCCGGGAGTACAAAGATGTTTAACGATATGAAGAAGCTGTTCTGGTGGCCAGGGCTTAAGAAAGATGTTGCCTTGTATGTGGCCAAATGTCAAACATGTGCGATGGTGAAGGCGGAATGCCAAAAGCCGGGCGGTTATTTGAAGTCACTGCCGATCCCAGTGTGGACATTTGATGATATTTCCATGGATTTTGTGCATGGATTGCCAAGATCGCAACGAGGAAATGATTCCATTTGGGTGGTAGTTGACCGGCTAACAAAAGTCGCACATTTTCTCCCGAACAGGCGGGATGATTCGGTTGAAAGTTTGGCAAAGTTATATGTTGATCAGATTGTGCGGCTTCACGGTGTTCCTCGGAGCATCGTAAGTGATCGAGATGGGCGATTTACGTCAAATGATTGGAGGCTAGTTCACCGACTGTTGGGCACGAAATTGACTTTCAGTACGGCCTTTCATCCCCAAACAGATGGCCAAACTGAACGTACCAACAGAACAATGGAGGACATGCTCCGAATGTGCGCCCTTGACTTCGGAAAGAGATGGGAAGATCATCTCTATATGGTCGAGTTTGCATACAATAACAGCTACCAAGCAAGTATTGGGATGGCACCATATGAAGCCATATACGGAAGGAAGTGTCGTACTCCCTTGGCTTGGGTAGAAGCGGGTGAAGCCCGGGTTGTTAAACCAAATGAGGTGGATGAAGCAAACTCAACCATTCGGACTATCCGAGAGAGATTGCTGATTGCTCAAGATCGACAAGCGAAGTACTACAACGCCAAGCATCGGAACGTTGAATTTGCGGTTGGCGATTGGGTCTACTTGAAGATCAAGCCATTCAAAGGTGTCTCCAGGATTCGACGATTGAAAAAGTTGAGTCCAAGATATTTGGGTCCTTTCGAAGTGGTTGAGCGAATTGGCGAAGCGGCTTATCGACTAGCTCTGTCGGCAGACTTGGGTGGGTTACATGATGTCTTTCACATCTCGGTGCTTCGGAAGGCCGTGAAAGATCCAGCTCAAGTGATCGCAGATGATCGTGTGCCGGTAGAGTATGGGCTAACGACGAGAGTTAGACCCATTCAAATTGAAGATCGAGCCGAGAAACAGTTGCGGAACAAGACGGTCGGTATGGTAAAAGTCCGATGGGACAATTGCGGCCGTGAAGAGCTGACATGGGAGCGCGAGCAAACCATGCGAGAAGAGTTCCCTGAGTTGTTTCTGTAATTTGGAGCGAGAATATTGTAACATAAACATTTAATATATGTTGTTACATTTTCTTGCTAGTTTTCTGTTACTTTCCTGTCTTTCAATTTCGAGGACGAAATTTCTTGTAGGAGGGGAGGATTGTAACAGCCCAAAGTTCAGAAATAGGAAAATTTGGGTGACACGGCCTGGGACACGGGCGTGTCCCAGGGCGTGTCAGGTGACACGACCTGCGACAAGGGCGTGTCGCAGGGCGTGTCGGGTTGTGTCGACGATTGGGCTTTGTCTCGACGATTTTTGCTCTCGACGATTCGTCGAGAGGAGGCACACGGCCCAGGACACGGGCGTGTCCAAGGCCGTGTCGCATGCTCGACGAGTTTTGCTCGACGATCGTCGAGTGTCGAGAAGTGGGTGTCGAGTGTTGAACACGGCCTGTGACACGGGCGTGTCACAGGGCGTGTCAAATCAGGCGACGAGCTCAGCCCGCCGAATGATTTCGACAGGGCGTGTCTGGGTGCCGTGTCTGGGCACACGGCCGGGGACACGGGCGTGTCCCAGGCCGTGTGAAGTCTCGGGATGATTTGGGATTTTTTTCCCCCAGGTACACGGCCACAGACACGGGCATGTCTGAAGGCGTGTTGGTGACACGGCCCATGACACGGGCGTGTCCCGTGGGCGTGTCACTGGTTTGGATAAGTCGGTTGACCACCGCTTGAGGCACACGGCCAGGCACACGGCCGTGTTCGAAGCCGTGTCGGGTCAAAATGTGTGTTTTTGGCAGAATCGTGGCCGTCCATTCCTTCAGTCTGGATCCAAGGGCTGAAAGCTCTTCTTCTTTTTCCTTAAGGGCCGAAGTCAGAGAATTCCTTCTCATTTTCTTTGGCCTTCATCTTTCTTCAAGAGAGAGAAAGAGAGAGAGAAAGGAGGAGGAAGAAGGGAAGGGGGCTGCTGTTGGTGGTGCTGCGGTCTACCGGCGAGAGATCCGAAGCCAGCGTTGCGGAGGAAGCGCTCTTGCGAGTCTTGCAAGCTAGCTTGGAGGCCATGGCACCGAAGCGATCGTCAAGGGTAACGACTTTTCTTCCTAGCCATGTGAAGGCTTCTGTTTTGGCATATCTTTTGATTCCCCCACCAGGAGGTGGCTGTTTTTGGGAGTCGTTTGGGTGGATGCTTGAAATCCCCTTTGTGTTGCATATAGATCCGGAAATGAGTACGGAATAGGCATGCTGTGTGAAGCCCATCTGGACAGGTTGGTCTGGATTGGTGATGTTGCATACGAACCGGAGAAGACTCCGTGATAACGTGTAGTGTAAGGAGTCTCGGGTTATACCTGCGAAAAGGAGTAGCAGGAAGTACTGGGGTGGTAGCCCAGGAAAATAGCCTTGTGCTGGTTTTGGGTCCAACCTGTGATTGAGGCACAAGAAGTACTGGTGGGACCAGGAAAGGCCCTTTTTGTGATGCTTGGTGTCATAGGGTGTCCACCTGTGGAGCGAGTCACAGGAAGTACTGGTGTGCCCAGGAAAGACCCCTGACATTTGTAATTTGCGGTGTCCACCTGTGACGGGAATTACAGGAAGTACTGGTGCGCCCAGGAAAGACCCGCTGTTGCTGTGAGAAAATGGGTATAGTGAATTACCCAGGCTTGAATGCCAGGAACAGGATTGGTGAGACCGACCCGCGCCTTTGATGTAGCCATGAGTACGCTGTACTCGGAGAAGGCAAGGCGATTTGAGCAACGGGGGGTGGAGGATCCGACCTGCGCTATGTCCGTCTGACGTGAGACCAAAAGTGCGGTCTGTTGGAGCGCATAGCAAGAGTCTTCGGCCTGCGCGCCATGACACAAAGGGGGGCTACGGGCCATCCCGGTGTCCGAGGACTAACTCCGGCTGCACGCCATGGAGTAAATGCTCAAGAGAGTTACCGTTGGGTGATAACCCTGATACGGTGGTGGGCAAGAGGTTGCCAGAACACCAAGAATGTGCCCTGAGTGCACGGACCGTTGAGCCGGATGGCGGACGGTTGTGATGGCTTGTGTGCGTGAAAGCACTTTTTGATGATATAGCTTGCCATACTTGTGCTATGATCTGCCTGCAGGGAAAAATACCGCTGCCCCGAGAGAAGGGGTAGGGTCGTTATAATTTGGTCAGCTGAACGCTGACCGTTGCTTTTGTTTGCCACCGGTGGGTGGATTGTCCCTTACACAGGTACTGGAGAGCCGAGCGGGACGCGTCGAGGTTGATGTTCCTGCTGGTGTTGTTGCTGCTGCTGTTAGCCCTCGAAGGCTAAGTGTGTTCTTTTGAGTGTTTTCTTTTATTGTGGCCGGCCTGCGCGCCAATCTGTTTTAGGCCACTGTGTGAAAGCCATGTAAGGCCATAAGGCCAACGCTTTGTTCATATTGTAAGACATTCCTATATGTATATAAAATGTGGAGTTTTATGTTTGGACATTCATGAGGAGTTCAAGTAGTTTAGGATTCCGCTAGAATACTTGTGATAGGTGCGATTGCGCTACTCTGGTATCATCCTGTACCTTCACCGACTGTTTTGTGGTATATCCTGTGGGGCCCCGGCCGGACCTTCTAGAATATATCATATGAACGGATGGGGATGTTACATTTTTGGTATCGGTTGTCTTGGTCTTTCCCTCTCGAAGTCGTGGTCGACTTCTTTTGTGGGGTGGCGAGCACGTGTTTGTGCAAACCAAAGTCTACGAATGAACTCCTGAATGTCCATGATAGGAATGCAATTTGCTATGTTTGAGGAACCTGCGTGTTCCTATTTTGTGTTGTTTGCTTGGGTACGACCGCTAATGTATGTGTCTTGTCCACCTTTAGGTGACACGGAGTGGAGCTGGGCCGTCTGAGCCCCAGCGTTCTGATGAAAGTACGGCACCAGCCGCGGTGCCTACACCTCCACCGTCTGCAGAACATGTCCGTTTAGTTGCGGAGGCCTTATTTACCATGATCCAAGGCCAGCCACTGAGGCAGGAGCAAGCGGCTGTAAGGCCAGAACAGGTGGTGGCAAGGCCTGAACCTGTTATGGATGTGGTTCCTCGAGCGGCTGAGAAGCAGCTAACGCGGTTCATGAGTTTCCATCCGCCTACGTTTTCGGGAGCGGGAACCCCGACGCAGGCTGAAGATTGGTTATCGCGCGTCAAGCGAGTGATGACGGCGATAGGAACGGCGGAGCATCAGAAGGTTACCTTAGCCACCTTCTTGCTTGAAGGAGAAGCGCGTTTATGGTGGGATGAGATGGAGTTGCATCATTTGGCGGGTCGTCCGTTAACCCAAGTCTCAATGGAAGAATTCTCCCGGCTCTTCCTCGCAAAGCACCTTCCTGCGGCTCAGCGGATAGCCATGGAAAATGAGTTTCAACGGTTGACTCAAGGTGAGGGCAGTGTTGACGCGTACCTGCATGAGTTTACTCGCTTGGGGCGGTATGCGGGTTCGATTTTTGCTGATGAGCAGAGGAAGACTAATCGGTTCTATGAAGGGCTGAGGGACGAGTTGAGGTTCCTTGTGTCCAGTTCTGTGAACCAAGGTTTCCAAGCGTTGGTTGACACTGCGACCGCGTTGGAAAAGGACATGAAGAGGGTGCAAGGGAAGAGAGCGTTGGTGATGACGCAACCGGAGTGGAAGGCGCCCCGATCGGGAAAACCATTCAATAAGAAGAGATGGGGCAAGAAGTCCAAGCCTAGTGGACAAGCTCCTTCATTAGTTGCAACGGGAGCAACATCAGGGGCAACCTCCAAGCCAGACACTCGTACCTGCTTCAATTGTGGCCGGATGGGGCATATTGCGCGAGATTGTCGGATACCGCCAAAGAGTGAAAAGAAGGCGGGAGCATCTTATGCGGAGAAAGGAAAGGCGGTGGTGGATTCCTCTGCCTCGCAGGCGCAACCCCGAGTCTACAATCTTGGCCTGCAAGAGGCCATCAAGCAGAGTGACGTGGTCACAGGTATGAGTTTAGTTTTGCATATGCTATTGTTTGTATGCTTAGCTTTGTACGCCTATGTTTGTGGTTTGTGTGTGTGACATGTTTGTCATAGGTTTTGTAATGATTCGGGACACGCTGGCGCGAGCACTGTTTGATACAGGTGCATCGCATTCTTTTCTGTCGAGTGAGTTTCTTACGCGGCTTGGGATACCCAGTCGTGCAAAGACAGATACCGTCAGAGTGGTGTTGCCGAATGGGTGTTGGATGCTTGCGGATCAAGCTTGCGATGTGGCGGTTCAGTTGGGAAGTCGGGATTTTTGTTTAACCGCATTTGTTTTGCCAATATCGGAATTCGATGTGATTTTTGGGATGGATTGGCTTGCGGAGCAGCATGCTATGATTGATTGTCAGTCCAAAGAAATCACGTTGGGCCAGAATACCGAACAGGAGACAAAGTTCGCGGGTATGCGAGGAGTGGGCGGGACATTGATGTCTGCACTCCATGTTCTCAAAGCTGTCCGGAAGGGTGCGGAGTGTTACTTTGCACTGATTCAGGCTGTTGAGCCTAAGGCCCATGTGAGTGAGGTTCCGATTGTGGCGGACTTTACCGATGTGTTTCCCGCGGATCTCCCTGGGCTACCACCCCAGCGGGAGATTGACTTCACAATTGAGTTGGTGCCAGGTGCGAAACCCGTGGCCCGCTCGCCATATCGCGTTGCGCCTAAAGAGATGGCTGAGTTGAAGGTTCAACTACAAGAAATGCAAGAGCAAGGTTATATCCGCCCAAGTATGTCACCTTGGAGCGCGCCTGTGCTTTTTGTAAAGAAGAAAGATGGTGGGTTACGGTTGTGTATAGATTACCGTGAATTGAATAAGCTGACCGAGAAGAATAAGTATCCGATACCCCGGATTGATGAATTATTTGATCAGCTGGTGGGATCTACCGTCTATTCGAAGTTGGACCTGAAGTCTGGTTATTACCAGTTAAGAATTCGGGAAGGTGACATTCCCAAAACCGCATTTGGAACGCGCTATGGGCACTATGAGTTCACAGTCATGCCCTTTGGATTGTGTAATGCGCCCTCGGTGTTTATGGATTTGATGCACCGTATTTTCCGTGAGTACCTGGATCTGTTTGTGATTGTGTTCATTGATGACATCCTGGTGTACTCGAAGTCTAAAGCTGAGCATGAGATTCATTTGCGGTTAGTGTTGAACACGTTGAGGCAAAATCAGCTCTATGCCAAGTTCTCAAAGTGTGAGTTTTGGCTATCGTCAGTGGCATTTTTGGGCCATGTGGTGAGTGGAGCGGGCATTGCAGTAGATCCAGCGAAAATAAAAGCCATACAAGAATGGCCAATATTGTCTTCCGTGGCCGAGGTCAGAAGTTTCCTTGGACTTGCGGGCTACTATAGAAGATTTGTGGAGAACTTCTCGCGGATCGCTTTGCCACTAACCACACTGACGCGAAAGGATCAGAAGTTCGTTTGGACGCCAGAGTGCGCACGAGCTTTTGAAGAGCTGAAGGTTCGGTTGACCACGACGCCGGTGTTGTCTTCGCCATGTGGAACCGATGGATTTGTCATTTATAGTGATGCCTCAGGGAGCGGCTTAGGCTGCGTTCTTCTGCAGAATGGAAAGGTGATTGCGTATGGCTCACGCCAGCTGAAGGTGCACGAGCGAAATTATCCCGTCCATGATTTGGAACTAGCGGCGGTGATTTTTGCACTCAAGTTGTGGCGACACTACCTTTATGGCGTGAAGGTAGAGATCTATACTGATCATAAGAGCCTAAAGTATCTGTTAGAGCAGAAAGAGTTGAACATGCGACAACGAAGGTGGTTAGAGTTCCTTGGGGACTACACTTTCGAGATTCATTATACACCCGGGAAGGGAAATGTTGTCGCGGATGCCTTGAGTCGGCGAGTTCCGGCTAGAGCGAATTGGTTACAAAGGCATGATGAACGTCTTATCCAGGAATTGGAGGCATTGGAGATCTATTGTGTTGACAAGCATTCCACTACCAGTGCATGTTTGAACTGGACTGAGGTGCAATGTGACCTTACGGACCGAGTTCGACGGGCAACGGAGTTGGATGAAGATCTCTTACGCTATGTGAAGGAAGGGCCAGAGGGCAAATTCACCTGGATTGACGGTCTTTTGCGAAAAGAAGGCCGATTGTGCGTCCCAAATGTGGGGAAACTGAGGGAAGAACTGATGTATGAAGCACATTATACGAAGTATTCCATTCACCCCGGGAGTACAATGATGTTTAACGATATGAAGAAGCTGTTCTGGTGGCCAGGGCTTAAGAAAGATGTTGCCCTGTATGTGGCCAAATGTCAAACATGTGCGATGGTGAAGGCGGAATGCCAAAAGCCGGGCGGTTATTTGAAGTCACTGCCGATCCCAGTGTGGACATTTGATGATATTTCCATGGATTTTGTGCATGGATTGCCAAGATCGCAACGAGGAAATGATTCCATTTGGGTGGTAGTTGACCGGCTAACAAAAGTCGCACATTTTCTCCCGAACAGGCGGGATGATTCGGTTGAAAGTTTGGCAAAGTTATATGTTGATCAGATTGTGCGGCTTCACGGTGTTCCTCGGAGCATCGTAAGTGATCGAGATGGGCGATTTACGTCAAATGATTGGAGGCTAGTTCACCGACTGTTGGGCACGAAATTGACTTTCAGTACGGCCTTTCATCCCCAAACAGATGGCCAAACTGAACGTACCAACAGAACAATGGAGGACATGCTCCGAATGTGCGCCCTTGACTTCGGAAAGAGATGGGAAGATCATCTCTATATGGTCGAGTTTGCATATAATAACAGCTACCAAGCAAGTATTGGGATGGCACCATATGAAGCCCTATACGGAAGGAAGTGTCGTACTCCCTTGGCTTGGGTAGAAGCGGGTGAAGCCCGGGTTGTTAAACCAAATGAGGTGGATGAAGCAAACTCAACCATTCAGACTATCCGAGAGAGATTGCTGATTGCTCAAGATCGACAAGCGAAGTACTACAACGCCAAGCATCGGAACGTTGAATTTGCGGTTGGCGATTGGGTCTACTTGAAGATCAAGCCATTCAAAGGTGTCTCCAGGATTCGACGATTGAAAAAGTTGAGTCCAAGATATTTGGGTCCTTTCGAAGTGGTTGAGCGAATTGGCGAAGCGGCTTATCGACTAGCTCTGTCGGCAGACTTGGGTGGGTTACATGATGTCTTTCACATCTCGGTGCTTCGGAAGGCCGTGAAAGATCCAGCTCAAGTGATCGCAGATGATCGTGTGCCGGTAGAGTATGGGCTAACGACGAGAGTTAGACCCATTCAAATTGAAGATCGAGCCGAGAAACAGTTGCGGAACAAGACGGTCGGTATGGTAAAAGTCTGATGGGACAATTGCGGCCGTGAAGAGCTGACATGGGAGCGCGAGCAAACCATGCGAGAAGAGTTCCCTGAGTTGTTTCTGTAATTTGGAGCGAGAATATTGTAACATAAACATTTAATATATGTTGTTACATTTTCTTGCTAGTTTTCTGTTACTTTCCTGTCTTTTAATTTCGAGGACGAAATTTCTTGTAGGAGGGGAGGATTGTAACAGCCCAAAGTTCAGAAATAGGAAAATTTGGGTGACACGGCCTGGGACACGGGCGTGTCCCAGGGCGTGTCAGGTGACACGACCTGCGACAAGGGCGTGTCGCAGGGCGTGTCGGGTTATGTCGACGATTGGGCTTTGTCTCGACGATTTTTGCTCTCGACGATTCGTCGAGAGGAGGCACACGGCCCAGGACACGGGCGTGTCCAAGGCCGTGTCGCATGCTCGACGAGTTTTGCTCGACGATCGTCGAGTGTCGAGAAGTGGGTGTCGAGTGTTGAACACGGCCTGTGACACGGGCGTGTCACAGGGCGTGTCAAATCAGGCGACGAGCTCAGCCCGCCGAATGATTTCGACAGGGCGTGTCTGGGTGCCGTGTCTGGGCACACGGCCGGGGACACGGGCGTGTCCCAGGCCGTGTGAAGTCTCGGGATGATTTGGGATTTTTTTTCCCCCAGGTACACGGCCACAGACACGGGCATGTCTGAAGGCGTGTTGGTGACACGGCCCATGACACGGGCGTGTCCCGTGGGCGTGTCACTGGTTTGGATAAGTCGGTTGACCACCGCTTGAGGCACACGGCCAGGCACACGGCCGTGTTCGAAGCCGTGTCGGGTCAAAATGTGTGTTTTTGGCAGAATCGTGGCCGTCCATTCCTTCAGTCTGGATCCAAGGGCTGAAAGCTCTTCTTCTTTTTCCTTAAGGGCCGAAGTCAGAGAATTCCTTCTCATTTTCTTTGGCCTTCATCTTTCTTCAAGAGAGAGAAAGAGAGAGAGAAAGGAGGAGGAAGAAGGGAAGGGGGCTGCTGTTGGTGGTGCTGTGGTCTACCGGCGAGAGATCCGAAGCCAGCGTTGCGGAGGAAGCGCTCTTGCGAGTCTTGCAAGCTAGCTTGGAGGCCATGGCACCGAAGCGATCGTCAAGGGTAACGACTTTTCTTCCTAACCATGTGAAGGCTTCTGTTTTGGCATATCTTTTGATTCCCCCACCAGGAGGTGGCTGTTTTTGGGAGTCGTTTGGGTGGATGCTTGAAATCCCCTTTGTGTTGCATATAGATCCGGAAATGAGTACGGAATAGGCATGCTGTGTGAAGCCCATCTGGACAGGTTGGTCTGGATTGGTGATGTTGCATACGAACCGGAGAAGACTCCGTGATAACGTGTAGTGTAAGGAGTCTCGGGTTATACCTGCGAAAAGGAGTAGCAGGAAGTACTGGGGTGGTAGCCCAGGAAAATAGCCTTGTGCTGGTTTTGGGTCCAACCTGTGATTGAGGCACAAGAAGTACTGGTGGGACCAGGAAAGGCCCTTTTTGTGATGCTTGGTGTCATAGGGTGTCCACCTGTGGAGCGAGTCACAGGAAGTACTGGTGTGCCCAGGAAAGACCCCTGACATTTGTAATTTGCGGTGTCCACCTGTGACGGGAATTACAGGAAGTACTGGTGCGCCCAGGAAAGACCCGCTGTTGCTGTGAGAAAATGGGTATAGTGAATTACCCAGGCTTGAATGCCAGGAATAGGATTGGTGAGACCGACCCGCGCCTTTGATGTAGCCATGAGTACGCTGTACTCGGAGAAGGCAAGGCGATTTGAGCAACGGGGGGTGGAGGATCCGACCTGCGCTATGTCCGTCTGACGTGAGACCAAAAGTGCGGTCTGTTGGAGCGCATAGCAAGAGTCTTCGGCCTGCGCGCCATGACACAAAGGGGGGCTACGGGCCATCCCGGTGTCCGAGGACTAACTCCGGCTGCACGCCATGGAGTAAATGCTCAAGAGAGTTACCGTTGGGTGATAACCCTGATACGGTGGTGGGCAAGAGGTTGCCAGAACACCAAGAATGTGCCCTGAGTGCACGGACCGTTGAGCCGGATGGCGGACGGTTGTGATGGCTTGTGTGCGTGAAAGCACTTTTTGATGATATAGCTTGCCATACTTGTGCTATGATCTGCCTGCAGGGAAAAATACCGCTGCCCCGAGAGAAGGGGTAGGGTCGTTATAATTTGGTCAGCTGAACGCTGACCGTTGCTTTTGTTTGCCACCGGTGGGTGGATTGTCCCTTGCACAGGTACTGGAGAGCCGAGCGGGACGCGTCGAGGTTGATGTTCCTGCTGGTGTTGCTGCTGCTGCTGTTAGCCCTCGAAGGCTAAGTGTGTTCTTTTGAGTGTTTTCTTTTATTGTGGCCGGCCTGCGCGCCAATCTGTTTTAGGCCACTGTGTGAAAGCCATGTAAGGCCATAAGGCCAACGCTTTGTTCATATTGTAAGACATTCCTATATGTATATAAAATGTGGAGTTTTTATGTTTGGACATTCATGAGGAGTTCAAGTAGTTTAGGCTTCCGCTAGAATACTTGTGATAGGTGCGATTGCGCTACTCTGGTATCATCCTGTACCTTCACCGACTGTTTTGTGGTATATCCTGTGGGGCCCCGGCCGGACCTTCTAGAATATATCATATGAACGGATGGGGATTGTTACACGTCGTCCGATGACGACCAAACCACCCGCCACCATCGGAGAAACACCGTCGAGGCCAACAGAACTCACGCACGCCATCGACGCCAAGCCGCACCACCAGAGAGAAACATCATCAAGGCCACTACACTACCGCATGCCTTCGCCGCCATGTCCGCACCGCCGGAGAGAAACTCCGTCAAGGCCACTGCACCACCGCAAGCCTCCACCGCCACGCTCGCACCACCTCGTGTACTCCAAGACCGGTAGAGATCATCTTCTCCAAGACCGGTGGCTATTTCCTCCAAAGCCGGTGGATACGTCAAGAGTCTCACACGTACGTGAGAAATGCTCCGCCACCATTGCACGGTGTTGCACCAACGACAATCACCAGTGGCATCCTATAGGGGTCTCCCACCCCTTGCGCCACCAAGAGCGAGGCGGCGGCGGCTCCTCCCTCCAGCGCGAGCAGGATTGGGCCGGCAACTTCTCCTCAAAGCCTTTGGGCGGCTATGTTTTCTTACCTACCGTGAACAGGTAACCTCACATATATATAATATATATTTTTATATATAGACACACGAGACGCAGTTTAAATTCGAGAGAGAGAGAGAGCTCTCTATCTCTCTCTAAAAGGAAACCAATACAGGGCTGGTTTTCTTCCTTGCTTGGAATTTTCAATCCATGCCCCCATTCACTCTCCTACCATTCATGATGTTTCCTAAATAATTTGATCCGAACCCAAAAAAACACAACATTGGATTGTGACACCTCATCAATCTCGGTGCCTCAGTTATTCCTAAAATAGAGCGAATCCTATTTTTGGAATATCATTGAGAGGAGAACATTTATTCTAAGCTGTTTCTCCTATTTAGGCTGAGCCTATTTTTGGCTAAATTCCTGAATTATGGTTATCTCCTAATTTAGGAGATCCGGTTTCATCTATATTTAGGAGCAGCCCCCCAGCCAGTTTAATACAACATCAACAGGGAAAAGGCTATACCCAACATTCGAGCGAGATCAATCAGAGGGAGAGGGTGTTCATCACAGGCAGCGACATCCGGTCGGTCCAGACGGATCGTCTTCAGGCCCGGAAGTAGGTGTTCTTCCCAGTGTCGTCTTCCGACTCAGAGGCAACGACTTCAGGACGGGCTAGCAGTGACATTCTTCAGTCGATCTAGGCGGGATCGACATCTGGCCGAGCTAGCAGTGGCAACTCTGGCTGGCTTCAGGCGGATCGGCTTTAGGCCAGGCTCCAGCAGTGGTTTCAGGCGGCAGCCACACATCTATCCAGTCGGATTACTCCAGTAAGAGGCGGTACTGCACAGGTGGAGGATCCAGTGGGCTAAAGAGATTTTTCTTTCTTTCTTTGTGGCTCGTCCTCGACCGTAAATCAGTCTCATTGTAATATCTGTAACTCCTCATTTTATTAGTGGATCTTTTTCAGCGTGCTCTTCCCGTGGGCGTAGGAGCTCCTCTCCGAACTACATAAAATTGTTTTGTCGTCTGTGTGTGCTTGAAATCTCGTTCCGTATTTTTTTTATTTTGCGTTATTGCTTGTGCTTGACTATATTCCGTTGCGCTACCGTGAACTCGATCCAATTGCATATATAATAATTGGTATCAGAGGGAGGTTTCGCGGGGGTGATCGTCTGGACGTTCCAGTTTTATGTTTGGGTCAACGGTAGGTGACATCATCAGTCCGCTCCCTATCTTCTCAGATCTGATTCGTGAACATTATTCAGATTGCCCAGTAGCTCTGCGAGCAAAGCAATGACTGCAAAATTCGAGATTTCCAAGTACGATGGCAAGATCGATTTTGGTTTATGACAAAAGCGGATCAAGGCGGTTCTCGTTCAGCAAGGTCTCCACAAGGCACTCCTTGGCAAGGAGAAGTCCGGAAAGAAGGATGACAAATGAGAGGAACTGGATCTGAAGGCCATTAGCATGATCCAGTTGAGTCTAGCAGACGAGGTCATGTATAACTTAGTCGACGCTGAGACTACCATAGAATTATGGAAGAAACTGGAAGAGCTTTACATGTCTAAGTCTCTCACAAATAAGCTCTACGTGAAGAGATAATTGTATAGCTTGAGGATGTCCGAGAGCAATCAGCTGCTAGAGCACATGAATGTGTTCAACAAGCTTATCTCACAGCTGCAGAGCATTGGCGCGAAGGTTGAAGAAGAAGACCATGCTCTTCTATTACTGCCTTCCCTACTGAAGTCCTATGACCATTTGGTCACCATATGTAACACCCCCTATCCGTCGCATAGTATATAGCAGTAGGTCCGGCCGGGGCCCGACGCCATATACCACAGACAGACCGGGTGGTTACGTATGGAAACCATCCAACCAATCTCAACGTCCTACACAGAGCATTCTAGCGGAAGCAGTTTATATAAGTTGTAAACAATAACCCTGCATTAGAGCACGAATGTCCACTATTACAATAGTTAGGAATGTATACAAAATACCAAAAATCGGCCTTAAGGCCTTACAAAGTGTTTCACTTGAAAGTTACATGTTTTACAAACCACGGCACGCAGGCCGGTCATACATGAGTAAAGCAGTAAACACTTCTACTTGGGCCTTCGAGGGCCAGCTTCGCAAAAAGGGCTTTAGCCCGCTAATGACCGCTTGGTCCAGCTGCACCTGCAAGCAACAATCCACCGCACGGTGGCAAAACAAGGCAACGGTCAGCAATGCTGACCAAATTATAACGATCCCGCCCCCAACTCGGGGCGGCGATGCTCCTTCCCTGCATTTCCTTAGCGTAAGCGAGTAATATAAAACCACAGCCATAACATCACAGACGTTGGCTCGTAAGGCCAACGCCCCGTGCACTCAGGGCACATTCTCGGTGAACCGGTCGATGTTACGTCAATTAAAGCCATTAACATTCCGGACTCACCGCCGCCACTTAGACGGCCATTCCTATGAGCAATTCGTCTTCTTGGTATTGGTCACGTCAATTTAAGCCATTGACCACCGAAGACTCCCATTTATGCCAGCGGCGAGTCCCACGTAACCTTAGGTCGCTCTAACCGGACGACATAAAACGGGTACGGCTCCATCTAACCCGTGCTCACTTCGCAACGACAATTTAAGCCATTTGCGCGGGTCAAACTTTCACCGAGTCCCATTCTACCGCAAATCACATAACTCCGTTATGTTCAAGTTGGCTTCCAAGCCACCAAGTTGGCAAGACCTCGTGTCCGCCCAGTTTTCCGGGTGCACCTTTGGGTTAGTCCCCAAGGCTCCCTGCTGCAATCTACCGCGTAGAAAACCCGAAAACACCAAATAGCACGGAGTCTTCTCCGGCCTCATGCAATGCAACATCACCGATCCGGACTAACATGTCCGGGTAGGCTTCACACAAAATGCCTACGTCCGTTCTCGCATACGGACTCTAAACAACGGGGACTTTACATATCTACCCGAAGGAACGCCTCCAACTCTCCGCAAACTCGCGAGAGCGGGCTTCCTATGCTAAGAAAGATGCTAAGAAAGAGAGCTACTAGTGCTCAAGATGAGGATCGTTACCCTTGCGTTCCTCTTTGGCGCCATCGAAATGTAATCGGATAGAAATCACCGCACTTGCGTTGCCTCCGTGGATCCGGAGTCGGCTTGCGATTCGGAGCTCCGAAGCTCCTCCAATGGCGGATCTAGCTCTTCTTCCTCCAAGGGCTCTTCTCTTTCTCCAAGGGTTTGGAGAGATGAAAAAGGTAAGGAAGTGTGGATTTTCTAAGTCAACTCCCGGTTATATCCTCCCAGAGACAACCCCAGCCATTGGATCTTCAATCAAGGAAACGAACAGCTTTGATTCGGGCTGAAATGCCCAATCTGGACCGAACACGGCCTGGCACACGCCCGTGTCCAAGGCCGTGTGCCGCATTCGCCGTCAAAATCGAATCTTCTGAACCCGCACACGGGTATCGAACACGCCCGTGTTCGAGCTGACACGCCCGTGTTCCAGCTGACACGGCCGTGTAGCCGGCCGTGTACCCCATGATTTTCCCCCCGTTTTCAACCCGAGCACTGCACGGGTCATAGGACACGCCCGTGTCCTTGCCCGTGTCACCTTGACACGCCTGGACCCCAGGCCGTGTACACGGGACATTTCGTCGAGGGGAGAACGACGACTGGATGACACGGCCTTGGACACGCCCGTGTCCTAGGCCGTGTGCCTTGTCTCGACGATCGTCGAGTGAATCTCGACGATTTCACCTTGACGCTCGTCGACACGGGTCGACACGCCCTGCGACACGCCCGTGTCGCAGGCCGTGTGCCCATTCTCGACGAATCGTCGAGAATAACTCGACGATTTCACGGCTAAGTGTCGACACGGGTCGACACGCCCTGCGACACGCCCGTGTCGCAGGCCGTGTGCCCATTCTCGACGAATCGTCGAGAATAACTCGACGACTTCGCGGCTAAGTGTCGACACACGCTTGACACGCCCTGGGACACGCCCGTGTCCCAGGCCGTGTGCCTTCAGCCAGAAACCAAAACTGGCCCAAAACGTCCCCCTTTGCTATTTTGAGTTTTGGGTGTTACAACTCTCCCCCTCTTAAAAGAATTTCGCCCACGAAATTACATAAGGAGAGGCATACAAAACAAAACTTGCACCTGAGCGGAACAACTTCGGATACTCGTCAAGCATCGTCTGCTCTCGCTCCCAGGAGAGCTCCTCACGACCGCAATTGTCCCACCGGACCTTGACCATCCTGATCTCTTTATTGCGTAGCCGCTTGACCTCCGAGTCCTTAATCCGCACGGGCTTGACTTTTGTCGTTAGCCCACTATCCACCGGCACTTGATCGACCGCGATCACATGCGTAGGCTCTTGCACCGCCTTCCGAAGCACCGAAATATGGAATACATCATGTAAACCACTTAGCTCCACCGAAAGCTTCAACCTATAGGCCGCTTCTCCAACTCGCTCCAGAACCTCGAACGGTCCAAGGTACCTCGGGCTTAGCTTTTTCAATCGTCGCACCCGCGAGACACCCTTGAACGGCTTGATCTTTAGGTATACCTAATCGCCCACAGCGAACTCCACGTTCCTGTGCTTGGCATTACAGTACTTTGCTTGCCGGTCCTGAGCATTAAGCAACCTCTCCCGAATCGTTCTCACCAAAGAAGTAGCATCCTCCACTTCCGATCGCTTATACAACTTTGACTCACCCGTTTCTAACCAAGACAACGGCGTGCGATATTTGCTACCATATAGGGCCTCGAAGGACGTCGTCTGAATACTCGCTTGGTAGCTGTTGTTGTATGCGAACTCCACCAAGTAAAGGTGGTCTTCCCATTGCTTTCCAAAATCCAAGACACACATGCGAAGCATGTCTTCCATAGTTCTATTAACCCTCTCGGTCTGCCCATCCATTTGCGGATGGGTGGCTGTGCTGAATTTCAACTTTGTTCCCAACATTTGTTGCACCAGCCTCCAATCATTGGACGTGAACCGCCCATCTCGGTCACTCACGATGCTGCGGGGCACACCATGAAGCCGCACTATGTTATCCACATAACGCTTTGCTAGCTTCGCCACCGGATCATCCTTCCTATGCGGAATAAAATGCGACACCTTCGTTAATCGATCCACGACCACCCAAATGGCGTCGTTTCCCCTTTTGCGACCTTGGCAAACCGTGCACATAGTCCATAGAGATGTCGTCAAATTTCCACTCCGGAATAGGCAAGGACTTAAGAAATCCTCCCGGCTTTTGGCACTCCGCCTTTACCAAGGCGCAGGTTTGGCACTTCGCTACGTATAGCGTCACATCCTTTTTCAAACACGGCCACCAAAATAGTTTCTTCATATCACGGTACATCTTCGTGCTCCCCGGGTGAATCGAGTACTTGGTATGGTGTGCCTCGTACAACAACTCCACCCGTAAAGTGCCCACGCTTGGGACGCACAGGCGACCGTCTTTCCAAAGCAATACGTCCTCCACGACGAATTGGGAATTTGACTCATCCAGAGCCTCTACCATGAACTGCTTCAGCACTTGATTGCTTGTCCATACAAACGATCCCCAACGCCACCATCTCTCGCACCAACCGCTCATCTTGCTCCGACAGCCAATGGGCTCGAGCTGGGGCTTGGCGACTCGCCGCGTCAGCAACCGCATTCTCTTTATCAGGCGCGTAGTAGATCTTGAATGTATAGTCTCCCAAGAACTCCATCCATCTACTCTGTCGTATATTCAGATCCTTCTGATCAACCAGATACTTCACGCTCTTGTGACCGGCGTAGAGATCCACTTTCACACCGTATAGAATTATGCCTCATAGCTTCAGGCAAAACTCACGTCCATACGCTATTACGCTTCCGTGTTGCAGTAGCGCGCAACCCAAAACGCTGCCCTACGCATCATTAAAATCTCATTGCCTTCGGTTCCACTTGGCGAACTCAGCACAGGCGCCGTGGTCAACCGACATTAACACTCCTCAAAAGCTCGCGCGCACTCCGGCGTCCAAAAGAACTTATGCTCCTTCCTCGTCATAGTAGTGAGAGGTAACGCTATCCGCGAGAAGTTCTCCACGAAGCGCCTATCGTAGCCGGCAAGCTCCAGCAAACTCCGGACTTCCGCTACCGTAGCAAGCTCAGGCCACTCCCGTATCGCAACAATCTTTGCCGGATCCACAGCAATACCCTCTCCACTCTCTATATGACCGAGGAACGCCACTGAGGATAGCCAAAACTCGCACTTCGAGAACTTGGCATACAACTGGTTTCTCCTTAGCGTCTCCAACACCAAATGAAGATGCTCGAAGTGATCTTCCTCACTTTGCGAGTACACCAAAATATCGTCGATGAAGACGATCACGAAATGGTCCAAGTACTCCCTGAACGTCCTGTTTGTCAGATCCATGAACACTGACAGCGCATTAGTCAGCCCAAACGGCATGACCGTAAACTCGTAGCGCCCGTGTCCTATACCGAACATTATCTTAGGGATATCACTCTCCCTTATCTATTTAGAGTACGCCGTTGACCCTACCAACTGATCACAAAGATTATCGATCCTTGGGATTGGGTACTTGCACTTTTCCGTCAACTTGTTGACTTCCCGATAATAAATACGCAACCACAACCTTCCATCCTTCTTCTTAATAAAGAGGGTCGGTGCGCTCCAAGGCGAAGGACTTGGACGCGCATACCCTTGCTCCAAAACTCTTGCAGTTGCGCTTTCAGCTCCGCCATTACCTTAGGCGTTAGCCGATACGGAGATCGTGACACAGGCTTTGCACCTGGCACTAGCTCGATCGTAAAATCTATCTCCCGCTGAGGCGGGGCTCCAGGAAGATCTGCGGGGAACAGATCAAGGTATTCCGATACCACTGAAATACAATCCAACGCGGGCTTCGGCTTTGCAACCTCCACTAGTGTAAAGGACAGTTCTGCTCCAGCACGAACCGCCTTCACCACCTGAAGAGCAGACATCAACGTCTTGCTCGACCCTTTTAAGTCCGTAAAAGTCGTCTCACGACTTGCTCCCAGCTTGACTTCCTTGCTATCGCAGTCTATGTAGGCTTACTGCTCCGAGAGTCAGTACATGCCAAATATAACGTCAAACTCCACCAACGGAAGTAACGACGCTTGCAGATCGTACTCCTAATTCCCAAACCACAAACTAAGAGCAATGAATTCTACCTCGCCGAAAGAGCACCATTGGACTATAACGCATCCAATTTATCTCTTTCCATCGAAGGAGGTACTCCAAGGCACAATAAAATTCCTAATAAAGGAACGCGAAGCTCCCTAAACGAACGGTGCTCTCGCAGATAAAGAAAGGCATAAGAAGGCTTAACACTAGTAGTTCTAAGCTAATATGCATAACAAGTGTTTAAAACAAGACTATCTTTAAACCATACCTGTCGTCACGACGACGGGCTTTCTCCAGGGCTTTAGGCACTCACGAGCATAATGCCTCGGCTCCCCACAGTTGTAACATGAGCCCGGGGTCTGACCCGTAGTCGACCCAGAAGTACCAGAAGGAGCTGGACCCGAAGTCCTATGCTTCTTATACCATTTGCGATATGCCGACTTCGAAGTGTTCGGCACTTTGAATGTCGTTTCCTTTGCACTGACATCCTTGACGGCTCCTGACATAGGTTTCTTACCCTTCCGAGCACCATTCCAACAGTCTCGGGCAAAGTGCCCTTTCTTTCCACACGTATAACAAGTGTAAGAAGCTTTACTAGTCGATTGCATAACCCCTTTCTCCAGCATTCTGCTGGATGCAGCTCTTATGGGGTTTGTATAGTTCGATACCATGGTCGCTGGCATCGGGAGGGTCTTCCTCAACTCTGCCTCCAATGATCTAGCTGATTCCACCAAGGCTCGGAACCCCAATAACTTTGGTCCTAGCAGTAGGACTCGTAACTCGGCACGCAGGCCATTATAAAATCTATCGACTGTAGTTTGCTCGTTATCCAACTCGAAGCATGGGTAGCGACTCATCAGAAGAAATGCTTGCAAATATTCCTCAACCGTGTGCGCTCCCTGCACTAAATGCATATTCAGCTGCTGCCCCAATGGTCTACCAAAGGTCATCTGCTGCATCACGCCCACCGGCGTCGAAGCCACAACAGGGGCGCAGGGTTGTACATTTCCTCCTAGTTGTGCACCCGCCACAGTAAACACCGCTTCTACGATCCTTCTAACGGTTTCATACGAAAGAGGAGACTCAAACACCTCACTGGGTGCACTATGCTCCTCAGAAACCGGACATTCAGGCTGTCCAACACCGCTTCCGGTCACCTATAGTGGTACAAAACACCGTTAAGCGACCAAATAAAATTGCTAACAGCAATTATAGGAACACGCAGGTTCCTCAAACACGAGTATTTTCATTCCTAAGTGGACATTCATGGGTTCTTTTACCGTTATAACGATGACGCACACAATGTGCTCACCACCCCTTAAAAAGAATTCGGCCACGAATTCAGCTTAAGGCCGACCAAAACAGGAGTCTGATACCAAATTGTAACACCCCCTATCCGTCGCATAGTATATAGCAGTAGGTCCGGCCGGGGCCCGACGCCATATACCACAGACAGACCGGGTGGTTACGTATGGAAACCATCCAACCAATCTCAACGTCCTACACAGAGCATTCTAGCGGAAGCAGTTTATATAAGTTGTAAACAATAACCCTGCATTAGAGCACGAATGTCCACTATTACAATAGTTAGGAATGTATACAAAATACCAAAAATCGGCCTTAAGGCCTTACAAAGTGTTTCACTTGAAAGTTACATGTTTTACAAACCACGGCACGCAGGCCGGTCATACATGAGTAAAGCAGTAAACACTTCTACTTGGGCCTTCGAGGGCCAGCTTCGCAAAAAGGGCTTTAGCCCGCTAATGACCGCTTGGTCCAGCTGCACCTGCAAGCAACAATCCACCGCACGGTGGCAAAACAAGGCAACGGTCAGCAATGCTGACCAAATTATAACGATCCCGCCCCCAACTCGGGGCGGCGATGCTCCTTCCCTGCATTTCCTTAGCGTAAGCGAGTAATATAAAACCACAGCCATAACATCACAGACGTTGACTCGTAAGGCCAACGCCCCGTGCACTCAGGGCACATTCTCGGTGAACCGGTCGATGTTACGTCAATTAAAGCCATTAACATTCCAGACTCACCGCCGCCACTTAGACGGCCATTCCTATGAGCAATTCGTCTTCTTGGTATTGGTCACGTCAATTTAAGCCATTGACCACCGAAGACTCCCATTTATGCCAGCGGCGAGTCCCACGTAACCTTAGGTCGCTCTAACCGGACGACATAAAACGGGTACGGCTCCATCTAACCCGTGCTCACTTCGCAACGACAATTTAAGCCATTTGCGCGGGTCAAACTTTCACCGAGTCCCATTCTACCGCAAATCACATAACTCCGTTATGTTCAAGTTGGCTTCCAAGCCACCAAGTTGGCAAGACCTCGTGTCCGCCCAGTTTTCCGGGTGCACCTTTGGGTTAGTCCCCAAGGCTCCCTGCTGCAATCTACCGCGTAGAAAACCCGAAAACACCAAATAGCACGGAGTCTTCTCCGGCCTTATGCAATGCAACATCACCGATCCGGACTAACATGTCCGGGTAGGCTTCACACAAAATGCCTACGTCCGTTCTCGCATACGGACTCTAAACAACGGGGACTTTACATATCTACCCGAAGGAACGCCTCCAACTCTCCGCAAACTCGCGAGAGCGGGCTTCCTATGCTAAGAAAGATGCTAAGAAAGAGAGCTACTAGTGCTCAAGATGAGGATCGTTACCCTTGCGTTCCTCTTTGGCGCCATCGAAATGTAATCGGATAGAAATCACCGCACTTGCGTTGCCTCCGTGGATCCGGAGTCGGCTTGCGATTCGGAGCTCCGAAGCTCCTCCAATGGCGGATCTAGCTCTTCTTCCTCCAAGGGCTCTTCTCTTTCTCCAAGGGTTTGGAGAGATGAAAAAGGTAAGGAAGTGTGGATTTTCTAAGTCAACTCCCGGTTATATCCTCCCAGAGACAACCCCCAGCCATTGGATCTTCAATCAAGGAAACGAACGGCTTTGATTCGGGGCTGAAATGCCCAATCTGGACCGAACACGGCCTGGCACACGCCCGTGTCCAAGGCCGTGTGCCGCATTCGCCGTCAAAATCGAATCTTCTGAACCCGCACACGGGTATCAAACACGCCCGTGTTCGAGCTGACACGCCCGTGTTCCAGCTGACACGGCCGTGTAGCCGGCCGTGTACCCCATGATTTTCCCCCCGTTTTCAACCCGAGCACTGCACGGGTCATAGGACACGCCCGTGTCCTTGCCCGTGTCACCTTGACACGCCTGGACCCCAGGCCGTGTACACGGGACATTTCGTCGAGGGGAGAATGACGACTGGATGACACGGCCTTGGACACGCCCGTGTCCTAGGCCGTGTGCCTTGTCTCGACGATCGTCGAGTGAATCTCGACGATTTCACCTTGACGCTCGTCGACACGGGTCGACACGCCCTGCGACACGCCCGTGTCGCAGGCCGTGTGCCCATTCTCGACGAATCGTCGAGAATAACTCGATGATTTCACGGCTAAGTGTCGACACGGGTCGACACGCCCTGCGACACGCCCGTGTCGCAGGCCGTGTGCCCATTCTCGACGAATCGTCGAGAATAACTCGACGACTTCGCGGCTAAGTGTCGACACACGCTTGACACGCCCTGGGACACGCCCGTGTCCCAGGCCGTGTGCCTTCAGCCAGAAACCAAAACTGGCCCAAAACGTCCCCCTTTGCTATTTTGAGTTTTGGGGTGTTACACCATAATCCTCTATGGAAAGGATACGCTTAAGATGGAGGAGGTGATGATGATGCTGCTCTCAAATGAAAAGAGGAGCAACTCTGGCTCTAGCACCAGTGAGGGTTTTTTCGTGAAGAGCAAAAAATTGGTCAGAGGGAGATCAAGAGACATAGGGAAGAAAATCAATCGATCTATATTCAAGTCTAGGGGCAAGAAGAACCAGTGTCACTACTGCAAGGAAGAAGGGCACTGGAAAAACAACTGTCCGAAGAAAAAGGCCAAATAGAAGAATCATAAACCACAGCAGGAGGATGTGGCCTCAGACCCAGAGAGTGATGCTGATGTACTTCATGTACAATCCACTCTCGACACCGTAGATGCGTGGATTATGGATACTGGGTGTTCGTATCACATGTGCCCAAACAAAGAATGATTCTCCAGCTTTAGGCAATGTGATGGCAGTCGCGTTCTGATGGGGAATGACTCAGAGTGCAAGACACTTGAGATCAGAATCATTCAAATCAAGATGTTAGACGGAACAATCAGAACTTTTACATATGTAATGTACGTGTCCGATCTAAGGAAAAGCCTGATTTCCCTATGTACTATGGAGGCGGCAGGTTACTCCTATACAGGTGAGTGCGGATATCTGAAATTTAAGAGAGGCGCCCTGGTGGTCATAAAAGGAGAGTGCTCTGGTACTCTCTACAAGCCAATCGGCACTACAATCGCCGGTGATGCCACGGTATCTACTACGTCAGAGGAGTATTCCTCACTGTTGTGACATGCAAGGCTTGGCCACATGAGCGAGAGAGGACTGCTGGAGCTCCATAAGAAGGATCTACTAAAAGGGGTCAAGACGTGCAAGTTAGACTTCTGCGAGACATGCATTCTCAGAAAGCAGCACAAAGTGAAGTTCGTGGCGTCGAGTAAGCGCAGCAAGCAAGTACTGGAGCATATACACTCAGACGTTTGGGGGCCATCTCTAGAGCCGTCTCTTGGAGGCGTCAGATACTTCGTGACCTTCATCGATGATTTCTCGAGAAAGGTCTGGATCTACTTTCTGAAGCACAAGTCTGAAGTGTTCGAGAGATTCAAAATCTGGAAGACTAAAGTGAAAAAGCAGACCAGGAAGAAAGTTGTACAACCCCGTATTCGCAGGTTTTGAGTTTTTAAGCTTTTGGAGTGGTTTGAGCTCTTGGTGGCCAATTTAGGCCTAGCCCTCGGAATATACTAGTAGGGGGAGGAAAATCTGCCTCCCCCAGTGGCCCCTTTTTGGGGGGAGCGGGTGCGACAGGTTGGCGGGGGAGAGACCGACCCGGGGCCGGGCTCTCGCCCCGCCCCGCGGGTTGGCGGGGGCGAGACCGGCCCGGGGTCGGGCTCTCGCCCCGCCCCGCCCCGCGGGTTGGCGGGGGCGAGACCGGCCCGGGGCCGGGCTCTCGCCCCGCCTCGCGGGTTGGCGGGGCGAGACCGGCCCGCGGTCGGGCTCTCGCCCCGCCTTGCGGGTTGGCGGGGGCGAGACCGGCCCGGGGCCGGGCTCTCGCCCCAACCTCGCGGGTTGGCGGGGGGCGAGACCGGCCCGGGGCCGGGCTCTCGCCTCGCCTCGCGGCTTGGAGGGGGGGGAGACCGGCCCGGGGCCAGGTTCTCCCCTTGCTCGTCTCGGGTGCCCGGGGAGATGAGGGGTTTGGCTCCCCCCATCCTTGGCCCCCTTTTGGCCATGCTTTTACCGTTGTACCCTTGGGGTGGAATTACCTCTTTGCCTCCCGGCGTGGCTGTTTTCTATTGGCCCAAAGCCTTTTAGCCCCGGGGGTGTTTCTGGCATTTTGGTCCATGGGGTTGGAAAAACTATAAATAGACCCTTAGGGGTGCCTTGGAGAGGATCACTTCTTCACTTTCTCTTCATCTTTCAAGGCACCCTAGCTCTACAGTGGCTAGGGAGGGGGAGACTTCAAAGGTCTTCCGGGTGTGAGGTGGGACCTCCGCGCTAGAGCCGAGGGTCTGTTTCTAGCTTCTTGATCCTTTGGTCCGTGACATTTTCCTGAGTGTAGTAGGTGCGAGGTCACCCATTTCTAGGGACCCCGAACTCCACAAAGGTCATTTTTGGCTTCAACAAAAGTCAAATATCTGAGATCTGACAATGACGGCAAATACACCTTAGCGGAGTTCCAGGCATACTGCAATCAGGAGGGCATCACTCGTCATTTCACCATTCCTGGCACATCGCAACAGAATAACGTCGCAGAAAGAATGAACAGGACGTTGATGGAAAGAGCTTGGTGCATGTGTCTGTTTGCGTATCTACCAAAGTCTTTCTGGGTAGAAGATATTAATACAACGTGCTATCTAGTGAATCCGGAGCGACAGACTGTGAGTGTTGTCAGCAGATACATGGGGAATCCGGGGCGACAACATTGGGAAGCAGTCAAGTGGATTCTAAGGTATTTGAGAGGAACTCCAGACATCGGCTTAGTATTCCAAAGGAGCAAGGATGTCAGTGCTCTATAGGGATACGTTGATTTCGACTACGCTGGCGACCTGGATAGGAGGAGATCTACTTCCGGGTATATCTTCCTTCTAGGTGGAGGTCCCATCAGTTGGAAAGCCATTTTTCAGGACATCGTGCCTCTATCTACAATAGAGGCGAAGTACATTGCAACAATAGAATGCATTGGAGACCATCTGGCTTAAGGGTCTTACAAAGAACTAAGAATTTCTCAGACGGCGGTGAAGCTGCACTGCGATAGTCAGAGTGCAATTTATCTGGCCAAAGACCCAGTCCATCATGCCAGGACAAAACACATTGATGTGCGCTACCACAAGTTGAGGGAGTTCGTCAGTAGTGGAGACATACATTTACTAAAGATGCCTACAGAGGACAATGTTACGAACATGCTGACCAAACCATTGACAGGAGTCAAGTTCAAGCACTGCCTTGACTTGGCTCACATTCGTGCATGCTGATTGAGGTGACCCCAGGGAGAGGGGGTAGTTCATCGGGGGGAGAAGATCCAAGTTGCCGGTGGAGTTCATTGTTTGAGGCGTCAAGGTGAAGATTGTTGAATTGTGACACCTCATCAATCTGTGTGCCTCAATTATTCCTACAATAGAGCGAATCCTATTTTTGGAATATTATTGAGAGGATGACATTTATTCTGGGCTGTTTCTCCTATTTAGGCTGAGCCTATTTTTGGCTAAATTCCTGAATTAGGGTTATCTCCTAATTTGGGAGATCCGATTTCATCTATATACAGTAGCAGCCCCCAGCTGGTTTAAGACAACATCAATAGGGGAAAAGCCTATACCTAGCATCCGAGGGAAATCAATCAGAGGGAGAGGGTGTTCATCACAGGCATCAGCATCCGATCGGTCCAGACGGATCAGCTTCAGGCCTGGAAGTAGGTGTTCTTCCCAGCGGCATCTTCCGACTCAGAGGCAGCTGTTGAAGCCAAAATTGACCTTTGTGGAGTTCGGGGTCCCTGAAAGGGGTGACCTCACACCTACTACACTCGAGAGAACGTCACGGACCGGAGACTTAGGAGACTATGAACAGACCCTCGGCCCTAGCGCGGAGGTCCCACCTCATGCCCGGAAGGCTACCTGAGCTCTTCCCCTCCCTCACCAAAGGGCTAGGCTAGGCGCCTTGGAGAGCTCTCTCCACTCTACCAAGAAGAAGCTAAGGGAGGAGGAAGCTAAGAAAAGGATCCTCTCCAAGGCACCCAAGGGGTCTATTTATAGTTTTCCAAATCCCATGGGCCACAAATGACCAAAATACCCCCACGGCCAAAAGGCCTCGGGCCAATAGGAAACCGCCACGCCGGGGGGTAGAGAAGGAAAAACGCGTCACCCAAAGCTAAAGGGGGACCCACCCTGCGGGACGGGGCAAGACCCGGCCTGGGGCCGGACTCGCCCGGCTGCCCGCGGGGTGGGTCCCCCTTTAGCTTTGGGTGACGCGTTTTTCCTTCTCTACCCCCCGGCGTGGCGGTTTCCTATTGGCCCGAGGCCTTTTGGCCGTGGGGGTATTTTGGTCATTTGTGGCCCATGGGATTTGGAAAACTATAAATAGACCCCCTTGGGTGCCTTGGAGAGGATCCTTTTCTTAGCTTCCTCCTCCCTTAGCTTCTTCTTGGTAGAGTGGAGAGAGCTCTCCAAGGCGCCTAGCCTAGCCCTTTGGTGAGGGAGGGGAAGAGCTCAGGTAGCCTTCCGGGTGTGAGGTGGGACCTCCGCGCTAGAGCCGAGGGTCTGTTCATAGTCTCCTAAGTCTCCGGTCCGTGACGTTCTCTCGAGTGTAGTAGGTGTGAGGTCATCCCTTTCAGGGACCCCGAACTCCACAGAGGTCAATTTTGGCTTCAACACTTTGGTGCGGTGAGCGTGGAGAGTGACCAGCACAGAAGATCTCAGGAGAGTGTCATGACGGAGGTCAGGGAGGTAGTGATGATCTCGGCGAGCTCCCTAGCTCAGGACCCTTTGTGGGGAGGCAAGAGTTCATGGCCTCCATCCAGGGTATCATGGAGATGCTGCGAAGCATTGCTCCCCAAGGTGGCAGCTCCACCCCGACCCCCCAGGAGCTAGCTCCCCCCCTCGACGAGTCGACTCCCAGGGGTCTAGGCGAGATGACCCCAGCGGGGGGAGAAGGAAGCGCACCAGGAAGAAGGCCAGGAAAGGAGAGGATGGGAGATGAGGTCGAGCGAGACCTCACCGGCCGGGAGCTGTTCTCCAGCCCAGCGAGTGCCAACCTCCCAGGCGAGCAGGTCGCGCGAGTGGAGGTGGCGAGACCACCCCTTAGGGGGTCACCCTTCAGCGAGCTGATCATCTCAGCTCCCGTTCCCGAGGGGTTCAGAGAGCCAGACATGGCTTACTATACTGGGAAGGATGACCCCGTCCAGCATCTGCAGTGGTTCGAGGATGTCGTCTCCATCAGGCCGATGACGGATGCCTTCAAGTGTCGCCTCTTTGCGATCACGCTGAAGGAGAAGGCAAGGGACTGGTTCCATCAACTCCCTCCGAGGTCGATCTATGGGTTCGAGGACTTGAGCCGAAGCTTCCAGCTCCGCTTCTCCACCTCCAAGAAGCGGAAGAGGAGTCCTGAGTCCATCTTCCTGATAAGGCAGGGGGCCGAGGAGTCGCTGGCCCGTTACGTTGACCGGTTCCAAGAGGAGATCCTGGAGGTCCAGGAGATGCCAGGGTATGCTCTCCAGATGGCCTTCACCGTTGGGCTGAAGGAGGGCTTCTTCAAGATGAGCTTGACCCGGAAGGCCCCCCTTTCCTTCGAGGAGCTGATGGAAAGGGCGGCAGAGGAGATAGCCATGGAGGCGGCCAACCCAGCATTTGTCAAGAAGTTGGCAAAGCCGACAGAGACGGAGGCAAAGGAGCAAGGTGGCTCGAGGCCTCAGGAGGGGAGAAGGAGAGAGGAGCGGAGAGCTCAGGAGGGTCCGGAACCAGGTTGGAGGCAGCATGGAGGACCCGCTCAGGGCCCGGGAAGAGGTTACGCCCATGATGGGGGAAACTTCCATGGGGGCCAAGGAAGGTTCAACTTCCAGAGGCAAGCCCCTAGGCAGCTCCTCCCCCCACCACAGCAAGCGATGGAGATTGGTCGAAGGGAGAGGAGGAACCGCCAGGGAAGGAGAAGGGTCAGGGTAGAGTTACCCTACTGTGATTTCCATCAGGTGGAGGGGCACGCCACAGCTACCTGCCCCGAGTTCCTGGAAGTGAGGGGGGCGAGAGGTCCTGCCCAGCCGCAGCCACCGGTGCGGGTTGAAGAGGTTCTGCCCCAAGGAGGGGGTGATGATGTTTGTGAGGACCGGGTCGATGTCGGATCCCGAGGCGGTATAGCGGTGATCTATGGTGGAGTGGGGATTGAGGCCACTCGGAAGGCAAGCCTCCATGTCATGTACCGAAGGAGCGTCGCCTCAACCTCCCAGACCCCGCCCCAGGAGGAGAAGATCACCTTCTCGATGAAGGACCTACCAGATCATGAGGATCCATTCTGTGATGCGCTGGTCATCCAGACGGCCATCGAGGGATACATCGTCTCTCGAATCTTGGTTGACAACGGCAGCTCCGTCAACGTCATTTTCAGGAAGGCGTTTGAGGAGATGAAGGTAGAGCCAAGGAGGGTGTTGGCCTCGGACGGACCCCTGTTCGGATTCTCAGGAGAAAGGAAGGAGGTCGAAGGTGGAGTAGGACTCCAAGTAAAGTTGGGAGGGGTCTCAATAAACTGCCGGTTCGTCATTGTTGACGCTCCAAGCAGCTACAACGCCATCTTCGGAAGGCCCCTCATCAGCGCCTTCCGTTGCGTGCCATCTTCGTTCCACCAATGCATCAAGTTCAGCTCCGGAGGGATCCAGGTCAGAGTCAAGAGAGACTCCAGGATGGCAAGACAGTGTTATGTCACGGCCGTCAACACCATCTCTTGGTTGGCCAAGGCAGAGGAGATGGAGAAGATCATGGAGAGCCTAAGCAGGATGGAAGTGTCCGGCGAGCAGGAAGCGGATGGCGACCACCAGGCCCAGACCCCCTGAAGAAGCCTCGTCCCGGTAGAGTCATGTATTTTTCTTATGTTGTATTGAGTCCAGCCCCCGACCAGCTGAGTCGGGGGGGTCATGTAACCCATCTTTTTCCCCATTTGAGGATGTAAGATTTGCTAAGGACTGATTGAGATGCTTAGTTCTTTTGCTCCGAGACGGTCCCGCTGCCCAGGCCCTCACTAGCTGGGCAGGGCCGGTGGTACCTCTCGTTGATGCCTAGTAGTCTCACCTCGAGATGGATTCCGCTGCCAGGCTCTCACCTAGCTGGCAGGGCAGGTTGATCTCTCGGAGGGTGGGTAGGTTTCACCTCGAGATGGATTCCGCTGCCAGGCTCTCACCTAGCTGGCAGGGCAGGTTGATCTCTCGGAGGGTGGGTAGGTCTCACCTCGAGATGGATTCCGCTGCCAGACTCTCACCTAGCTGGCAGGGCAGGTTGATCTCTCGGAGGGTGGGAAGGTCTCACCTCGAGATGGATTCCGCTGCCAGGCTCTCACCTAGCTGACAGGGCAGGTTGATCTCTCGGAGGGTGGGAAGGTCTCACCTCGAGATGGATTCCGCTGCCAGGCTCTCACCTAGCTGGCAGGGCAGGTTGATCTCTCGGAGGGTGGGAAGGTCTCACCTCAGGATGGATTCCGCTGCCAGGCTCTCACCTAGCTGGCAGGGCAGGTTGTTCTCTCGGAGGGTGGGTAGGTCTCACCTCGAGATGGATTCCGCTGCCAGGCTCTCACCTAGCTGGCAGGGCAGGTTGATCTCTCGGAGGGTGGGAAGGTCTCACCTCGAGATGGATTCCGCTGCCAGGCTCTCACCTAGCTGGCAGGGCAGGTTGATCTCTCGGAGGGTGGGAAGGTCTCACCTTGAGATGGATTCCGCTGTCAGGCTCTCACCTAGCTGGCAGGGCAGGTTGATCTCTCGGAGGGTGGGAAGGTCTCACCTCGAGATGGATTCCGCTGCCAGGCTCTCACCTAGCTGGCAGGGCAGGTTGATCTCTCGGAGGGTGGGTAGGTCTCACCTCGAGATGGATTCCGCTGCCAGGCTCTCACCTAGCTGGCAGGGCAGGTTGATCTCTCGGAGGGTGGGAAGGTCTCACCTCGGGATGGATTCCGCTGCCAGGCTCTCACCAAGCTGGCAGGGCAGGTTGATCTCTCGTGGAAGCCAAGCCCTTTGCTCCGGGATGGATTCCGCTGTCAGGCTCTCACCTAGCTGGCAGGGCAGGTTGATCTCTCGTGGAAGCCAAGCCCTTTGCTCCGGGATGGATTCCGCTGTCAGGCTCTCACCTAGCTGGCAGGGCAGGTTGATCTCTCGTGGAAGCCAAGCCCTTAGCTCCGGGATGGATTCCGCTGTCAGGCTCTCATCTAACTGGCAGGGCAGGTTGATCTCTCGTGGGAGCCAAGTTTGTTGCCCGGAGAAGCTCTCGCCACCCAGGCTCCCATAGCTGGCATGTCAGGTTGACCCCGCGGGGAATTTACACTCCGCGAATACGTTGGGTTGGATGTTTCTTTCCGAGCTTGTGCCAACCTCGAAAAGAGCGGGGATTGTGTACAACCCCGTATTCGCGAATAGTGGGCCCCTTAGTTGGAGTGTGAAAGCGGCAGGATGGTAGGCACCCGCCCGGGCCATTCGGGTGTGGAGGCGGGATTAGCAGGCCCTCCCCCTGCCCCTTTTTTCCCTCAGGCCGGCGAGACCGGCCCCGAGCCCGGCGGGCAGCCGGGCGAGACCGGCCCCAGGCCGGGTCTCGCCCCGCCCGGCGGGTAGGCCGGGCGAGACCGGCCCCAGGCCGGGTCTCGCCCCGCCCCCGCGGGCAGCCGGGCGAGACCGGCCCCAGGCCGGGTCTCGCCCAGCCCGGCGGGTAGGCCGGGCGAGACCGGACCCAGGCCGGGTCTCGCCCCGCCCCCGCGGGCAGCCGGGCGAGACCGGCCCTAGGCCGGGTCTCGCCCGGCCCGGCGGGTAGGCCGGGTCTCGCCCGGCCCGGCGGGTAGGCCGGGCGAGACCGGCCCCAGGCCGGGTCTCACCCAGCCCCGCGGGCAGCCGGGCGAGACCGGCCCGAGGCCGGGTCTCGCCCAGCCCCGCGGTTAGGCCGGGCGAGACCGGCCCCAGGCCGGGTCTCGCCCAGCCCCGCGGGCAGCCGGGCGAGACCGGCCCCAGGCCGGGTCTCGCCCAGCCCGGCGGGTAGGCCGGGCGAGACCGGCCCCAGGCCGGGTCTCGCCCCGCCCCCGCGGGAAGCCGGGCGAGTCCGGCCCCAGGCCGGGTCTTGCCCCATCCCGCAGGGTGGGTCCCCCTTTAGCTTTGGGTGACGCGTTTTTCCTTCTCTACCCCCCGGCGTGGCGGTTTCCTATTGGCCCGAGGCCTTTTGGCCGTGGGGGTATTTTGGTCATTTGTGGCCTATGGGATTTGGAAAACTATAAATAGACCCCCTTGGGTGCCTTAGAGAGGATCCTTTTCTTAGCTTCCTCCTCCCTTAGCTTCTTCTTGGTAGAGTGGAGAGAGCTCTCCAAGGCGCCTAGCCTAGCCCTTTGGTGAGAGAGGGGAAGAGCTCAGGTAGACTTTCGGGTGTGAGGTGGGACCTCCGCGCTAGAGCCGAGGGTCTGTTCATAGTCTCCTAAGTCTCCGGTCCGTGACGTTCTCTCGAGTGTAGTAGGTGTGAGGTCACCCCTTTCAGGGACCCCGAACTCCACAGAGGTCAATTTTGGCTTCAACAGCAGCGGCTTCAGGACAGGCTAGCTGCGGCGTTCTCCATTTGATCCACGCGGGATCGACATCTGGCCGAGCTAGCAGCGTTGACTCTGGTTGGCTTCAGGCGGATCGGCTTCAGGCCGGGCTCCAACAGTGGTTCCAGGAGGCGGCCGCACATCTATCCAGTCGGATTACTCCGGTAAGAGGCGGCGCTGCACAGGTGGAGGATCCAGTGGGTTGAAGAGATTTTTCTTTCTTTCTTTGTGCCTCGTCCTTGACCGTAGATCAGTCTCATTGTATTATCTGTAACTTCTCATCTTATTAGTGGATCTTTTCCGGTGCGCTCTCCCCGTGCACGTAGGAGCTTCTCTCTAAATCACGTAAAATTGTTTTGTCGTTTGTGTTTGCTTGAAATCTCGTTTCGTATTTTTTATTTTGCACTATTACTTGTGCTCGACTATATTCCGTTGCGCTACCGCGAACTCGATCTGATTGCATAACAAGAGGGCAACTTTGATGTTGAAGGTCAAAAATAAGGACCAATGCCCTCTTCATTTAGGAGTTAGGACCCCAAATGACTTGAATAAACAAAAATATAAAAGAATGAAATCAGTAAACCCATCAGATCATCCTAAAAAAAGATATGAATCGTGAAATGGATGTAATGAATTCGGCTTTAATTGATTTGGCGGTGGTGGGAGGAACCAGCGGGAGGAACCGCAGCAGCATTTGAAGTAGAGGAGGGAGCGCGAGATCGAAACGGGGCTTTTCGCTCCGTTTCTCATGGTGCGGCGTGACCAAACGCAGCAAACGCCGCAGCCGGCCATTGGTTTACCCACCGTGCGGCGACATTTGCCCCAAACGCTCGCTGCAAACTCCCCGCCAAATGAAGCCGAAATGTAGAGAATCGTGATATCAAAAATAATCGGATGAAAAAAATAGCCAAACAATTTTTTTTGGTGATTGTTAACCGCAACCCGTAATTGGCTAGTCGCACCCCAAAATTTTCTAATTTTTCGCGTCTTTTCAAAATACGCTTTGTACATGCAATTTAAGGAAAAGTGTTCAACACGAAAGTTGTAGATATCGACGAGATCTACAACTTTCGTGTTGAACATTTTTCCTGAAATTGCATGTACAAGGCGTATTTCGAAAAGGCGCAAAATCTGGGCATATCTCCAAAGTACGTCTTGTGCATGCATTTTGAGGAAAAGTGATCAACACGAAAGTTGTAGATCTCGTCGTTATCTACAACTTTCGTGTTGAACACTTTTCCTGATATTGCATGTACAAGACGTATTTCGAAAAGACGCGAAAAATTAGGAGATTTTGGGGTGCGACAAGTAAAATAACGGGTTGCGATTAACAATCACCTTTTTTTTCACCATTTGCATTTTTCACCTTCTCCACATAAAAAACGCCGAAACAAACACGGTGGAATTTATTTCACGTTCAGAGGTGGTGGACACCAATTTCCCTGGATATGTCCCGCAAAAACAGGTGCTTATATTTGAACACCAGTTTTTGCTATTTACACACCATAATTCATATTAAAATCTCCTATTTTTAATAACAAAAACATAATATTTGTACTGCCTCTTCTCCTTTCTCGTGGATAAGTGGCTCACGCCGCCTCACCCACCCGGCAGTTCGTCCGTTCGCCGCCCACCGTCGCACTCCGCCGCCCGCCCAGCACTTCCTTCTTTCTCGTCCGATTATAGTTTCTTTTACTGAAACATTATAGGTGTGTTTTAAAAGTTCAAATATTGAGATATAAATAACTTATGAGATGCAAATATAATTTTAAAGTTTACAAATCACAAATGTGCGTTATAAATAGCCATTTATACAAATAATACAACCAAAGAAAAAAAGAAAGTTCTCTGTGATTTCACCGGCTCGCCGACAGGTCGAGTTTCTCGCCGGAACTCTTCCCGTCTCTTGGCAGGTAAGAACAGAAGAACTGCAATCTTATCCATTCTTCTCCATCCAACGACAAATGTCGATTTCCCTAATCATGCCTTCTTCTTCTTCTTCTTCTATTTCCCCCTTTCGCCCGGGACGAAGCTCCGATCAATGAATTCGAAATTTCAGAAAAAAGAAATTTCGTTCATATATATATATATATATATATTTAAGTGATCAATTTATTACGCATTTCTCCATTAATTGCTGTTTTACTCTTGATATGTGATCGATACGGTCAGATTCACAGATCTAGAGGTTGCTGAGGAGGCGGAAATCCCGATCCCGAGTTGACTTTCTTTGCTTTCAAGCTTTCAGCATGCAGAAGTTTATTGATATCAGCATTACTTTGTTTCTCTTTTCTGTCTCTTTCCAAATGATTTTGATTGCTTCGTTGTCGCCTTGTTTCAGCGATTGAAAGTATAAAGTTGGAAAAATAAACTTTTTGGGGGTTCTTTTCACTGCTAAGTTATTGACAAATAAAGTTTTCTATGATAATGTTTGTATTTCTCTTGTTTTTTTTGAAGATGCCTCTTATACTTGTAGGTTCTTTATGGAATTGTCCTATAAAAGTAGGTGTTGAAGTTTTTTTTTTGCCCTTAATTTTATGCACTAAATCCTAGATACCAAAAAATAATATTGATGCTTGAAAATTCATCACTTTTTTTATTTGTTTGCGCGGCTTTAGTATATGCAAGTGCATGAAATCTAGTATTTAGTGGTGTTTCTTAGTAAACAGATTTGTGATTCTACATAATTTAATACCTCATAAGTCCAATTTGTTTATGCTAATGATCCATGTGCAATGGATTTATAAGTTGATTTAGACGACATTGAGTCTCACGAGGCTTTGTGATAGATGTAAAAGTCTATAGGTAGACCCCTGAGGGATTGGTCAAGGGGCAAGCAATTAGATCTCTTTTTATATCTACCCGGTTTGTTAAAAGTTCGGATCAGGATGGATAAGAACTCCTCAACCTAAATAACAAAACAAAAATGCACAAGGTCTTTTATATATGCAAGAAAAATTAAGGTTACACGTCGGAAATCCCGCCGCTAACCCATGAGTGTATAGGAGCTCCCGTTTCGATACTATTTTTTTTTTGGAGTGGCAAGACTTTATGGATGGGAGAGATAGCTCCAACAGATGCCCTTCCCCATTACATGCGGTGCTATTTATCGATTTTGTACCATCGGGCTCTGTTGTTCTACGATCAACTTGTACAATGGGGTTTTATTCAAAGTTGGGTCCTGCAAGTGGCAGGCTAGGACACCTTATGCTTTGTTGCAAGCCCGAGAGTAGGATCACACCACCGACCACGAGAGCGTTGGATCGAAGCTCAAAATGAATAACTTCTTACCACGATTTCCCCGATATCCCTTGATAATGATGGAGGTGTCCGCTAGAGTTTTGGAGAAGAATAAAGGGAGCACCACCCACTAGGGGGTCTCAACCCAGCCGACCGAAAGTGTTGTGAATGGGAGACAGGAGAGAAGAGAGGAAAAATTATTCTCCGGTCATAAAATTCATTTTTATTCATTTTTTTGGGGTGGGGGGGGGTGGGGGTGGGGGTGGGGGTGGGGGCACATACTTCAAAATAAGTCATAATGCATCATTTAACTAGTTATGGAAAAATTAAGGATACTTCAAAAGTAAAATGCGCGGTAACATAAAAATGAATAATAATTTGATCACTCCACGTCGACGACATCCAGAGTCATCTTTTCGAGATTTCTCCGCGAGTTCGTACGAATCCATAATTTGTTTGAACATGACTCATCCCTCTAAAGCGATCTTTTCCTCAAGCTTGGATCAATCATAACCCCAACGAAATAGAAGCCACATCTCCTATGTGGCTTCTTTTGTTTGTTGTTCTCATTGCACTAGCACTTCCTTCACCCCTCCGACTATTTTAGTACATAGTAATCAAATTTGGTGTAATTGCCTCCTTTCTTTGTGGTGCCATGTAATTGTAGAAATTCGGTCAGCGTAGTCCCTTGGAACTGCTTAAGTGTCAAACAAGATGCGCGTTGTAAATCTGGGAATCCGCAAGAAGCTATAAATGTTATACCACCTATCCAACACATCCACTGATATGATAAGTTTTGTAAAAATGTGGTGATAGTTTGTGTTCCTCCATTGGACATGTACGGCTGTCTATTAGGTCGTAGATGTAACCATACTCAATCGCCCTCCTTGTACTTTTGTTCCCAATATAACCCATCTTATTGTTGCCTCCTTTGAACCATTAATGAGAAGGTTGGCATGCGTGAAAAGTCAGCGTAAGAGTCGTAAAGTTTTAAATGATGTCCCCTAGTGTGCTCGCCACTTGATGCCCAATATACTGTTGAATTCAACTCAGGGGCGAATCACATAAAGATCGGTTGATAAATACTCCTTGTCCGCTTACAACTAAATTTCTAAACAAATTATTGGGTTCTTCACCTTTTTGTCATTGATAACTGCAAGTCTACGACCAACATTCCTGCCTCAATTTCACTGCAAAGCCCAACCGTTTAGCGCCTAGCGGCACCCTCCCTGATGAAATTGTCCATACTTCCCCTGTCACTCGAAACCATCACGCATTGCCCACTAATCACTAAAAAAGTTGCCTATTCCTTGGGATTTGGACACCCGTGATAGCATTTAATGAAATTTCTGGGTCTTGCTTATCTTCATGCAATTTCTCCCCTTCTTCATCTATCAATTTTGGGCTAATAAATATTTGCATTTATGCCCAAGCACGTAAGGATCCATCCCCGGCTCTCGCTGCGCGATGATGCTTTGTGCACCGGGCTGCCCTTTATGCCCAAGCACATAAGGCTCTTCCCATTTGAATCACAAACATATGGCTTGCCGGTCGGCCATGCCTTGCTTTTTCAGGGTTTGTTTTGCTAAGCGGATGTCCTGCAGAACCCATCTGCGTGGAGGCTACCGTGACTGCGGGGCCTCCCGCGGAGACTCCCCGCGGGAAATTCGTGGTTTTTTTGTGAGCGGGGAGGATTCCGCCGCGCGAACCGCGACCCCGCTAAACAGTTTGTGACCTCGCGGGTCGGTCTACGAGACCCCCCGCCAAACAAGCCTCGAGTCTCTTGACGAAGGCAGGTTTTGCTCCTTCCTCCTTCTTCATCGCTACCCCGGTTTCTAGGGGCTATGAGTCCCTGGGATTAGGAGCTCCCAACTGTGGCGGAACTGGCCGTCGATTCTCGAGTGCCAGATCCAACTGTAATTGCTTGTAACAAATATGGGCCAGACTCATGACCGTGATCAAATTCCGCAGCTTCTCTGACTCCACATCCATACGAGATCTATCTTGTAGCCCCGTCAAAATGTGCACCTATGTTGGATTGGGAGTGTGCCTTGGAGGGGTGAATAAGGATGATGTCAAATTATCGTAGATTCAGAGTTTAACACACACCGGAGTAAACAATTAAGTAATCAAAAGTCACTTTAGTAATTCAATAAACAATAACATTCTATTACATAATTAAGCAAATCTGATTACATGCTTGGAATGTCTCATGACACTGAGACAAAGGTTGATTGCTTAATTATAGTTGATTTTACCCTGGATCACACCCAATGCGATCGGCTGGCATCAATCCTCCTGCGGATTGCATTGCTTACAGATCTCTTTATCCAAAGGTGGTTTTCCGCTTTAGATCATCCTCAATCTATTTGTCTCTACTTAGACCAATTAGCCAATCCAAATGTAAAAGGAAAATAGATTACAAACACAAGGTGGATGTAGAAATGAATCTATGAAATCTCCCAGTCAGTGGATCCCAAAGCTTGATGAATGATGGAATATGGATCCAATCTTCACTTGAACGAACCGAGGGAGATCTTCTTATTCTCTAGCTAGTTATACCATTGAATGCTATTGTTGGTTCTCCAGAGGTCCTTTTCTTCTTGAAGGGGAGGTTGAAGGAATCTATGGAGAGAGAGTTGAAATAAACTTGAATACCTCCTTCATTGATTCCTAATTAAATGGAATAAATTTGGAATAGCCCTCTTCAATTTTCATAGCCATTGACCATTGAAAGCTTTGGATAGCTCTTGAATATTTTCTCCAGCCACCTATATGGGTTTTGACCATTGAAAACCTTGCATCCTAGGACAAGCTCCAAGTGAGACAACACAAAAGGTTGTCACTGTGGTTTATTTTTATAGAAAAGGCAAGAAATCAAAGAATCTTTTGACCTATTTGATAATGAATCTGGAACTATTGCTACCATTGAATTACATACAACACTCAAGCCTAAATCCTCCTATTGTGGGGTTGATCTGAATTACGTAATGCCACAAAGTACTTGAGATTTGAAATTCCAAAGAGCAAATTGTTGACATGATTGTTATAGTAGACAAACAGAAAAGTGGTACAATTGAATTTGTAGTCATGATGAGTGATATAATGGAAGAAAGGGACACTCAGGAACGACGAGCATCAGTAGCCAATCACCCGCACTGTGTCATCTCAACCGTTTAGGGTACCATGTTTTATTTAAATGACTTGCAGTTTATTAACTTAAATTTCTTATACGGAAGTATGTTCTTTCTGAACCTATTTATCATCAATGTCATCGTCCCATCTGAACCATTTAGGGCCTATATAGAGTCAGTTTTTCGAATAATTCATACCCATTTGTTTCTTTTGTAGCGTTTCACGTGACGTTAATGTATTTTTTTTTAATTTCTTACTCATAGCGGTCGACATAGTTACTTGGTCTACTCTTTCCTTTATCTCCTCTCTATGAATTCTATCTACCTACCTTATTTGTGTATTTTCCGCTCTCTACAATATGCACCCAATACCCAAGTAACTTTTTTTTTTCTACTACCCCTCTAAAAGTGCTAATGCCACAATTTGCCCTTAGCCTTATCCACTAAGGATTGGATCCATACGACAAAGTGTCATATTACTATTTGATCAAATATCGGAGTAACTACACTTTCAGTCCGTTTGACACGATGTTTTTGCTCCGGTGAGTTTGGACAAAAACACCACCGTCATGAAATATGTGTTTGATATTTTGACAAGGCAATGGTTATAACCTCAACTAGGAAAAAACACTAATTTTCAACATAAAAATAAATGGAGTTCCTTCGGTGAGGTCAGGTCCGCCACCACCACCGCCATGCCAAACGAACCCCCTCCAGATCTCTATCATAATAGCATAAGATCCTCATGTGACATAAAAATATGACCCCTATGCTTCTTACTGAAGTTATGTTGAATCAGGAAAAATGATCATTAGGAACTTGTTTACCCACACACAAACTAAACACAGGATGTCCTAGACCAACCTATCATGAAGGAGCAAATACACAAAAGCGTATGGAACTTTTTTTTAACTTCCATATACCTTGTTAAGTTGTTTTTCACTTTTTCTAAATGAACAAAATCAATAGCTGTGCATCAATCATATGCAATTTCATGGTAAAAAAAACTCATGTTCTATCTCTTTTATTAAATATTGTTCATTTAATTAACCCAGGATAAACTTTGTCTCTGCATTTGATTTTTTGTACATGACAACAATGTGATTCTCTGTTATCAATGTGATTTTCGTCAGACTTTACTCTGTTTTCCCTCGCAGTGAGATGTTCATCAATGTCAGCTCTGTTTTTTTTCTCCCAAAGTGGTTTTTTTCATCAATCTTTGCGTTATATTTTTTTCTCCCTTAACTTTATGTAGGATTGATCATAAACTTGGTTATTCTATAGTTCCAGAAATAGATCTTTAAAACAGACTTCTTTAACTCATATCTACATTTAGATGTGTAGTGAGCACATCTATTGACAATGGTTGTTTCTCTTTTTCGGTTTACAGCCTTTCGGTACACGTCTCTAAGATACCGTAGCGATGGAGATGATATCTGAGAGGGATGTGTTCGGCATCTCGGGACCTATCCATTTGACCTCGTCTCTAAACTGGTATTGTGTGCTACCAATCCCTTCACAAGAAATTATTGTCTGCGGGGTGGGGCACTGAGGCTAGCTGTGTTGATGCCATGCGGATGGAATACCCTCCCACATGGAATCACCCCATTGGGCGTGGACGGACTGATGTGTCCGATTCCCGCATAATATATTCTCCCTCTTTGCCCCCCTGTCGGTACTTTATGTTTAGAATTTTGTACCACTTTGAGCACTTGATTTTCATAGAAGATTTATTTGTTAATGGTGCACTACTACCTCTCTTTATGAATATTAAATGGCTAAGTGTTTTATTTTTCGCACTCTATTTAGGATTTAGCAAATTTGGTCAGCCTCTGACACTCTAAAATCATTCTTTATTCTCTTAAATATAGTTCTCAGACATGGATGACAAAGAAATGATGCGTAAGTAGCAAAACCTTGCTTAGGAGGATGATTTACGTAACTAGATTTATTTATTTTCCTACCGTTATCACATAGGAGGGGAGCCTTGGCCCACCGGTTGAGGTGTTGTCGTGTGACCTTGAGGTTACGGGTTCGAGTCCTCGAAGCAACCTCTTGAAAAAATGCAGGGTAAGGTTTGAGCGGGATGCCTTGTGCTCCTGGCTGCCCTTTACCGTTATCACATAATAATTGGTTGGATTCAACATATTTATTTTATAATTTGATTTCTTTCTTACATTTATTAACTCAATCAAGTGTGATCGTTTAATTATAGTTGTTTCAGAATTTCTATCATATGCATATAAAGATCATGGAACTTGTTCCGGATCGCTCGGTTTTCTCCGGTCCGGAGAATCAGACTGCTTTAGCTCTGAGTCGGTGTTGAAACCGAAGAATCGGTCTCTGTGGAGTTCGACCCTTGGGGAAGGGGTGATTACTTTTCTCTCACAAGCTAAACAACCAAAGACTTAGCACAAGAAACAGACCCAAAGCTCTAGCACGGAGGTCCCACCACACACCCGGAAAATCTTAGAGCGTTTCCCCTCCTTAGCCAAGTGCTGAGCTAAGGATACCTCAGAAAGCGCAAGAAGACTCGGGCACAAGTAGCATGCCTTCTGAGGTACCCTCTTGGGTCTATTTATAGTTTTATGAAAACGGTCTGCAAATATCGTACCCCCGCTGTTCCAAACAGCTACGGGTAGGCCAACGGGAATACAAGGGTAAAAATACATCATACAACACTGAGCGAGTGACCCTTGAAAACCTCCACTCGCCTAGGGTGGCGAGTGCCTGATGAGGCCGACACTCGCCACCTCCTTGAGGGCCAAGACGAGTGCGGGTGCGGGCCTGGCCTGCCCTACTCGTCGGCTTCCTGCCGAGATCCATGGGCGGATGTGAGTCTGCTGCTCCACTTGCCAACTGTTCCGCTCCACCCCACCTGGGCGAGCCGACGGGACTGTAAAGATCTTACTCAACGCCAAGAAAGAGACGTTGAGTGTCCGAGCTTCACTCAACGCCAAGGAAGAGTCATCAGACGATCAAGCCTCACTCAACGCCAAAAATAAAGAGGCGCTGAGTGAAATGTTTTAAATATCGGATGTCAGACACATATCGGATTGTGTTTTTAAATGTCGGATGTCGGAAGTCGGAGACATGTCGGGGATATTTTAAAATATCGGATTTCCATATATTATAAATAATTTTTTATTTAATCTATACTAACTATAATTATATGTTATAAAAATAGAAAAATAATATAACAAAGAGATAAAAAATGAGTCATTTATATTATGAAATAAATTTAAATAGTATCTTAGAAAAAATATTATTAACAAATACAAAATGATATATTGTAAAATATATTTAATACTATACACTAAATTTATTTTGATAACAATAAATTTATTGCAAATTAGAAAAATTTAAAAGTTAAAAATACTTGATTTATTATAAGTTTTTTCAAACTTATAAATTTATATTAAAAATATGAAACAATCACCTAATAAATGTATTAAATATTTTCCTATTTTTTATAATATGAAACTAAAAATTTATGAAACAATTATACAAAATTGATTATAAGAATAAAACGTTAAAATATTGAAATAATAAGTTTAATCGATTTAAACATACATAATATAGTATTCATAGGTGATTTAAATATATGATGTTTGTCTGCAAATATAACATAAAATAAAATAGCGGGTGATATATTTAAAAGTCGTGTCGGCTGATATATCGGAAAAGATCGGACACGTCGGCCTATATTTTACAAAAGAACATAATCTATTATTTTGAGAAAAACATATCGTTTTTCTCTAAAAAATGACATGTCGGGAGACATGTCGGACATGTCGGAGGACATTTAAAACAATGGCTGAGTGAGGTCTCCTCGCTCGACGTCGGGGTGGAAGGCGTAGACTGGACTCGACGCCAGCGGCTCGGCTCGGCTGGGACTTGAACAGGATGTCTTGGCTGGTCTGGCTCCTGTAGAGCCTCACTCGCCGGATGTGAGGTTGTACACAATCTCCGCTCTTTGCGAGGTTGCCCCAAGCTCAGAAAAAAACATCCAACCCCGCGAAATACGGTGAGTGCAGCAGGAGCCTGAGAGAATCTTTTGGTGGGATCCACCAACGACTCTATATATGCTCCTGTGTACCTGGGCGACGTTTGACATTCCCCTTACTCTGACCCTGCCGAGATGTCTCTTTCCAAAGAGCTCCAAGAGAGGCTGGACCGTGCCCGCGGGCTCAACGCTGCTCGCACTGCTAGCCTGGTCGCTGTCACCCCCATCGATTTACCACGCGAGCCTCCCAATCCTCAGCCTGCCAAAAGGGCCAAGTCAGCCCCAAAAATTGCCGAGTCGGTCTATCGCGACCTAGCCTCCACGCCAGATAACAGATTCGCTTCTTCCACTGGGCCAGCTCTCGATCGAAAGGGAAAAGGGGTCATTGAGATTCCTGCCGACCCGGACGGCCATCAGACCGACGCTGAGGCCTCCACGCCGCGAGTCGACTCCCCCCGGGATGACTCGCGGTCTAAAACTCCGCCTACTCGCCAGCGAGACCCATCTCCCCCCTTTGGGACCACAGGGCTGGACTCGCTGAGGCTGAAGTCGCCAGCCCGCGAACCTTCTCGGCAGCCCACATCCACTCTTGCACTCGCGGGAGGAGGTGCCGGAGACATCCCTGTACCGAGCTTCGCGCTCATCTCGCCAGGATCCCAACTTCCAGGTCGCGGCAAGAATCTTGCCTTGCCTCCAACCTACATCCTCCGGGGACAGCCGAGCTCATCCCGTAAGCTCTACTTTCATCGGTCCATCTCGCCTTGTTTTTTTTTGAAGCACTCGCCTTCTGCACATTTATCTTGGTTCTTTTGCAGATCTTCCCGGCCAATCCGAAGCTGAAGAGTCTTCTGAGCCAGCCTTGCACTCGCCACCCCTTCCCCCAACGCGATAGAAAACTTCCTGGACATCTCGTTAGACACCGCCGAGCTGAGGAAGTGAGTCGTTGAAGACTTCAAGAAGCAGGCGCGCGTGCTGCGCAGGATGTGGGAGGAGGATGATCTCGGCGAGCAGAGGCTGAAGGCGTTGGAGCGGGACTACGTGCTGCTCGCGGACGAGGTGAAGCGCGGCTCTGCGAGCGGGATGACGTCTCCCACCCCGCTCATGGACAGGATCAACGAGAACATGCGGTTCATCTACCATGATCTGGAGTTGGTCCGCGAGTTCGCGCCGACCTCCGGCGATGGGAACGCGAGGCCGGGGTAGGTGGAAATGGATCCCTAGCTGAGCCTACCGACACTCACCCCCCAGCCCCCCAGCTCGCGTGCGCTAAAATAACTTCCCCTTCTTGCTAAACTTTCTTTTTCTGAACTGCGAGAACTCCTGTCTGTAATAACTTGAACAATTTTTAGATTTCTGTTTATTGATTATGCATAATATGATGCGCTTTAGGTTCAGCTCGCCATAGGATAGAACATGTCGCAGGGGTCAGCAAGTCGGGGTCGGCGAGCCGGATTGACCGGTCGGCTCGGCCATTAATTCTGTTTTCTATAAATAGGCCCCCTCACCAACCCCCAGACTATCGCCTTTACTGCTCACTCTTACTCCCTTCTGCCTGTCCTTCTCACCACTTCGACTCGCGCCTTAATCACTGAGAACATGGGCAAAACGCGACCCGATGCTGACGGGAGGTCGAAATGTGCTCGACAATTCGCTGAGTACGGCTTTTACGAGGGAAACACCAGCGAGCAGGAGCTCGCAGACTTCACTGCCGACTACATCCCCCTCGGGGTTCTCTGCGCGCCGACCCGCGGCAGGCGAGGCCATCAACTCTTGCTATGAGGATGAGCTCGTCTTCCCCATCTCGCACTTCGAGGTGGGGTTGCACCTCCCCCTATGGCCAGAAATCCGCCAGATCCTGAAGTACTACGGGGAGGTTCCCGCCCAACTGAACCCGAATGCCATCGCCATGATGGTGGCATTCGCCTGCTACCTCCGCCGAGAGCGGATAGAGTTCTACCTGACAGTTTTCAGGAAACTCTTCATCTACCGTGCGATCAATGACGTGGTCGCCTTGCTGGCTGACTTGCAGTTCAAGTTCCGCGAGACGGCTAACAAGAACCACAACTGGTTCTCCAAGTTCGTCTTCATCAAGGGTGAGCTCGACAACATACCCTTCTCTCCTCGGCAGAGGAGCGAGGAGGTGTACCAGCCCTCGACGGTGACAGGGAATGATGCTGAGCTCCCCAAGTTCTTCCTCGGCAAGGACTTCGAGGTCGTCTTCCTTCGAAGGGACCTCGACTCGTTTCCCCCGGTTCCACCCGACGAAGGTATAACTCTTTCCCTTCTTTCCTCAATAGGCTCGCGTACATATAATAACAATTTTCTAACTCTTAAGTCTTTCCTGCAGGGGAGCGGCTGATTCCCGAGCACCCGCCCTTTGCGGGCTCGGGATTCTGCCCGGACCCACTCGCGTGCGAGCGGGCAGCCGCGGCAGCCTGCCGAGGCGAGCTGGGGTCGGGGAAACCTTCCTCCAGCAAGAAGCGACCCGACCCCGCGAGGTCCAGCCCGCCTCGTCGCGTTACACCTCCAAAAAAGATGAAGAAGGCGACGACGGTCTCCAGGGGAGAGCAACAACAACAACAACAAATTTACCTGAGCTCCCCAGAGACCTCATCGGAGAAGTCGCCGAAGAAGGACCAGGGTGGAGGTGACCTGCCTGCCTCCATCACCGCCAAAGAGTTCTCTGCCCGTGAGCCGGGCTTGCCGAAAGACCACTGGAACTTTGGTCTTGGCGGGAAGATCACGGACCGGCTCGACGTGCCGATGGTCCAATGGGATGAGCATGCTCACCGAGTCTCCATCTCCTCCATCCATCCCTCTTGGTCAGAGCGCCACCCTCCCAGCGGGCACGCCTATGCCATAGGGTTTGGGTTGTACGGCCGCGAGGACGCCGTAGCATACAATGGCATGAACCTCCAGCGGCTCGCCCATGAGAGCTCGCGAGCTCAAATGCGCGCGCTGGAGCTCGCGCACATGTCGACTCGCCGCAACTTCCAGCTCGGCCGCGACTTGGTGAAGGCGGAGCAGGAGCGGGATGTCGCGAAGGATGACGCCGCCGACCTGGGGAAGCGGCTTCAGATCGCCGAGAGCCTCCTCGCCAAGGCTGCCAGCGGGGTGGTAAGTGTTGATTGACCCCTTCCCCTTTTTACTTTAGTTTCCCGCAATTGCTTATCTTTTCTTGCCTGACAGGATGCCGAGAACGCGGACCGCATGCGTGCTCGCGCCGCCGAGCTGGAGGAGAGAAACAAGACGTTGGAGGACCAAAACAAAGGCCTCCAGGGCGAGGTCAATCGCCTGATGGACATCGTCCTCCTCCCCTCTGGCGGCGAGCTGGGCGGTCCAATCCAGAGACCGAAGATCTTCACCGAGGCCGAGGTCGCCAAGAAGTTGCGCGTCAACTCCATCAGTACCGCCGACTTCACCCTGCAAGTCATGCGAGATATGCAGGTGCTGGCGGAAGGTTGCGAGGAGATGACTGCGAGAGAATTGGTGCCAGAGCTGTTCTCCCCTCCGGCTTCCCCTCCTGGCGAGAAGGAAGACAACTCCGGGTCGCTCTTCAAGGACGTCACCGGCTATAGGGATGACGATTCTGGAGGGGAGGGCGAGAGCTAGATAATCTCATTTTTATAATGACCCCCCCCCCCCCCCCCTAATTTTGCAATCTCGCCGAGGCGAGCCCATTTACTGTAAAGAAATGTATACTTAATGGACAATCATTTTGCTGAATCTTCCTTCCTTTTTCTGTCTTTATATTCTGAGTTGCACTTGCACGCGCGTCGCCTCTTCCTTGTGCGACCTCGCTAGGATAACATTCATCGTTAGAATGTACTTGAGTTAGGATACATACCCGCGAGGAGACCTTGCGATCTCGCCGGCCTTAGATCCCCAGGAGGTAGACCACTCGCCGCGCTGGCCCCTTAAACACTCAGCTCGCCTGCGAGATCTCTCCTTTCTAGAGACTTGTTCCAAGCCCAAAATTTCTTCGAACATTTCCAAGTAAAATCTTCATGGGATGGAGCATAGTTGCCGAGCATAGCCTCGGCCCGCCCTTCTGTCGAGATCTCAGCTCGCCATCTCCAGCTCGCGCAAAGATTGTTGGACCTCATGTTTCCCCAGCCTCTGTCCCTAGTGACTTCAACCGCCTGATGGTGATTGGCAAAAGCAGCCCGGGACTTGGCAATAGAGTCAAGGACAATGTTCATCGAGGATCCCAGCCCTGCCAGCTAAATGGAAGCCTAACAGCGGGAGCATACCGATACTTCACTCCAGGGTCATAACGATGTCCATCGAGGATCCCGGCCCTGCCAGCTAGATGAGAGCCTAACAGCGGGAGCATCTCGAGACCTTACCCCAGAGCAAGCATAACGTCCATCAAGGATCTCGACCCTGCCAGATAGGTGGAAGCCTGACAGCGGGAGCATTCCGAGACTTCACTCCAGGGTCATAACGATGTCCATCGAGGATCTCGACCCTGCCAGCTAGATAAGAGCCTAACATCGGGAGCATCTCGAGACCTAACTCCAGAGTAAGCATGACGTCCATCAGGGATCCCGGCCCTGCCAGCTAGGTGAAAGCCTGACAGCGGGAGCATTCCGAGACTTCACTCCAGGGTCATAACGATGTCCATCGAGGATCCCGACCTTGCCAACTAGATGACAGCCTAACAGCAGGAGCATATCGAGACCTAACCCCAGAGCAAGCATGACGTCCATCAAGGATCCCGGCCCTGCCAGCTAAGTGGAAGCCTGACAGCGGGAGCATTCCGAGACTTCACTCCAGGGTCATAACAATGTCCATCGAGGATCCCGGCCCTGCCAGCTTGGTGGGAGTCTAACAACGGGAGCATCTCGAGACCTAACCCCAGAGCAAGCACCGGGTGCTACCACCAACCCAGTCAGCTAGGTGAGAGCCTGACGACGGGTGTTGAGCATCAATCGGACTTTCCTTTGGTCAACCACCGGGCGCTATCACCAGCCCAATCAGCTAGACGAGAGCCTGGCGGTGGGTGTTGTGCATCAACCGGACTTTCCTTTGGCCAACCACCGGGCGCTACCACCAGCCCAATCAGCTAGGTGAGAGTCTGACGGCGGGTGTTGAGCATCAACCAGACTTTCCTTCAACCAAGTCTTGTTCCTGCCAAGCAAATGAATCATCAGCAGATAATGAGATTATGAAAAAAAAGCTATCTCATTACTTTCATGGGTAGAATCGCTTCAAGTCATCACCGCTTCAGGTGTGGCTTAGGGTCTCACCCTCCACATTCCGGAGGCGATATCCTCCTGCCGGAAATCCTCGAACATCCCAAGGGTGGCGAGAGGAGGGGGAGGTGGCGAGTCGGCCCTGTCAGATCTCTGTCCTTCTCCTCCAGTCATCGAGCTCGCAAAAGATTTTCGGTGCTGACCACTCGCCACACTCACCACACCAAAATGTTGAAACCGAAGAATCGGTCTCTATGGAGTTCGACCCTTGGGGAAGGGGTGATCGCACACTTACTTCTCTCTCACAAGCTAAACAACCAAAGACTTAGCACAAGGAACAGACCCAAGGCTCTAGCACGGAGGTCCCACCACACACCCGAAAGATCTTAGAGTGCTTCCCCTCCTTAGCCAAGTGCTGAGCTAATGATATCTCAGAAAGCGCATGAAGAGCAGGACACAAGTAAGCATGCCTTCTGAGGTACCCCATTGGGTCTATTTATAGTTTTCTGAAAACGGTCTGCAAATAGCGTACCCCCGCTGTTCCAAACAGCTACGGTCAGGCCAACTGGAATACAAAGGTAAAAATACATCATATAACACTGGGCGAGTGGCCCTTGAAAACCTCCACTCGCCTAGGGTGGCGAGTGCCTGATGAGGCTGACACTCGCCACCTCCTCGAGGGCCAGGGCGAGTGCGGGCCCGGCCTGCCCCACTCGTCGGCTTCCTGCCGAGGCCCATGGGCGGATGTGAGTCTGCCGCTCCACTCGCCAATTGTTTCGCTCCACCCCACCTGGGCGAGCCGACGGGGCTGTAAAGATCTTACTCAATGTCAAGAAAGAGGTGTTGAGTGTCTGGGCTCCACTCAATGCCAAGGAAGAGGCGTCGGGCGATCAAGCCTCACTCAACGCCAAAAATAAAGAGGCGCTGAGTGAGGTCGCCTCACTCGACGCCGGGGCGGAAGGCGTCGAGTGGACTCGACGCCTCGACTCGCTTTGGACTTGAACAAGATGTCTTGGCTGGTCTGGCTCCTGTCGAGCCTCACTCGCCGGATGTGGGGTTGTACAGTCGGACCGAGCACGTAAATAGTCAATGAGAATCAAGAAATGACAAGAGGCTTTTTTTGTCGTGAAAATCCGGAAAGTGTGAAAAATCATGTGGCCGGATCTGTGTTGGGCTAAAATCCACTATTTAGCTTTGTTTACAAGTGCTTGGAGTTACTCGGAAGGTGATAGGTCACCTCTCCGCTACAAACTTCGAGTACAAGGAAAAGAAGGGAAAATGCTAAGCCTCCAGAGATTTGGCATGTCATCCCCGAGCAAGTCCGCGAGAGTGTTCCTTGGAGCCTTCTTCCGGCCTCATTGAAGCGTCCAAGTGAGCATTGGACGTTGAGCGGACTAGAGAGGGAGCAGAGTGAATTCCAGGAGGAGAAATAATCTAAGTCTCACGTTTTTGCCAGGAAAAACCTCAGAGCTTTCTCTGGCCTATAGAGTTGTTTGTCTTCAAATGAAGGTCTGAGTGCCTTTTTATAGCTTTTCTAGATGGTCGTGCTGGTAATTGCGCCAGATTGAGTCTTGAGTTGGCTAATAGCGTCGCTCCGTTGCGGTTACCGGGACCACCAATTTTCATGAAATGACGAACGTGCACCCCCCCCCCCCCCCCCCGGGCGATCCGGGCAGGTTGCCCGACTGCGACGATGGCGGCGGGAGGCAGCGACGGCTGCCGGCGCGCTGCGCGTGTGCGCGATGGACGCACACGCGCTAAGACGGCCCGTGCGCACAGGTCGGCCTGCGCGTGCACCCTTGCCGCGCGCTTGCACAAGGGCCGTGCGTGCGCACATGCTGGTTGCGTGTGCGCGTGCGTGCCACTCGCGTGCGCGTGCGTGCCACTCGCGTGCGCGTGCGTGCCACTCGCGTGCGTGCCACTCGCGTGCGTGCCACTCGCGTGCGCGTGCGTGCCACTCGCGTGCGCGTGCGTACCACTCGCGTGCGCGTGCTTGCTACTCGTGTGCGCGCAGGTTGGTTGCGCGTGCACGTGCGTGCTACTCGCGTGCGCGCTTGGTTCCGCTCCCTCTTTGGGATGTCTTTGGATCCTTTGAGTGAGCGCGGCTCGCTTGGTTGGGTTGGCTTGCCTTCGTGTCATTGGTCGAAATCTTCCCAGTTTGGTTCGGAAATTCTTCGGTGGAACCCATCAGAACTCTATCATCAGAAATGAATTGAGTTGATCTTACCAAATATTAGACCTTGTATTGGAAGGGGAAGAAGGAAAAAATACTCATTTTATTTTTTTCTCTCATTCTCGGATGCATAAAATCTATAGTTCTTGTTGATCGGTGAAAAATACTTCATTTCGATATAGGATACTCTATATATGGAGGGAATACAATAATAGAGGGGAAAAAACAAAAAAAATAAAGACATTCTAACACTCCTCAAGTTGGGCGTGTGATGTTAACCATGTCCAACTTGTCCACAATATTGCCAAATACGGTCTCACTCAATCCTTTGGTGAGAATGTCAGCTAGCTGCCGGTCGGAGGGCACAAAAGGTGTGCACATGATTCCTATCTCAATGTTCTCCTTAATAAAGTGTCAATCCACCTCGATGTGTTTAGTCTGGTCATGTTGCACAAGGTTGTGCGCAATACTGATGACTGACTTATTATCACAATACAGCCGGATGGGTCCTGCTTCAATAAGACCAAAGCCACTCATCACAGAGCGAAGCCATAACCCTTCGCAGACCCCGTGAGCCATAGCTCTAAACTCAGCCTCAGCACTAGATCTTGCCACAACTTGTTGCTTCTTACTCCTCCAAGTAACAAGATTACCCCCAACTAGGGTACAATATCCTGAGGTTGATCGTCTATCATCAACAGATCCAGCCCAATCAGCGTCAGTATAGACTTCAATATTTAGATCAGTATAGACTTGAGGTACCCGAGGATTCTGTGAGTAGCATCCACATAACGAGTTTTAGGAGCATGCATGAACTGGCTAACGACGCCCACCGCATATGAAATATCTGGACGAGTGTGTGACAGGTATATCAATCTTCCCACTAATCTTTGGTACTCAGAGATATCAACAATTTCCTCTCCATCATCGCGCCCCAATCGGTGGTTTGCTTCAATCGGGGTGTCAGCTGGTCTACATTCACTCATCCCCACCTTCTCAATGAGATCTAAAGTGTATTTACGCTGGGAGATGAAAATCCCCTGCTTGGATCGAGCAACTTCAATACCCAAGAAATACTTGAGTTTACCCAGATCTTTGATCTCAAATTCTCTAGCCAATTTCTGTTTCAACCTCTGGATTTCTTCGATATCATCCCCTGTTATGACTATATCATCAACATACACAATAAGTGCAATGAGTTTTCAATCCTTCGTTTAATAAACAGAGTATAATCAACATTGCTTTGATGGAAAACAAAAGATAGCATGACATTGAGAAACCGCCCAAATCACGTTCTTGGGGACTGCTTCAGCTCATATAAAGCCTTTCTCAATCTGCAGACTTTCCCTGCAGCACCAGTAGGAATGAGGCCCGGAGGAATAGACATGTAAACCTCCTCATCTAGATCACTGTGGAGGAAGACATTTTTCACATCGAGTTGCAAGAGCTCCCAGCCTTTGCAAGCAGCTCAAGATAACAAGACCCTGATAGTATTCATCTTTGCCACCGGGGCAAACGTCTCCAGATAGTCAATACCAAGGGTTTGCGTATAACCCCTCGCCACCAACCTAGTCTTGCATCTTCAACAATCTCTCGTGAGTTTTGTTTCACAGTGAACACCCATTTACACCCAACCGTCTTCTTTCCATAGGGAAGGGGAACCAAATCCCATGTATGGTTTTTCTCAAGAGCATTCATTTCCTCAACCATCGTCTCACGCCACATAGGGACCTCCAGAGCCTGCTGCCATGATTCAGGTATGGAAGAAACAACAAGGGAAGATACAAAGGCCTTGTAGGTAGTAGAAAGAGAATCATACGATACATAATGTAGGTAATAGAAAGAGAATCATACGATACATATAAATTAAGACATTCTAACAGTTCTATCTCTTTTAAGCTGCAGGTAGTCTAAATTGAGACATGGTAGATATTGTATTGTATCCAGGTGAAGAACTCTTCACTCTTCTCCAAATTGCCCGATTGCTTCAACAATTTTTTAGAAACAGACTGGAGCGGTGGGAGAGTGATAGCAGTTGTGAACCCAATCATGAAAAACTTAGATTGTGTTTGATTAGCTATGGTCACAAATGTTATTTTCTCATTACAATGCTTTAGGCCAAAACGCCACCACAACCATACACGTGTGATCAAAACACTGGTATACCACCACCACCGTGTTTACTTCCATCGTTTCACTGTCGGCAACAGAGTTTAAGAACTCACTGTCATCTAGCCATTAGGACATATTTTATTGGTTTGCTGCATCAGAAGGTGATATCTTTTATCCTGTCTCAAATAGGCAATGTGCTCACCATAGGAGATCTATTGCAGCATGCTTGGTTCAGGCTGTATATATCTTGGAGCGTGACCGGCAGGAACATCGCGAGGGACAAGCAACACTCGCTCCTTCTTGGTGGGAAGCTTTCCATTTTGAATTGACGCGAAAGCTCGTCGATGATGCCGACCTTTCCATCTTCGGCGCTATTTTTGAATACAAGCCTCTTCCTTCTGTCCCCCCAGCTTCTCTTCCCAGTGCACCAAGATTCGTCATCGCCTTCCGAGGCACCGTGACAAAGAAGGAAACAGTTGGCCGAGATATTGCACTGGACTGGCAATTGATTCAGAATTCTCTCCATCAAACCACACGATTCGAAATTGCAATGCAAGCTGTCCGGAGCACGATTTCCGCCGTCGGCAGCTTGCAAATCTGGCTCGCCGGCCATTCTTTAGGATCTGCGGTGGCTTCTCTTGCTGGAAGGAGCATGGCCAAAACCGGCATTCTTCTCGACACCTATCTATTCAATCCACCCTTCCTATCTGCTCCAATTGAGAGGATCAGAGATCAAAAGGTGAGGCATGGAATTCGAATTGCAAGCAGTTTGGTCACGGCGGGTCTAAGCTTCGCTCTCGAAGGCAAACAGGAGAGGTCTTCCTTGGAGGATCCATTTGCAGCTCTATCTCTGTGGGTGCCGAATCTTTTTGTGAATCCGAGGGATCATATATGCTCAGAGTATGTCGGGTACTTTGAGCATCGAAAAAATATGGAGGATTTGGGAGTCGGGATCATTGAGAAGCTGGCAACACGAAATTCTTTAGGCGATTTGGTTCTTAGGGCATTTGGAAAGGAATCTGAGCCGCTGCACCTTCTCCCTTCCGCAAATTTAACGGTTAATTTGAGCCCTTCCCCAGACTTCAAATGGGCGCACGGTATTCATCAATGGTGGAGGTCTGATCTGCATCTACAAACAAGGAAGTATATCTACAGTTGATTACTGCCTTTATAAGGTGTGTTATACCGTTATCTTACAATTGAATATTCCTTGAAACTCACTGATGTTTATATGTAATATGTGAGAAATCTGGTAATAGTTTTGTCATATAATGCTGTCTGGGCTCAGATTGCATTAACTCCAGGCATGATGAGTATGTTTTTTTGCTTGTAAGTTAGTTTTTAATGGTGTTTTGGACACCTGTAAGGTTGTGAATACTCTTACTGCCATGTTTCCTATAAAGATTAGAAGTGTTTCTCCATTGTTGATGTTTTTTTGTTGTAATTAACAGGCATTTTCCTAAGGGTTCAACAACCTCAATTATGAAGGGAGGTATCTTCTCTCACCACAATCACCTGCTTTTAGGGATAGAGGCATTGTCACTGCCACCTTGTTGTTCTTTATTTTACGGAGACAACGATGTCGATGGTAACCACAAACCCCGCCTATAGATTCTTCCATGTAGCTCACTCTTCCTATTTCCCACGACCTATCCATGATGAACTCATTGAAGGCTGGCAAGTCATGTGAGAAAGTTTTGGAAAGTCCAATATAGTAGGGAGGGCCGTTTTGTTTTGCACATCAATAGAGAGGGAAATATCCTTTTCTATATGTACAGATTTGGGTATGTCCTGGTAAAGCGTCTTTTGGGGGTAAAACTATACCCTTCAGTAGAACAAAAGGGGACAATACCTTGAGCTGGGTTGCTATAGTTAATATCAGAGCCGTCCCTTTTAAGTTCGGGCGTATGCTATGTTCGGGGATGAACCTCATTGAAGGTTGACAGAGCCTGTAAGGAAGTCCAGGTGCAAGTACAACATAATCGGGAGGGTCTTTAAATTTAGAAATGCAAGTGTCTACATGAGTATTGCTAGATATTTTAGAAATGCAATTGTCTACATGACCTTAGAAATATTTTCAAAATATGTGAGTCTACATAACTATAGATATCAACAATTTGATCAACAGAGGGCATTGTCACCAAATGCACTCTTACATTGGAAACATAATGGAGAATGAAGTAGCAATCGATTGAATAGTCTGCATGAAAAACACCATTGTGAGCAATTTGAATAGCACTGATATTGCTGCAATGAAAGGTGACACTTGAAGAGGAAGTTACATCCATGTCTTAAGTAATGGAGAAATCCAAATTAATTTTGCAGCAGCATTAACAAGTGCACAATATTATAATTCGTTGCTAGAACTAGCAACGACATTGTACTATTTACCATGCCAAGAGATGAGAGAATTGTCGAGGAAGAAGCAATACCCAATGGTAGAGCAACCAAGAGATGAGAGAATTGTCGAGGAAGAAGCAATACCTAATGGTAGAGCAACGATATGTAGGATCCACCAGATATAACTATAGGTGAATGAGAGGTAAAATGAATTTATATGGAATAGAGTTGCTTTATTGTACTGAATGATACAACTGGCAGTTGCCAGATATGCTGAGTGAGGGACACCCATGAATTGACTAATTAGTGAACTGCATATGCAATATCAGGTTGAATTATTATGATATACACTAAACTCCCAACAAATTGACGATAAATAGTGGGAATATCAAGAGGAGATCGAGTCATCAATAAAAGTAAGTTTGAGATTATATTCAAAGGAAGTAGAAGCAGTTTTATTGCTCGTGTTGTTGGCTTGACAGAGCAGATCCAAGACATTTACTGTGAGCGAGATATATATATATATATATATATATATATATATATATATATATATATATATATATATATATACTATTATAAAAGCAAACGTTTAGTTGCTGCAGTACCCGTCGTGCGGTTATTCACTTATTCCCCCTTTTTAAATATAATTTTGGCATTTAAAAAATAAAATCAGTGCTAGCTTTGGAATAAAGAGAGAGAGGGAGACAGGGGGAGGGCCAGTGCCGCGTCATAACGAAATTACTAAAATAGCCGAAAAATTGAAGATGGGGATCGGCAATAAGACTCCACATCTTCAATAATTTGATAGAAATTACAAGAAAATAAAAGATAAATGAAATGAAATGCAACTTACATGAATTTGAAGGTTCCAATGCATCTTGTTATTTATTAAAAAAAGTAATGGTCATTTCTAAGAAAATCAATAAGTGTAAGCCAAATCTTGTCGGAGATGTGTAGTCTGATCACACTGATTGTAAATCCACTGCTTTCACATCCAAATTCTAGCAGGTATAATTTTGCACATTTAATGTCTCACAATTGCCCTTGACTTCAAGTATAAAAGGGTTTTCTTAATATCGCTTTGCAATCGTAATAGTAGGAAGAAACCGTAGTAATCCGGGCCTCCGGCCGTGGAGTTGGCAAATTGTCAAACCACACAAATCTATGTGCACTTGCTTTTATTGCTTCTTGTTTTTTTTACATCTTTTGATCTTCTGTCCTAATAACATCTTACTCCTGCCATGCTTATGCATAAGTTCATGCCTTCATGGAATCCCATAGTCACATTCATCTTATCAGAAAGGCTATGGCAAGTCATGTTCTAACCAGAGCATCACTGGAGTCCCAACCATCAAAGGCAGCAGACCCTCGTGCAGGAGGGTCATCAGTGAGATGATGACACTTACGCTGAGCGCGTAACAGAAACACAAAGGAAACACTCCAATCTGGATAATTTGAGCCAGTGAGCTTGAAAACAGCCCAAATTGTTGGAACGAGTGGGGACAGAAGGAGTGGTTAGAACAGGAGGTGCAAACAGAGTAGAGGAAGATAAGGTTAGAGTCTTCATAGACAGTAGAAAAAATGAATAGAAAAAGCTATCTGCGCGAACAAAGAGAGACCGCTCGAAGAAAGGGAGACCGCGAAAAGCGCGAATAAGAGAAGGCATAGAAACTCTAACCGCGCGGTTCGAGGTAGAGGCCGCAAAAGTGCTCAGATCGCAAAAAGTGCGAAGAGCAAAGGGAAGGGCGAGATTGCGACAAGGATCAGCGGTTAAGAAAGAAAACCGCAAAAACCACAAGGGAAGAAGAAGAGCAAGCAGTTGAAAAATAAGAGACCGTTTGCACTGCCTCACACACAAAAAACAGAAATCGAAGCAAATAGACCGATGTGCTTTGTTACCATGTGGAAAAATCTAAATAAAGGGATTTTTTATTGCTCCAAAAGGTGAATAATACAAGAGTATGCCCCCTATTTATAAAAACAGGGGAGAGAAGAGAGAATACATAACACATGTTACATGCGACTAGACAGATAGATAAAAAACAGATCGCGCGGGTTGTGCGGTTAGACAAGCTAACCACACGATTACACAGATCTTGAGAGAATGTCAACTGGGTTGCTTTGGTCTCTATCCGTCGGGATGCATCAGACAATTCCTGGGGCAACAACTGCGGTTAGATTGAAGCTAATCGCCAGACCGCAACTGTGATAGTACTTGGGAACCGCCAAACTTCAACTGCGATAGTACTTGGATTGCTCTAGTCTCTATCCGTCTATATGCACTTGCCCTTATTACTTCTTGTTTTTTTACAGCTTTCGATCTTCGGTCCTAATAAATCTTACTCCTGCCATGCTTATGCATCAGTTCATGCTTTCATGGAATCCCATAGTCACATTCATAGTTTGAATTTAAGCTCTATTTGTTTGAGTATTTTTCTTCTACGAAGCGTTATTCAAAAAATACAAATGTTATCTGTTACCTGTTTGAATAACCTTCATTTGGAACTACAGATTCCCGAAATGTCGTTTTACCTAACTCCAATCTCAAGGAGGGAAGTTCATTCAAAAACATTATTTTATCCTCATCTTCAACTTTGTTTGACATGACATTTTTGCCAAATAAAGCATGACTAGTCAAATAATTGAAGTTAAATCTCTTTTTTTCCTGGCCAACTACAAAGATTCAAGTGGATCACCCTCGTTCAGATTAAAAAATCAACGAAATATTACTGCAAAAATAAAATCAAACAAAATAAACACTCAGTTGTTCAATCGTTTTCTGGAAAATAAGATTAGTTCCTCTGTTATAACATCAGAGTGATTCAGCGGAGAGAGTCTATTGTCTTGCTCAGCTCATCTAGCTTCTTCATCCTCATCATCTCGCTCTCACACACAAGCTGCACAAACCCCCCCCAAAAATATCAGTTTTTCTGGTTGAAAATCTTAACTGTGGTATATAGAGTAGTGAGAGAATAAATAAAAACACCTATTTGAAGGAGCTTCAAGACGATTTGTTTGAGATTTTGATTCTGTTTTAGTGTATAATTCTCACAGTTACAGTTCCTTATAGATCCTTTTTAATGAAAAAGGGAAAATTTATAGAACAAAAAACTAATGTACCTCCATCAGTTTACTGACTAGTTGACCTTTTTCTTTGTTCTTCTCATTGAAGGCATCAAGAGCTTCTTTATATTCCTTCTCCTTCAATAATAACAAAGATCAAGGATAATGTAAGTACTAAAGAATCATGAAAGGTAAAAACTTTTATCACTAACCTTCTTCAGACAGTTTTGTCCAAGCGGCCTCAGTTCACGATTTACTGTGTCAATCCTCTTCCGCGTTGCTGCAACTTCCTTTCTGGTCGGATCCACCATGGTTTCAAGCTCCTAAAATGGTGGTTTTGCATTGTAAAAAATTTCACACAAGGCATTCGTGTGATGCTAACACTTTTTTATTGAAAAGTTTTGAGGGTGTGTTCGTTTGCTAGGTTTTGATTGTCAGGAATTGGTTTTGGCCGAAAACCTACTGCCCAGAGGTTTTGGAATTGGGTCAAAACCAATTCTTGTGTTCGGGTCCGTTCATCCCTTAGAATTGAAATTCTAGAATTGGAATTCTTTCCAAAATCAGCGGGAATTGAAATTGGTTGTATTCCAATTTTGGTGTTCTGCTGTTGTGCAGAATTGGACATCAGACATTGGAATTGGACAATTCTGTTGTTTGGATGCAGAATGGAATCCAAATTTGAAATTGAAATTAACTGATTAGAAAACCTTCTCTCGGACTTCCAAGATGAAATTTCTACTTACATCTCGGATTTCAGCCAAACGTTTGGATTCTTTCTCAGCCCTTCCCAGCTGAGAGAAAACCTTCTCTCTGACTTCAGTTTTCTTCCTCTCAATCTCCTCCTCCTTTGCGCGGAATGCAGAGAGAGCAGATCTCGGCATCTCTTCCTCTTCTCGATCTTCACTCGTTGGGCTTTCGCTAAAGCATTGCCTAGAATCCTTCACAGGAAAAGAGCTTTTCTGCTGCGTTTCTCTTATCGCCTCCTGCATTTCTTCTTGCAAAACCTTCTCTTCGTGTGCCTGGCTTCTCTCTAATCCTCTCCCTCTTCCGCTCTTCAAAAAGGCCGGCTTCTGTACACAACAAACAGAGGTATAAAAACCAGTAGATAGCGTGGAGTGATAAAGTTCATTTTCTGTTTGCCAAGAAGAGGTATTTAAGACGGCTCCTTACAAAACTCCCCGTGTTACAATCAGCGCTTAAGCACATAAGCCAATGGCAGCAGACATTTGAATAAATCGTGGAGTTTTTGAATTCTCGCTCTGCTTTTATTTTTCAGTACTTATTTTACTGAACCAAAAAGATATCATTCCCCCCCCCCCCCCCCCCTGAAATTTCTTCCATGTTATTACAAATGAATAAGCTTTTAATTATGGCCCAGTTTGGGCGACTAGTGTGGTGAAAAATTAGTGTGGCATTAGAGTTGGTTTTTGAATTCTCCCTCTTGTTCCGATTCTTATTTTACTGAATCAAAAAACTATCATTGCCCCCCCCCCCCTGAAATTTCTTTTTCTTAGGTTGATTTTTAGATAAATTTTCTGTTTGTTTATTATTAACCTCTATTTTCTCTTTGTCCTTTTCTGATACAAATTTGATGGGGGTAGATAAAATATTTTTCTATAAAATAGGAGGCTGACTTGATAAAGCTCCCTAACCCAGCTTGCCATAAAATATTTTTCTGATACACAAGCACAGTCAATGTCAGACTTAATGACAAGCTGGTTTGAGAGCTTCATCAAGTCAGCCTCCTATTTTATAGAAAAATATTTTATCTACCCCCATCAAATTTGTATCAGAAAAGGGCAAAGAGAAAGTAGAGGTTAATAATAAACAAACAAAAATTTTATCTAAAAATCAACCTAAGAAAAAGAAATTTCAGGGGGGGGGGGGGTGTAATGATAGCTTTCCGGTCAAACCGTGCAATTTTTTGAAAAAATGTTCAACATGAAAGTTTTAGATCTCGCTCATGACTATAAAATGCATAGATTATTTGTCTAATTCTGACATATATTGTGTGAGAACCTGCTCAAGCTTTTTTAAACTTAAAAAAGCTTGAGCTTATATATGTAATTCTGTTTTAAATAATGTGTTTACATTTTCTATTTGAAAAAAACAACTTTTAATAATTAATTAAAATATGTTTTATGTTAATTGATTATTGCATCAATGCGTAAATATTATGTAAATCATAAATAAACAAGTTACAAAAGGTTCGTGGCAAGAAGCAAAGATAACTGATGGTTGAAGAATCACAAATGAGAGAAGAAAACATTTGCAGTAGTGAGAAGAAAGAAAAAAAGATTGCGATTGATTTACGTAAACTCTCAAATAAAAGAGGAAAAAATGAAAGAAAAGAACTTCTAAAAAAAATCATGTCGAACCGGCTACTTAAAAAGCCCCAAAACGCTTTTCTTAAAGAAATTCCTTTAAAAAGATCCTTGACCAAAAACTTAAAAATGACTGTGGTGATGAAAATATAGCTTTTCTCACCGTCACCACAGCCCCAAACAGAGCCTAAGCGCCATGGTTATTTACGAGATTGGTATCATAAACGATTGCCTAGTTGGTAGCTTCTCTAGTCACTCTTCTTTGATAAATATTTTGATATTTTTTATGCAGCTTTTGAGTAATTTTCCGGTGGACAGCTGCAGATGAATAGGCTGCCTGTAATATTGAAAAGATTGCTTAGGACTCAAGCCTGGATGGAGTGGAGAGAACGGCTGCAGGAGAAAGAGAGACTTTGGTGCCAAGATAAGTAGAAAGGTGGTGTTTTTCATCACCAACCCATTTGCTTATCTCTTGTGTGTTAGCGCCATGTTAAGGAGAGTTATTTATCCTCTCATAACTCTCCTAGCGTAGGCATCAAGTAGGCATGCATGAATGAGATTGATCGGGCGAGGAGAAACAGAGAGCCTTCGCGCGACTCTTCGCAAAGAGGGAGAACTTAGCAAGGAAGATTGTGAGGAGAGATCACATTTGCGAAGATTCATATTCCTTTTATTAGAGAATTGTTAAAGGCATGTACTTTAAGGACTTTTTGTACTAAGCATCCTCCAATTATGAGGTTTTTCACATTACATCATAAACATTTAATTTTGACACTTTTCATCTCCAAATATTTTAATATTGATATTTTGCATTCTAAATATTCAATTAGAAGGGCGTAAAATGACAATATTAATGTCTTTGAGGGTGCAAAATGTCAAAATTAAAATTTTAGAATGCAATGCGTAAAATGCCCTAATTGAATAATGCTTAGTGCCAAAATTTGGCACTTTTTGCCATTCCCAAATTTTGTTGAAGGCACCTCACATTTTTGAGAATTGTTACTCATAACTTATAAGTAAAATTGTAAGCTGCAAACTATTTTTGTTATCAACAAACCACATTTAATTTTGACAGTTTGCATCTCCGAATGTTTTAATATTGATATTTTGCACCCTTCTAAATAAAGTCAATATTGAAGCTTTGAGGGTTCAAAATGTCCAAATTAAATATTTAGAATACAATGTGGAAAAACCGCCTAATTGAAAGGTGCCTAGTGCCAAATTAAAGTTTCGCACTTTTTGCCGCTCCCACATTTTGCTGAAGGCATCTCACATTTTTGAAAATTGTTGCTCATAAGCAAAATTGTTAACCGCAAACTATTTTTGTTATTAACAAATCAAAATTAAATATTTGAAATACAGTGTGCAAAAACCTCCTAATTGAAAGATGCCTAGTGTCAAAGTTTCGCATTCTTTGCCACTCCCACACTTAGGCTCCGTTTGAAAATAAGTCCCCCAAACGGAGCCTTTTAGGCATCTCACATTTTTGAAAATTGTTGCTCATAAGCAAAATTGTTAACCACAGACTATTTTTGTTATCAACAAACCCAAAAAATCACTAACGAGCAAATCAATGGAATCATGCAAAATGATTTGATGCAATGACTTTCTAAATCCTAAATGCATCAGACAAAGTGAATCTTTGGATGCAATGAACTTTTAAAATAAATTCACTCAGCCTAAAAAAACTGACAGCCAGATTTTGAGCATGATCACAAAAATTCAAAAAACTAATTAAAAAAAAACAGTTTCAAGAATTCACTGCTATACATGGCCGGTGGAAATTTCCCGGTTCGAACGAATCAATTTTCGAGATCATTGCGCCGCCGAAGTCTTGAGAACGCGTATAGTCTGCGATTACAAGTACTCCTGGCACTCGCACGAGAAATGGGCGCCAATAGCCTCCAATAACGCTTTGAATCTTCTGATAGATGATCTTCTTTATAGACTTGAGTTTGTACAAAATGTAATACTCGGCGAGAAACTTCAAGAATGAAGGGGATAAAGGTAGCAAATTAGAACAATGGATCATTATTTCCATATGTAATGGAGAATTAGATATGTGATTATATAAACACGAACCTTGCTTGCAATTATTTTTATTTAGGTGGTGGTCAATGGAGCTTCAACACATGTATCTCACATTAGATATTATTTTTTGGTGACATTAAGGCTCTGTTTGGCATGGTGGTGGCGGTCATGAAAGCGGTGGGTATGAACTATCGTTCGTGAACGCTCGACCTCACCTGAGGGGCTTCAATCATATCTAGTTTTCGTCTGCATCACAATAATTCGAAAAACCTCTTTCAGCTCCGTACTTCGAGTCCAAAGTCATGTTGCCGCGTTCATCATTTTGGATTGCTTTTGAGCACGCTCCTCAGCTCTCCGCTCCAAGCGACTTCTGTGGTCAAGAAGAATTATTGTAACGAGCGGTGGTCTGTTGCCCTCGAGAAACAACATTTTATATAGGGGTGCAAATTTGGCAACAACCCGGATCTACCTGGTTAGGCCTGGATTAGGCCCATACGCCCCCTTATTTGACCAGAGATGGGCCTAGTGCCCGGGCTGGGCCGAACCAAGACCAGCTCGGGCACAATCAGCTGGGCAAAGCCCAACATTTAATGCTGGGCATGAATGCCCAAATAATAGTTGCTAATAGGTAGCTAAAATGACGCATTTTGTTAGACATTACAATTTATATAGTATGTGTTATGATATAAAATATTAAAATTTAAGTATTTACCTGTTTTGGAGGCCTGTATGGGTCTGATCTTGTATGCACGGGCAGACCCCCTTATTTTGGTGCGGCCCGAACATGATTTGGCAGAGGCCTGACCTGAGCCCGACAGATATAAAACCCAAGTTCGGGGAGCCTGGTCCGGTCTGGGCCCGCAAAACTTTTATTTGCACGCCTACTTTTGCAACACCCAAAAAATAGTGAAGCTTGATCGGCACCGATCCGGCCCCTTGTTTTTTCCCCTTGCGGAATTTTCCACTTCAAAAGTCTTCTTGTCACATGCTGAATCTATATGTGACTGTTTGCATGCTCGACTCACTCTCAAGCTGAGACAGTTTAATTCGACCGGCCCACCAAATTGACGAGCAACCCACAACAACTATAATTTAGATAGTTTTGATTTAGGAGTGATAGATGAGGAGAATATATGTTCAGTGAGTTCAGATGCTTCCTTGCTTCACAGGGCATCATAGCAGAAACCACTGCTCCTTACTCCCCCCAATCTAACGGCATAGCCGAGCGCAAGAATAGAACGTTAACAGAGATGTTGAACTCTATGCTGCTCACTGCAGGCATGCCTTCCGCTTATTGGGGAGAAGCAGTCTTGACTGTGAATCACATTCTGAATAAAGTTCCTCATGCTAAGTTAGAGGTTACATCCTACGAGCTTTGGTTAAGTGACCCCCGTCTTTAACTAGACTTAAGACCTGTGGCCGTATAGCCTATATCAGGGTTCCTGACCCTAGACGGTCTAAGGTTAGACCTAGGACCAATACATCTGTCTACTTAGGTTGTCCTGAAGATAGTGCTGCAGATAGGTTCCTTGATATTTCTAATAATATTATAATATAATCTAGGGATGCAGTGTTCTTCGAGGATAAATTCCTCAAAGATAAGAATTTAACGATCTCAGGTATGCAAGTAACTATTACTGAGGAAGATCCTGAATCAGTACCGAGCACCTCCTATTCCGTTCCGGTAGATAACTCTGGCCTAGAGTCTAGGAGGACTTCAGTGAGAGAGAGAACCCGCAGAACCTTCGGTAGTGATTTTGTCACTTACCACGTTGAGGCTAATCCATCCACTTTTAAGGAAGCGATGAGATCAAAGGATTCCCTACTCTGGAAAGAAGCCATTGAGGATGAGATGAACTCTCTCCTTCAGAACGACACCTGGACGTTAGTTAATAAGCCAAAAGGGCTAAAACTGTAGGGTGCAAGTGGGTTCTGAAAAAGAAGCTAAATCCTGATGGTAGCGTAGCTACGTATAAAGCACGTCTGGTGGCTAAAGGTTTCACACAATTAAGCAGAGTAGACTATTTTGATGTATACTTACCCGTGTGTCACTTAGCAACCATTAGAGTTCTTCTTGCTATTTCGGTCATTGAGAACTTTATTGTTCATCAAATGGATGTTAAGACTGCGTTCTTGAATGGAGATCTGACCGAAGAGATCTACATGAGTCAACCTAAAGGTTTCATTGTAGACAGTCACGAAAACAAGGTCTGTAAGCTATTAAAATCGCTATACGGATTAAAACAAGCACCGAAATTATGACATGAGAAGTTTGACTATACTGTAAAGAACATGAGATTCATGTCGAGTCTCTCGAATAAATGTCTTTACATACGTCATAGATCAGACAAAGTCGTCATAATATGCTTGCACGTTGATGATATGCTTGTTCTTGGATCTGATCAATCCGAAGTGGATGACGTAAAGTCAGGTCTAATTAAAGAATTTAGCGTGACAGACCTCAGTGTAGTTGACACCATACTAGGTATGCAAGTGAGCTTTGGGAAACATGACATTTCCCTAAGTCAAAGCCACTACATCCAATCCATGTTGGACACGTGGGGATACAGTGAACGTAAAGCGGCTGAGACACCATACGATTATTCTAACCGCTTAAAACCCAATGATGGAGCTGCGGTTTGACAGTTAGATTATTCTAAACTGCTTGGTAGTCTCATGTACGATATGGTTTGTACGCGACCTGACATCAAGGTTGTAGATATCAGATATCGGGTTCATGTCGGTTTGAGTTTGAAATGTCGTATGTCAGATTGCGGGGGATATATCGGGGATATTTTACAATATCGGATTTTAATATTTAAATAAAGATAACAATGTTTATAAATATTTTTTTTGCAAATAAGTAAAAAATGTACAGACAATATATGTTTATACACTTTGCATTAAACATGTAATAATATGATTATAATGAAATATTAAACAAAAATAAATACAATTGTGCATTCAAGCTCAAAAACCCCTTTGTGACTTGATGTGTTGTGGACCTTGAGCAACTACAATTAACACCAAGGTTAAAAGAAGTATTACATTCCACTCTTGAACAAATGACTTAACGAATACGGTTAACAAAATTATGGTATATAAGATAAGGAAAAAACTAAAAGTGTCCTAAATTCTTGGATGACAACTTATAATATTTGCTGTTTGCTTACATTCGAATTGTGTCTTCCTCCACAACAAAGTCACACTATGGTATGATTGGTCTGTCTCTCATCTAGTACTTATGAATTATAGTTATACAATATCCTCATGGTTGAGGAGCAGGGTATAAACAGTTCGGTTTGGGTCTGTTTGGACCCAAATTGAAACCGAACTGGTCGATTTTACCTTAGTTAGGTTTTAAAGAAGAAGAAAAATAAGAAGGGAACTTACAGAGTTACAGTGGAGTGAAGTTAGAGCGGAAGATGCGCCGTCGGAGAGGCCGATTCGTCGCCGGGAGAGGCCGATCCATCGCTGGTAGAGGTCGATCCATCACCGAAGGCAGCCACCCAGTCGCCGGGAGAGGCCGATCGTCGCAGGAGAGGACGATTCTGTCGAACTGTCGCAGCGCCGAAGAGTTAGGTCGAAGGTTATGAGGTTATCGCAATCCAGCAACCCGTGAAATCATTTTAAAGGCTACGAAATTTTTTCAGAATATAAACCCTAATACCGATATATCAGCGGGAGAGGCCGATATCGGCACTTGATATACCGCAATATCGCCGCAATGTCGTCGATATTTTACAAAACGCTATTTTGCTCAAACAAATCGATTTCGTTGCGGTTTATGCTCAAAAACTTTATATCGGCCGACATATCGGACATGTCGGCCGATATCTACAACATTGCCTGACAAAGCCTTTACAGTCGGCATGTTAAGTAGGTTCACTAGCAATCCTGGCCAAGACCATTGGGATGCCCTTGATAGGCTGATGTGATACTTAAAGCACACTCGACACTATGTTTTATGTTATAGTGGTCATCCTCCAGTTCTGGAAGGATATTCTGATGCATCATGATACTTATAAGTAAATGACAGCAAGTCTACTAGTGGATTCCTCTTCATACTAGAAGGAGCAGCTGTAGCCTGGAAGTCCAAGAGACAGTCGTACATTGCACTCTCATCTATGAAATCCGAACTCTATGTTCTAGCTTCTGCTAATGAAGAGGCAGAGTGTATAAGAGATTTGGTGATGGACATTCCACTTTCAAGCCTGAAACTGAGTTCTGTTGCAGTTTACTGCGACAAGCAGGCTACTAAAATGATTGCCACAAACACTTTGTTCAATGGCAAGAGAAGACAACTTAGGATGAAACAGGCCTGGTTGACCTCTCTCACAAGCCAATGGATTATGACCCTGGTTGATGTGAGATCGAAAGATAATGTTGCAGACGCCTTGACTAAAAGATTAAATAGAGCTCTCACAATCAAAACATTGGGGGAAATGAGATTAAAGTTCATAGAAATATGAAACTTTCCTCCAACGTTTATGTTTTGATACGTACGAGCCTATAGCTGCCAACATTCAAGCATCTAATAAATAACAGACTGAAAACCCGAAATAATTTCTTGATGAAAACCCAAGATGGTTGGATGCTGGTTATTCCACACTTGATAACCTAACGTCCTCTCATTGTAAGTTGATTCAAGAATTATTCAACTGAGAATTGAAAGTCGTTGTAAATATTAATCTAAACATTATTGGTCACAACACATTATTCCACATTTGATAATGTTGCACGTGATGTGTGCCCACATGTGTTGGTGAGGCACATAGTGATCAGCAATGAGTAAGATAACGTGACTAGTCCTAGTTAGACTGGATGAGATGCTGACAGAGTTACTTCACCGTTGCTAGAAGTGCTAAGCTCATTTAGTAAGAGCTAGTTTACTTTAAACGTTACTGCATATGTTTATGAATTCATAGAGTCTGACTCATGAAATTCCTTGCAGGCTACGATGGAGATTATGGAGGAGAAGTAGACCTGGACATGGATGACGATGATCTACTAGATGAGTAGAATCATCAAACGTTTAATTCAGGTTTTGTTTTGTTTTGTAATAACTATTCAAACTATGTTTTGGGATAGAATCTGTGTCGTGGTTTGCCGTTTAGGCAAAACCTTTCTCATTTTGTTAATTAGTATGATCTGTCCTGAATGTTTTGTTTATTTTGGATTATTATTTTGTCTACTCTCCAGCACCCCTAAACGTTACCGTTATTTGTCACGAATATAGGAGGAGATTGTAAAGGTATATTCTGACGAATAACGGGCTCGGGGGCTTTGCGCGTGGGAATCCTAGGTTTTGCTCTATATAAACCTACCTGGGGGCAACGGGGAGGGGGTTCCACTTTGACCCTCCTCCGGATGTTTCGAGCGCCTTTCACAGGCCCTTCTCTCTCTCGTCGCTAGTGGGGCCTCGACCTCAACCCCACCCTTTCCTGGAACTTTAGTTGGGGTGCTTGTGTTCAACCAACGGTTTGTGGTTTTCTTTGACGTTTGACTCGTGATATTTTGTTGGCGGCTCACTCCCTTCTCAGAAGACATTGTTTGGATGTGGTTGGTTGTCCGTTGTGTGACTTCTATGACGAGGACATTCAGCATGCCTTCGGGCATTGCTCATTAGTCTCTCTGATTTGGGAGTCTCTTGGCATATCTAATTTTGCTTGGCACGCTGATGAAAACTCTGGCTTTGACTGGCTTCGGGAGATCCATGGGTCGGTGGATTCAAATGTTTTTGCCCGTTTTGCCCGCTTGTTGGACACTCTGATGACGTTGTAACTATATGTTGTGGGAGAGATCTCATCTGGATCTGCCGCAGACAATTGGTTTTATTCGTGCGACAATGCTTTTGCCTCCCGACGACTTACCTCCACGAGCTCCTCCCCACAAGGGCTCTTTGGACTCCCCCTTTGGGTGTGGTAAAGATCAATTTTGACGGAGCTATTCATGCATGCCCTTCTTTGGTTGGGGCGAGTGTTGAGTTGGCTTGATATTTCAAACATATAGCTAATCCTTATTAAAGCTGCCTACACACATGTACTCCACGTGATGTTTTATTATAAAGGCGATTGTTAACCGCAGCCGGTAATTGGTTAGTCACACCCCAAAATCTCTCAATTTTTCGCCACTTTTCGAAATACGACTTGTACATGCAATTTTATGAAACGTGTTCAACACAAAAGTTGTAGATATCGACGAGATCTACAACTTTCGTGTTGAACACTTTTCCTGAAATTGCATGTACAAGGCGTATTTCGAAAAGACGTAAAATCTGAGCATATTTTCAAAGTACGCCTTGTACATGCATTTTTAGGAAAAGTGATCAACACGAAAGTTGTAGATCTCGTCGATATCTACAACTTTCGTGTTGAACACTTTTCCTGATATTGCATGTACAAGGTGTATTTCGAAAAGGCGCGAAACATTGAAAGATTTTGGGGTGCGACTAGCAAAATAACGGGTTGCGGTTAACAATCACCTTAAAAAAAGGGGGAGGGAAGTTTGACTTGACTGTAGCCGCCCATGTGAGGATATCCACCCTTTTGCCTTATTAGCAATGTTAGGTGGCTATATTTTAAGTGTTACCACTATTTATAAATAGTGTTCTTTTCTTTTGAGTTTTGGACAAGCTATCAACAGAACCGTGAAACTGATTAAGGAAGAGAACTTTGTCTCCTTCTAATCACGAGGCCAAGAGTGGTAGTGCACGATCGAAGGCGACGGTGGGTGTCGACATCTGATTGCCGACTGCGATGAGTTGTGTGGTGCTCGATGATTGCATGCTCATAGGCGGTGGTGGTTGTGCACAAGTGATGACATTGGCGGGTTGCGCGTTCACGACAAGGTCAATTCATGACTTGGATCTCTTCTCGGAGGTGGTGGCGGTGGTTGGTCGTCTGACTATGACGAAATTTGGTTCTGGTATGAATTTTGTGCGTCTGTTTTATAGATTGCAGTCAAATTTCTATTACTCATACATATTTTTGTAGTCTTACTTTTTCTACAGTATATTTATCAGATTTGTATCTCTTAATTTGAGTACTTACTAATTTCATTGTGATAATAAAATTATGCAAAATACACATTTTCTTTGCGTCTATGCATTTAGTTATTTCTGAGGATTCCACTTCCGCGACCGGTAATCCCAATAAGTGATATAAGAGCGAGGTTTTATAAGCGACTAATTGGACAGTTAAGGAAAGATTTGTCTGCAGTGGTGAACGATTAGGTCATCTTCCCATATTTTCAAATCTAATCTTGAATTAATCAGGTCTCCTAGTCATACCGGAGGACAACTATAGCAGGGAAGAATGCAACTTTGGTTCGGTACTCAGTGAAGAAGTTTGATGTTAGCAGAAATTTTTGTCTATAGCAAATTTGTGTCAAAGATATGCTAGTTGAGCAGAGTCTGATGCGGGTTTTACGTGGACGAGAAAATTGACCGCTGAAGTAAAGGATGATGAGTGGATTGACTTGGATGAGCGTGTCACTAGCGTCATCAGGATGTGTGTTGACGACAAGATATTCTTTAACATTGATGTCAAGGAGTCTACAATCAAGTTTTGGGAGAAGTTTGAGATATTGTATCTGGCCAAGTCGTTAACCACACGGTTGTTGAAACAACGATTGTATGAGCTTAAGATGGAGAGTGACAACCTATAAGAGCACTTTAATGTGTTCAATGGACTTTTAAACCAATTGAATGTGGTTAGTGCGAAGGTGGATGAAGAAGATAAGACCCTATTACTTCTTACCTCGCTCTTGTCATCTTTTAAACACATGGAGATCACGCTCCTGTATGTGAAGGATACAGTGGGGCTGGAGGAGGTCACATCGATGTTACTGTCCAGTCAGATGTTGAAGGACCCCACTCCTGGGGGTGAACATATTTTGATGGTAAATAAGCAGGGAGAGCATTTGATAGGGGATTGAGGGGTGAACGAGCCCGGTTGACGTCGGAGAAGGGAGTTGTTTATTACCATTGTAGATAGAGCGGTCACATCAGGAGAAATTGCCCGCAGTGTGTGCAGAGTTCTGGAGACTTCCAGGATGCGAGTGTGGTGATGCTAGATCTGAGAGTGTAGAGTGATGATCTCTATATCATCACTGAGAGTCATGACGATTCTGACATGGGATGAATATTAAATTCTGATGCATAACAACACATATGCTCAGATGCGTCGATGTTCAGTTCTCTAGAGGTGATGATTGAATCCGTCTATTTGAGTGACGTCTCAGGTTATGAGGTTACAGGTACAGAGACGGTGCACATACATATGCATGATGGGGGGTACATCTAGTGCCCAAGCTGCGTAAAAATCTGATATTGTTGGCAGTTTGGACACGGGTAGTTTCAATTTTACGATGAGAAAAGAAGTTCTGACAGTGACATGTATGTGTATCGTGCTCATGAAGGCTGTGAAGCGCGGTAGTCTATACCGGCTGATGGGGACCACGATGCGAGGTGGTGTATCAATGATTTTTGTGAGTGACATAGTGAATGATTGTGGTGGTGCAGTGGATCGCCCTTTTGTGACTCGGGCTCGGCGAGTCATCTTTTGCGATCCAGGTGCATCGACATCCCTTAGATGAATCAGAGTGGAGATGAAGTCGACTAGAGTAAAAGTGTTACCACTATTATAAATAGTGATCTTTTCTTTTGAGTTTTGGACAAGCTATCAGCGGAACCATGAAACTGATCAAGGAAGAGGACTTTGTCTCCTAATCACGAGGCCAAAAGTGGTAGTGCACAATTGAAGGCGGCGGTGAACGTCGACATCCGATTGCAGCTTGCGACGAGGTGTGTGGTGTTCGATAGTTGAATGCTCGTAGGCGGTGGTGGTTGTGCACAAGCGGTGACGATGACGGGCTGCGCGTTCACGACAAGGTCAAGTCCTTACTTGGATCTCTTCTCGGAGGTGGTGACGGTGGTTGGTCGTCTAACGATGACGAATGTTCGTTCTGGTACGATTCTTGTGAGTTCGTTTTACGGATTGCAGTCAAGTTTTTATTACTCATGCAGATTTTTTTAGTCCGACTTCTTCTGCAATATATTTATCGGATTCGTATCTCTTAATTTGAGTACTTACTAATTTCATTGTGCTAATAAAATTGTGCAAAGTACACATTTTCTTGCGACTCTACATTTAGTTGTTCCCAAGGATTGCGTTTCCACGACTGGAAATCCCAACAGTGGGTGTTGTGACCCGAGACTCTTCCGAGCGGTGCTTTGATTGGCATACCAGGACACGGGGACATGCGTCTTAGCCCCGCGGTGGCGGAGGCACATGTGGCTCGTCTGACGTTTGAAGTGGTGTTGGAGTTTCGTTGGCCCGTTGTTTTGATTGGGGGATGCTCATCCTTGATTTCCCATTTGGTGGCTGTGGCGATGCCGTTCTCGTTGGACCACTCACTTATCTCTGATTTCTTGGAATTAGCTCAGGGGATCCCACAGATCGACTTCATCTTCTGTGAATGTTAGTCTAATCATGTTGCACATGAGCTTGCATTATTTTCTCTTTCTATGTTTTTTTTTCTCCCGTCTATGGATTTAACCCGCAGAGCTTATGAATGAATGAAATTATCCTTTTTGACCTTAAAAAATAATTTTATTTGTAAAGAACTATGAATTTTTTATTTTAAATTGTTATTTTTTATGGTTGTAAAATTTTGTTCTATGATTAGGGGTGCCCATAAAAATCGGGCCTAGGGGGCCGGCCCGGGCCTGGCCGGTAAAAGCCCGGCGCCCGGGCCCGGGCTAAGCCCGCCCCGGGCCCAGGACGGGCCATGGGGCATAACAAGGCCCCATATATCGGCATTTGCCCGGCCTGGTGCCCGGCCTGTGCCGGGCCGGGCCGGGCAGGGCAAAGCCCGGTTTCCTAGGCCCGGGCTAAGCCGGGGCCGGGCCGGGCAATGCCCAGTTTCTAGGCCCGGGATAATCCGGCCCGGCCCGACCCCTTTAACAACGGCTCTAAGAGCCGTTGTTAACAACGGCTCTAACAGCCGTTGTTTAATTAGAGTCGTTGTTAACAACGGTTCTTAGAGCCATTATTAACATATGTTGTCTGCCCTATTTAATAGGGCTGGCAGCTTTAATTATTATTTATTTAATGATTATTTAATAAATATTAAAAAAAATAATTTTTTAAAGTCTTTTTAAAACCTATAAATCCTCCCCCCACTCCCCCCGCTCCCAAATATCTCAATCCCACCTCTCCTAAGTCCCACACTCCCCCCTCCTACTATTTTTTTATGTCGAATATGTCATCGATGATAGCGTCATCATCATCATCAGTCGCTCACGAAGTGGTGGAGCACAAGCATACGGCGCCAGTTTGAGAATATTTAATTTCGACAAAGTGAAAGTCGGCTCCGAGCATAAGGCGTAGTGCAAGCAATGCTCGAAATTACTTACTCTCAGTGGCAACTCGACACTCGCAAGACACATTAAGTCTTGCACTGCCAAACAAGCTCCTCCCGAGTCCAGCAAGGCGCAATTATCTGCATCTGGACAAATATGGACGTACGATCAAGATCGGCATCGGGAGCTGCAAGTGAAGAACGTCATCAGACGTGGATTGTCGTTCAGCCACTACGATGACGAGCAAGAAATCGAGTACATCCATCAAGAGCTACAACCCAAATATCATCAAGTAAGTCGATCTTCCATTAGACGCATCACACTTAAATATTATTTAGAAGTTAAACAATCTTTAATTAATTATTTTGAAAATTTTGAGGGTCGAGTGAGTTTAACGAGTGACGTTTGGACAAGTAGTATCAAATTATGATTATCATATATTTTCAACACTTGTCACTGAGTCGATTCTGTTTCCTGGGATCTAAATAAGCGTATAATATGTTTTGAAGGTTTCGAAGTCCCGCACACCGGTGTCGCGATTTATCAAATTATTTTAAAATGTTTGTGAGAATTTAAAATAAAAAATAAAATTATGAGTATTTCTTTCGACAACGCCACAAATAATACCACCGCAATTGAGTGGTTAAAACGCGATTTAAAACCTATGTTAAACGATGTTTTTTTCATATTCGTTGCATCTGTCACGTTTTAAATTTGGTCGTACAAGATAGTTTAACATATATGGAACCATACATTAATAAAATATGTTTAATGTTACAATTTATTTATAGTTCTAAACAACAACGACAAGATTTTAAAAAATTCGCAAACGCCCAAGGTCAAAAATTTTTGAAACCTTTATTTGACATGTCAATTAGATGGAACTCGACATTTACAATGTTAAAACGAGCGATTCGTCAAAAAACACTACTAATGGAATACTATATTATGTTAGATCAACATGAATTAACTGAGTCTGATTGGACTATTTTAGAAAATTATATAGATTTATTAGAAGTTTTTTATACGGCGGCAAATTCTCTATCTAGCGTATATTATCATACTAGCCCGCTAGTTATTGGAAATATTGTTAATATTTCACAAAAATTAAATTATTTTAAGCAACATGTCAGATGGAGTTGTTTAATAGAAATAATGGAAAACAAAATTTTAAAATATTATAGAGAAATCCCGGTCATGTTTTCATGCGCCGCCGCTTTGAATCCTCTTTTCGGCGTAGACGGCGTAGAAAATTTTATAGAAAAAATAAATAATAATTTTGGCGTAAATCTCAGTGATTCGGATTTGGATAATCTTAGTATTTTAAATTTTAATACTATTTTTACTGAATGTTATAATTATTATGATAATTTATACGGATTGCGGCCCTGAGAGGATGTGTCACAACCAAAAACACGCGATAGTTTTTAAAATAAATTGTTAGAGTTAGATTCAAGAAAAAAAAACGCGCACCACATCTAGTAGTTTAAATGAATTAGGCTTGTATACAAAAACCCAATTTTGTGATTTTATGAGTACGAACGAACTAGAAAATTTCGATATTATAAAATGGTGGAAATGTAAAGCAATAACTATCCTATTATGGCCTATATGACTCGAGATTTACTAATGATCCAAGCTAGCACGGTAGCTTCAGAGTCTGCTTTTACTCTTAGTGGCAGGGTGTTGAACGAGCGAAGAAGTCGCATAAGCGAAGAATCGCTCGAAATCTGCATATGCTACAAGGACCACTTGGATGCAGTGACGGAACTAGGATTTTGAAGCCGCACGGGCACAATCTAAGTACCGTCAAAATGTCGGGGGGCAGCGCACCCTGAGCGGGGGTTCGGGGGCAGTGTCCCCGAAATTTTTTTTTTGCAAAGATATTTTTGTAAGGACTGAATTTCAATCCAGATTTCTGTGAAATTCATATTCTTGTTCTTATCAAAATTACCTTTCAAAACTATGCATTTCCTTAACTTCATGCGTAGTTCCAAATAATCATGGTTGTTTGTGTTATATTTTGGGTATGGAAAATACCAAATTCTAAATTTATCTATAAAAGTGTGCCTTCTCTTTGATTTCTATATTTAAAACTATAACCTTAAATGAAAGAGCACTCACTAGATACTTAATTAGAAATAGCTTGGAAGTAAAAAAATTATCATTAGTTTTAATAAAATCTAGATGTCATTCGTGCTTATGATTCCTGAAAGGGATTAATAAAGCACAAAAATAAAAGTGGATCAGCAAAGAGTAGCAAAAAGACATATGAGGTCCATTGATTTCATAAATATACTATCTGATTTCAGCCATTAAACTTTAACTGCACAATTAGAATCTACAAATAAAATTTGATAATTAATACACGTTATATAAGATAAAATTGATTATCATTTATCATCACTATGAATATTAAATTCAACTCATTGTGAAAAAAATAAAAGACGCTTGATATAGATAATGAGCTAATGATGGCTGTCATTTGTCTTGAAAAACTTAGGTATAACAAGAATTGTGGAATATATAAATCAGATAACAAGAGTCGAAGGAAATATGAATTTCAGAGATGATAGAAAATGAAGCATTTCTAGAACGGTTCATTAGTTCTATCTCTGTACCTGGTCTGATAACAAAGAAGCATGAAAATAGCTCCGAGAGTGTAGGAAAGTGGTGATTTTAAATAGTGCAAAAAATATTCATTAGTTCTATCTTTGAACCTGGTCAGATAACAGAAATCTGGACTGCAATTTCAGTCCAGATTCCACAGATTTCCCGGTATGTAAATGAATGTTTCAGTGTTTCACAACAGATTTTACAAATTTCAATATCACAACAGATTTCACAGATTTCACAACTTGCAGAAGAAGAAGAAGAAGAAGACGAAGAAGAAGAAGAAGACGAAGAAGAAGAAGAAGAAGACGAAGAAGCAGAAGAAGAAGAAGCAGAAGAAGAAGAAGAAGAAGAAGAAGAAGAAGAAGTACCATAGTGGACGGGATCGGGTCCTGGGAAGCAGGAGGAGCAGGATCCGCCGGAGCAGGGAGCGGCGACGGGCACGGTAGCTGTCGGTAGGGCACAGAACGCAGCGGGCCGAGCGGCGACGGGATCGGGTCGTGGGAAGCAGGAGCAGCGGGATGGAGCGCAGGAGCAGCGGGATGGAGCGATGGAACTGACCTAGGTTTGCGATAAAAACCGCTCGGGCACGTGCCCGAGCGTGCCTAGGCTTGGATCCGCCCGTGCTTGGATGTGATCAAGAGGAAGCAACATATTTCATCGATCGAGGATAGCTCGTCGGACATGGAAGACGAGATGCACGCGATCAACATAAATTAAAACTTAAAGATGGCGAGACAAATTTTTGAATTTTTGAAATTTTTTAAAGATGCAGGACATATAATTTTATTGTATTTGTAATTTTGGATTTTTCGATCACAAGTATTTTTTTCATTGTATTTATAATTTTGTATACTTCTGTAACCCCGTTCAACATTAATAAAATTATTATTTTTTCTTCCAAAATATGAAATTAATCGTATTTTTCATATTCATCGTATTTATAAATTATATTTAATTTTTTATGAAAAAAAGATATTTTTTTTTAAAAAAATCGGGCCCGTGCTAAGCCCGGCCTGGGGGCCTTAGCAGGCCCCTCCCGGAGCCAGGTGCCCGGCCCGGTCCGACCCGGCTATAATCAAGGCCCGGGCCCGGGCTGGTTCAGGAAAGCCCGGGCCTGGGAGGCCCGGTTTAGGCCCGGGCCCGGGGGGGGGGGGGGGGGGGGGGGGGGGGGGGGGGGGGGGCTTTATGAACACGACTAGCTATGATTTATTGTACTCCTATTATCTTTGAGCTGTGAATAACAATTCATGTGCTACTTAAATAAATTCCTAAACTTAGGCTCCATTTGGTTCGGCGGTGGCGGATCGATTTGACGGGTGGAAACGGAGAGTTCGAACCGAAGGGGGGAGGTGGCTGTTCCAAACTGAGCTTTTTGTGGCGTTTCTCAAGGCGGACGGGTGGAAACGGAGCAAACGCCGCCGGAAGTTCATTTGTCTATCCTTCTTCCAGCGGCGTTTGCCCAAAACGAAGAAGCGAAACGCCCAAACAAATAGAACCTTAAACCCTCAAGAACTCATCTGCAATTGTAGGCGGAGGACAAACCCCAGCAGCTTTTTCGCTGGTCTTCGAGAAAAATTCCGGGAAAACAGAAATTAGGGTTTCACTCTCTTCTTCGCGATGGATTCCCGCTTCCTAACGGGAGTAATGTAGCATCTCCGATTGCTAATTTTAAAGATTAAGCAGAAATTTTCTTGTATCCGTTGATTTAATGTCTTCTCTTTGTAAATTAATCCATAATTGTAGGCTTATTTGGCAGTAGCTTATCCGAGGAAATGTATTAATCGAGAAATATTGAAGACTCTCGGCCTTACCTACTTTGCTAAAAATCGTGGTTTTGGAACCAAGCCATCAAAGAAAGTAAGGGTCCGTTCGGATGGCAGGTTTTGGTTTTGAAGAAGTGGAATTAAGTAAAACCAAAAACCATTAGTGTTGGAACCAGCTTTCTGGTCCCTCCTAAAGTTCGAAACAGGATGCAGCCCACACGTACTCTTCTTGAACTATCCTCCTGACGAGAGTCGGAGACCTGAAAACAGACCGAGGGGTCTCAGCTCGGAGGTCCCACCTCTTTTCCGGAAGAACTAAAGATCTTCCCCTTCCTAGCCAATGCTGAGCTAGGTGCCTGTGAGGAAGACAGTGAAAAGGTTCCACTACCATCTCAGGCACCTTATCGATCTATTTATATGCCTATGAATCTGATCTGCAAATATCACTTCTGAAGTAATCTGAAATGACAAAAACACCCTGGGCTGGGTCTGCCAACAGCCAGACTCCGCTGTTTTGGAGAGCTATACGCAGACCTCCAGGGGTAGAAATGTAAGATTACCTGGGGCATAAAGGTAAAATCCCCCTTGGGGGTAAAAAGGTAAAGACATCTCCTCTCCCCTGTGGCGAGCGGGGAAGAGACTGACGGGCGAGACGACCCTCTCTGTCCGTCTCGCTGACATCTCGCAACATAGGCCATCTCGCCTACCAGAGCCATCTCGCCAAGCTCAGAGAGTCTCCCATCCTGCCTCCTGCAGGTGGGTCCACCTGGTCTTACTCACCTATCATCTCGCCAGCCTCCCCTTCTCGCTCGTTGGGCCACCTCTCGCGAGCCCAAGGTTGTACAATTAGATTTTGGTTTTCCTGAATTCCAATATTGTTGTTCGGCTGCAGGAAGGTTTTCAACTGTAGGAATTGGAATTGGGCAATTTTGTTGTTCGGCTGTAGCATGGAATTCATCCATAGGAATTGCATGAAATAAAAAATTCAATTTAAAAATATAAAAACTACATGCATAACACAAATTTTAAAACATAAATATTAATAAACTACTTCAAATAAACATAAACCTAATAACAATGATAACAAAAAAACCATCAAACATGAAATGTTTCAGTACACTGCATGAAACTAAGAACATCAATCCCAAACTTAATAATATACGGCAGTTCGCTAAACATTGAAAGTAGAAATACAACAACAAACTGCAAACAAACAAAAACACGACATCATCATGCGCTCATAAGTCATAGAATTGCAAGTGAAGCCACGCCGTTCTCATGTGGTTTGGTAGTGACATGAACGTATCAAACTTCAACTGACTGGCACCTAGAAGATCCATGGCCTTCGCTAATTCGAGATTCTGCAGATCCGGTAGTTGAGCAAGTGCTTCATATATTTGAGTCATATTTACTCTCGAAGCTTCACCGCTTCTTGTGATTGTGGCCGTTGTGTTATCCATACTGTCTGACATTCTATTGAATGCATTTGCTATTGTGTCGCCAGGAGTTTGCTTCCTCTTCCTTTGCCTACTGCTGCCTCCTGATGAATACTTTGCTGCATAGTTGCTTTCTTCATTCATAGACTCCTCATTCAACTCAATGATAGGCTCATTTGCCGTCCCCGCAAATGCACATGTTGCCTTGTCATTACCGCACAATATATGTAAGTCCCCCAATTAACGATCACCTTATCTCTGTAGTGCTTCACAGTAGGGTGAGCCTGCACAATATGATTAAACCACATAATAAAAAAAATTGTAAAATAATTTAAACCAATTTATAGAATGCGATAAATGAACATACATTGACATAATTGGCCCAAACATCTTCACTGTCGACTTTCACGGTATTTTGTTCCCAGTCCCATTCGAAACCACTTGTGTCCAACATTGTGGATACCTCTTTATAATATTTATTCCATGTCTTCAACCTGATCATGATCTTCTCATTTGTGAAGTCCAAATTATGTAAATCTTTCATGACCTTGATTGTTGTTGTTGTGAGGCCACCGCTTTCCATCCATTCGGCGTTTTGTGACCTTTACCGTGCTCCTCGAGCAAAACACTAGAAAGAGTACGATGCATATCATTTGTCCAATGAACATACGATTTCTCTTTCCCTGCCCCGCTTTCCATTTTCTAATCTATGCAAGTATATTCATTACATTAAGATCAAATAATAAGCAAACATATGTATCACACTAGCATCAGCTTTAAAACAAACAACATATACAACTGCGCCCAAAAAAGTACTTAAATTCATGCATGACTTACAAAAAATTTCTATACAAGCATACATACCAAAACTTGAATAAACAACATATATATTTATAAGATCCACTAAATCCCAGTACGCACTTGATATTCAGTAAACATTGTCATGGCTAAGTTATCTCTAAATTGAGTCCAAGCATTTGAAGAATGAATTGGATTAATGTTATGATCATATTCGTAGATTTCTTCTTCTTCTGACACTTCGGCGACTATTAAGTCTGAATCGACCTCGCCAAGCATTTGTAAATCAGTAGTCAGCCGCTTAACAACAAGGAAATTATGTAGGATGCAACATGCATTTATAATTTACATATGTATTTAAATTTCATATTAAGATCCTAAACGAAATACAATGTGAAATCTAAAATTAAATTTTTCGCACCTGAACCGGTATATGAAAGAAAGATAGTTATCGTAGTATTGTCCAACGTTTTTTCAACAACCCAAATGTTCTCTCTATTACATTTCGTTCTCTAGCATGACGTAAATTAAATAACTCCTTATAATTAGAAGGGTTGTTTCCTTGTGTTGACCACTCCTATAGATGATAACACGTTGATCGATACGGTGCAAGGAAATCTGGACCATTGGTGTAACCTGCATCCACTAGGTAATACTTACCTAGCGCATCAATATATTAAATTTTCTAATAAATGGATGATTTTTTAAAAAAATAATTGATTATTAACGTCTTACCCGTTGGTATTTCAAAACGATCGGTTCTTTCTAGGGCATCGCGTAAGACTCTTGAATCTGAAGCTGATCCTTCCAAACCAAGTAAAACATATATAAATCTTATCTGATTATCACAAACACCTAAGACTGTTAGAAATTTTCTCAACGTGGTCAGCAAGGTAGCCCAAACACCAAATTAATATCTTCGGCACTACCCAGTTCTCACGTTGAACCAGCGGAAACCAAGGAACAAAGGTTAATCCCAACAAACAATGGAAGCACAAGCAGATCTATTACACATTCACTTCTTTACAACACGAGGCATACATAGCGAGACATGATTTCGCTAGTATAACAGCTGTAAACAGAAAGCACCAAAAACCAAGCCGGGCGGACAGCACCGGAGTCCGCCGAGACCGCCGAGGTCGCCGAGTCCGCTGAGATCGCCCGAACTAAGCTGCAATCCGCCGAATAGCCACAGAGTCCGCCGAAGCCGCGAGGCCGCGCAGACACACCGTTATTCATCTCCTGCTGAAGCTGAACTGAGGAACACCCCCTATCCGCCTGAAGCCGGCGGACAGGTTATTGAAGCTGGCAAAGTTGAAATAGAGTTGACAAGCCGTAGAGCGACCTCCTGCTGAATCTGCAGAGTCCGTACAACTTCCAAGTACTTGACCGAAGTCAAAGCCAAACTTCTGGCTCCTTGAAGCTACCCACGCGACCAGCACACGGCAAACCGTCAGCCCTGAATCAATCCGCGCGGACAGACAAACTGAGACCGCAGCTCCTTGCCCAACCCAACTTACTGTTCACTCAAGTTACTGTAGATGTGCCAGGGGGGTCCTATTTATAGGCGAGGTGAGGAGTGTGGTCACCGCCCTAGAGATAGCGACACCGCCCTAGCCCGCGCGATAGCAAAACACCGTCCGCCGAGTCCGCAAGGACTTAGCCGGATACCAAGGAAAATCGCCAGGAGCAAGGCAACATTGGCGAACCCTCTCCAGTCCGCCAAAGCTATGCGGACAAGGCATCAGCCTGCAAAGCCTCCGACCACTGCAGGACAGCAATCCCCCTTCAATGGCAGTCCGCACAACCCGAGGCAGTCGGCAAGACTCAAACCTCAATCCGCCACAAGTCCACGACCAAAGGCAGATAGCAACAGTCCGTCCGGTCACAGCGGACTTGGCGGATACGGTGGACACCATGGTCTTAGCATAGAGTGTGACCAAGTCCAAAACCATCAAAGGCCAATACGAGCATGACGGACATAAACTCCTGTCCGCCAAACACCCTAGCACAGACCGCCAGCAGTCCGCAAGCTACTCGCACACCTGCCCAACGCAGCAACCATCTCCTGGACTCCAAAACCAGTCCGCCAACGACCTCTACAGCAAAGCACCTGCTGTACCACCAGAGCTCGACAAGGCCTCAGCCAAACTCTAAGCCCAGTCCGCAACAGCCCACACCGCGGACACGAGCCAAACCGCCTATCAGCACAAGCTTGCATCGCGGCCACTGAACAAAGCACCAGTCCGCAAGCCTCTATCCGCTCAGGCCGCTCCTTGGCTAAAACCAATCAGTCAACGCCTTATCCGCAGATACCAGACCGCATAGTCCACGGACTTCATGCAAACAACCCGCTCAGAAGACAGCCGGCTTTTCACTAGACCTTCCACCAGGCCGCACATCACAGTCAGCCTAGTCCGCCAATGCTGTCCGCCCAGGCCGCCCGGCCTGTCCCGTCAACCACTTTCACTTCACAAATTTCAACACTCCCCCTTGAAGTGGGAAGTGATGACCAAGCCCAGCAAGCTGCGCAAGCGTTCAAAGGGCCCCTTCGACAGTGGCTTCGTGAAGATGTCAGCAATATTATCTTCACTCCGAACATGCCCGACAAGCAGAGATCCTTCCAACACCTTCTCCCTGATGAAATGGTGATCAATCTCTATATGTTTGGTCCTGGCGTGACACACTGGATTGTTAACCAGTTTGAGAGCACTCTCATTGTCACCCCGGAGTAAAGTAGGCCCTTGCACTTCTTCATGAACATCCGCTATAAGCCTCCTCAACCAAACAGCTTCCCGAGCAGCTAAGGCCGAAGCCTTATACTCCGCCTCCGTGGTTGAAACCGACACCGAGTCCTGTTTCTTGCTACACCACGAGATGCTAGCTGAACCGCAAGTGAACACATAACCTGAAGTGGACCTTCAATCATCCGACTCACCGCCATAGTCAGCATCCGTGTACCCAAGCAATGCAAACTCCGAGTCCCTTCCATAGAGGAGTCTCATGTCAGAAGTCACCTTGACATACTTCAGAATACCCTTCGCCGCCACTAGATGAGATTGCCTTGATTCAGCCATATACCGACTTACTCGGCCAACAGCATAAGCAATGTCCGGCCTTGTAATCGTCAGGTAAATCAAGCTCCCAACAAGAGCCATGAACACCAAGGGATCATGAAGAACCCTTCGCTCATCTCGTCGAAGCTTCAGCCCAGGTTCCAGTGGGGTAGAGCACTTCTTCCCTTCGCCCATGCCGAACCGCTTCACAATGCGATCAGCATATCCTTTCTGGCAAATGAGAACCTCGCACTCCTTCCTCTCCACTTCAAGACCGTGAAAGTGATGCAACTCTCCCAAGTCTTTCATCTCGAAGCGTATAGCAAGCTTTGCCCTGAGCCTTGCTACTTCCCCCTCCGAATTCCCTGTGATGATCATGTCATCCACATACAGCAGGACCAAGACTTGTAGCTCCCCCTTCTTCTTGACGAACAAGCTTGAATCCGAGTTGGAAGCAAGGTATCCACAGAATTGCAAGTACTCTGCAATATTCTCATACCACGCTCTATGAGCTTGCTTCAACCCATAGAGAGCCTTCCTGAGTTTACAGACATAGTCCGGATGCTTTTCAGAGACAAAACCAAGCGGCTGATCCATGAAGATGTCCTTGTCAATCTCTCCGTAAAGAAAAGGCATTTTTCAGATCGAGTTGCCACAACCTCCATCTCTTGGTAGCAGCCAAGGCGATCACCACTCTTACTGAAGTCATCTTCGCAACTGGACTGAATGTCTCCTCATAGTCTTCTCGATACTGCTGTGAGAATCCTCTAGCGACCAGGCGAGCCTTGAACCTATCAATGCTCCCATCAGCCTTCTTCTTCAACTTATACACCCACTTGCAAGTAACCGGAGTAATGCCATCAACCTTGGGCACAAGGTCCCAGGTTTCATTCTTCTTCAGAGCATCAATCTCTTCTTTCATGGCACCTTCCCACTCCTTCACTCCAGTGGCCTCGTTGAATTTTGCAGGCTCTCGCTCATCCAGAGGACCTGCAAAGAAGCAGGAGACAAAGCTCACTGCATTCCCATCACAGTACCGAGCCGGTGGCTTAACCACCTTCTTCGATCTCCGAAGGGTCGGCTCCTTGCTCACTGCTTCCGTTGCTTCTTCGGGATCAACTCCTACCTGGGGCAAGCATTGAGCAATGCTCCTCCTGCTTCCTAAGCCAGAAGGCTCAGCCTCGGAGTTAGAAGCAACAGGAGCTGCTGGTGAAACAGCAAGCTCCTCTTCCAAGCCTTCAGCATCCGCCACCGGTGCTTCATCAACCTTGCTACTTTCGGTTAGCTCCATCGAGCCACCTCCATATGACGTCAGCTCGTCAAAGACAACGTCTCTTGACACCACGAACTTCTTCGTCATAGGGTCCATGCATTTACATCCCTTCTTCCGCTCATCGTAGCCAACAAAGACAAGCTTCCTTGCCTTCGCATCCAGCTTAGTCCGTGAAGCATCCGGGACATGCACGTAGCAAGTTGAACCGAACACCTGAAGGTGTCCCACACTCGGCTTCTTCTTCAGCAATAGCTCAATAGGAGTCTTCATGTTGATAGGGCTGAGCGGCATCCGGTTGATGACATAAGCAGCACAAGACATCCCCTCCGCCCAAAAGGACCTTGGGATATCTTTCGCATGAAGCCAGCATTTGCAGGTCTCCGTCAGATGATGGATCTTCCGCTCTGCTACCCCATTTTGTTGTGGAGTGTGAGCACAAGTAAGCTCTCGTTGGATCCCGTGCTTCCTGCAGAAGTTAGAAAACTCGGAGGAAACAAATTCACCCCCGTTATCAGTTCTAAGCTTCTTAATCCGCAAGCCAAGCCGGCCCTCTACCAACTCCTTAAACTCCACAAACAACCAGAAGGCTTCCGACTTCTCCTTTAAGAAGTACACCCAAGTATACCTTGAGTAGTCATCAACCAAGACAAGCATGTATCTGCTTCCACCAAGACTGACAGTAACCGTCGGTCCCATCAAGTCGCCATGAATGCACTCCAATGGTTTCTTGCTCCTTGTTTGTGATTTATCAAACAGAAGGCAATGTACCTTACCGTATTGACAGCCTGCGCAAACATGCTCATCACCAAAGGAGGACAACATCAGCAACCCCTTCACCAGACTTCTACTCGCCATCGCCTTCAGCTTGTCCATGCTAACATGCCCAAGCCTCTCATGTCAGATAGCAGCGCTATCATTGGTTCTCATCCTATCAACATAAGAATTGGTGGCAAGAACAAACTAGTTCTTCACCCTCATCCCTACATGAGCAACATCAGCCTTCACCGCTGATACGTTGCGAAGGAACCTCACGTCTGTTGGCCCAAACAGAACGTGATAACCAGCGTCCACCGCATTGGTCACCGAGAAGAGGTTTTTCTTCATGCCCGGCACGTGATACACACTCCTTAACGTGAGTGGCTCCTGATCACTACCCAAAGACACGACCCCCTCTTTCTCTACTGCATAAACAGTATTATCAGCAGTGATAATAGCTTCATTACCTGAGTAAGCCTGTATGAAGGTGAACTTCGACTTGTCTCCGGTGAGGTGATGACCACACCCGGAGTCCACGATCCACTCGCCGTTGAAGTCGTCAGCAGACAAGGCCCGGACACAAGTGCCCGTCATAAAAGCTCCGCCCCATTCTGCTTCTTCACTTCTCGAGCAAGCTTCCTCCTTTCCCGCAGCATGCCCAGGCTGCAGTTTGACCTTGCAGTCCCGCTTGAAGTGCCCTCGCTGATGACACCGGTAGCACTTTAAATTCTTCTTCCAGTCTTTAGGAGAATTGCTCCTCTCCGACTGATATGAAGTTGAAGTCTCCTTATCACCAATGACCTGCACCTTCTTCTTCTTCTTCCCTTCCCATCCTATTTCTTCTTGCCTGAGAAGAGAGCTTCGCAAGCGCCTTCCTGATTCAGGTTCACTCCAGCCATCTGCCTTGTCCCCAAGCTCTCCTGCGATGCAAGCAGATTCTCCAGCTCCAGCAAAGACGGCTGAGTAGCCCACCCTTGAAAAGATGTTACAAAATCCACATACTCCTTCCGCAAGCCGCGGATAATGTGCCTTTTCATCTTCGCCTCAGAGATAGGCTCATCAGGATCCAGTGCCGACAGCTCAGCACACAAGCTCTTCATCTTTAAGAAGTACTTGGAGATGGAAAGATCTCCCTGAGTTGTCATGACCAACTCATTCTTCAGAAACTGAAGTCGCGCCACATTCTTCCTATTGAACAACTCATCAATGGTTGTCCAAATATCAGCAGTCGACTCACATCCAATGATGTGATCAAACAGTTCCGGAGACACGGCCCTCTTCAGAATGAACTCCGCCTTAGCATTTATTTTTCTCCAGAGCCTAACCTGCTCAGCAGTACTGAACGCAGCCGTGACTTCCTGTCTGTCATCACCACCGACGACTTCCCACAGCTCCTCGCCAAGAAGATAACTCTTCATGCACGACTTCCACTTCTTGAAGTTTGTCGGCGTTAAGAGTTCAATGCCCAGACCTCTTGCAAAGCTCCCTTCCATTGCAACACCTGTTGGCAACCTTTCAGAAGCACCGAGCAACAACACAGGTTGATCACCACTCAATCACTGAGTAACAACACTGGTTGACTTCCGCTCACGCAACTGAACCTCCCTCTGATATCATGTTAAAAATTTTCTCAACGTGGTCAGCAAGGTAGCCCAAACGCCAAATTAATATCTTCGGCACTACCCAGTTCTCACGTTGAACCAGTGGAAACCAAGGAACAAAGGTTAATCCCAACAAACAATGGAAGCACAAGCAGATCTATTACACATTCACTTCTTTACAACACGAGGCATACATAGCGAGACATGATTTCGCTAGTATAACAGCTGTAAACAGAAAGCACCAAAAACCAAGCCGAGCAGACAGCACCGGAGTCCGCCGAGACCGCCGAGGTCGTCGAGGTCGCCGAGTCCGCTGAGATCGCCCAAACTAAGCTGCAATCCGCCGAATAGGCACGGAGTCCGCCGAAGCCGTGAGGCCGCGCGGACACACCGTTATTCGTCTCCTGCTGAAGCTGAACTTAGGAACACCCCCTACCCGCCTGAAGCCGGCGGATAGGTTATTGAAGCTGGCAAAGTTGAAACAGAGTTGACAAGCCGCAGAGCGACCTCCTGCTGAATCCGCAGAGACCGCACAACTTCCAAGTACTTGACCGAAGTCAAAGCCAAACTCCTGGCTCCTTGAAGCTACTTGCGCGACCTGCACACAGTAAATCGTCAGCCCTGAATCAATCCGCGCGGACAGACAAACTGAGACCGCAGCTCCTTGCCCAACCCAACTTACTGTTCACTCAAGTTACTGTAGATGTGCCAGGGGGGTCCTATTTATGGGCGAGGTGAGGAGTGTGGTCACCGCCCTAGAGATAGCGATACCGTCCTAGCCCGCGCAATAGCAAAACACCGTCCGCCGAGTCCGCAAGGACTTAGCCGGATACCAAGGAAAACCACTAGGAGCAAGACAACATTGGCGAACCCTCTCCAGTCCGCCAAAGCTATGCGGACAAGGCATCAGCCCGCAAAGCCTCCGACCACTGCAGGACAACAATCCCCCTTCAATGGCAGTCCGCACAACCCGAGCCAGTCGGCAAGACTCAAACCTCAATCCGCCACAAGTCCACGAGCAAAGGCAGATAGCAACAGTCCGCCTGGTCACAGCGGACTTGGCGGATACAGCGGACACCATGGTCTTGGCACAGAGTGTGACCAAGTCCAAAACCATCAAAGGCCAATGCGAGCATGGCGGACATAAACTCCCGTCCGCCAAACACCCTAGCACAGACCGCCAGCAGTCCGCAAGCTACTCGCACACCTGCCCAACGCAGCAACCATCTCCCGGACTCCAAAACCAGTCCGCCAACGACCTCCACAACAAAGCACCTGCTGTACCACTAGAGCTCGACAAGGCCTCAGCCAAGCTCTAAGCTCAGTCCGCAACAGCCCACACCGCGGACACGAGCCAAACCGTCTATTAGCACAAGCTTGCACCGCGACCACTGAGCAAAGCACCAGTCCGCAAGCCTCTATCCGCTCAGGCCGCTCCTTGGCTAAAACCAATCAGCCAATGCCTTATCCGCAGATACCAGACCGCATAGTCCGCAGACTTCATGCAAACAACCCGCTCAAAAGACATCCGGCTTTTCACTAGACCTTCCACCAGGCCGCACATCACAGTCCGCCCAGTCCGCCTAGTCCGCCAATGCTGTCCGCACAGGCCGCCCGGCCTGTCTCGTCAACCACTTCCACTTCACAAATTTCAACAAAGACATTCGTCGTTATTGCTTGCTTCCGATTTCTATATTTGTCATGATCTTTTGCGGGCACTGTCACTTGAATATGTGTACCATCTAATGCACCAATGCAATCTTCGAACCATCTCCATCTACGTTCTGAACTAGACTCTGGCAATTTGATGTAGTCTCTACTTAACTGTAACACAACTTTAAGTACTAAGTTAAAGTGTCTGCTAATAGTATCTGTGGACCGGAGATACATATATCCAATATCACGAAACTTTCTGTTGTGTGCTATAATATATAGAAATAGTGCGACAGATTTCTTCACCGACACATGTTTGGATTCGTGTACAAGACCTCTAGAAGATAAAATGTGGCACAATTCACCAAATGGTTGTCTACCCATACGCAATACGGTGAAACAGTTGACCTCTGGACCCTCATATATGCGTTTTAGCAATGAAGACCATAGGACAATATTCATATCACGATCTACGGGTTCCAGAGGAATATATTCTAACGCTGCCCATGCACCAGCAAGTGTTGTGAGATGCCCGCATTTCATAATATAATCTTTTATTAATTTCTCCCGCAACTCCGCTATATTCATCTAAGATAAGGCAATGAAATAAAACATTATGTCATGACCACCACATTCATGTAAATAAAGAGATGTATTACAAAAGTTGATGTATTTTTGTGAGATCATACGTTTAAAATTTTCTATGTATCAACTTCTGAAAAATTCAAGCAGAATACAACACACAATTTTTATTTGTTAGATTGAAGAACACATGAAAACATTGCAGAAAAATCATACATTAGGATGAAGAAGACAATTATAACAAGTAGGATGGAACCTGCAGATCAGTTGAGTTCATATAAATCATAGTGTAAGGGGATATAAAAATATGCAAAGCCAGGACTAGAATAGACGGTAAAAAACCTCTTCTCCAATAAAATCTATCAAGATACTATCCAAAAAACAGATCTCGGGTTAAGACCTTAATCGCTAATTTGTTGCAATTTCTCCAGCAATTTCTTCACAAAACAGAGGTGGGCCTAGCTATATTAATGTATGATGAGAGGATATATTGACTGCTTCGATCCAGTTGTATGATCAAACAGCTACTGCGATGAGGTATGCCTAGCTATTACCTGTTATAGCAAGCTTTGTGAACGAGAGGAGGGGTGTAGCAGAATGCTCTGGGAGTGGGAGAAGATGGCGGAGAGGCGGGAGGAGGTTGTCGCCGAAGTAGAGCTCCAGTCGCCGAGGTCGTCGCCGGAATAAAGCTCCACGACAGCGAGAGGCGGGAGGAGTTTGTCGCCAGAAGTAGAGCTCCAGTCGCCGAGGTCGTCGCCGGAATAAAGGTCCATGACAGCGAGAGGCGGGAGGAGGTTGTCGTCGATCGGCTCTGGAAGCAGAGGTGGGCGAAGGAACAGGGCGGCGAAAGGGGGCGGTGGAGAGAGGAGGAGCAGCGAGAGGGGACGGCGAGAGAGCGCGGGTTGTGTCGATCGGCTCTGAGAAGGGATGTGGATATCAGCAACGTGAAGGAGAAACTGGCGGAGAAGGGATTTGGAAATGGGCGTCGTGGAGGAGAAACTGGCAGAAAACCCGGATAAAGTCATAAGAATTGCGGACAGGCTAACGTGGAAACCTCTGGATTTTGGGCAAATCCAAAGTCCGGGGACTATTACTCTTCATCCGATACAAACTGTACTTACTTTATTAATTGCAAAAACTAATTCTAAATTCATTCCTTTCTACCGAACACACCCTAAAGATTTGATGTTTTGCAGGCGTGGTTTACTTGAAGAAACGTTGTTAATCAAGCTAAGTTCTTAAGTTTTGTTGTTAGAACTGTATTTAGGGCATCAAAACCTTCAAACTACATGTTAGCACCTTCAAAGTTGGATACAATTTTGAATGGAAAGACCTGCTTTGGAGGATAGAGATCATGAACAAGAGTAAGAGAAAGAGACTATATGATAAGCAAGCATATAGAAGGATGTTATGAAAGCAGTTCAGACAGATAAATAGTTTCCATATCCAATTAATGATCTATCGGCAGGGAAAAATTAGTGCGATCATGAAAAGCAATGGAACAAGCCACAAACAAGAAAAAAAAAGAAAAACACAATAAACGAACACAAAAAATGTAAAGTGGTTCCCTGAATTTTGGTTACGTCCACTGCGCAGACACAAATTTTCCTTTACCGATAATGAAAAAAAATAGAATTGTGAGCGAATCTCAAATCTAACAAATACTCACACTCGATTTTCTTTCTCAAATATACCACACAGCTATAAAGGAGGAAAAATAAACGAGAGATTGTTGGCAATCTCGCTTCTCCAAGATCCGGCCAATGACACGTTACAACAAGAAAGATAACGTCTACAAGGAGGAAGTCAGCGACAGGGAGGAAGACGGCGGTAGATTGCCGAGCACACTGCAACAAGACAGAAAAAACGGCGGCGAGATGGATAAACCGGCCGCGGCTCCGCGACAAAAAAATGGCCAGCCCGCATGCCCTGCGGTAAGATGAAAACCGGTGGCAAGAAAAGAAGTCGGCGGCCGGAAGAAAGAAGATGGCCGATCATACACATGGTTATATCATGGGATGGGTCCGACACCTATATATCTTGGCATGAAAAAACCCTAAATAATACCGGCGGTATCCAATTTGGGCATAAGTTCGATATCTTTCCATTTGTGTTCCTCCATTAGCGCCGGAAAGTTTCCAAAAAATAATATTGGAAAGTTTCCAAAGAAATAATAATGGAAAGTTTCCAAAAAGATAATAGTGGCTATGGTTGGAAACTAATAGCGGATTGGAAAGTTGCCAAAAAATTAAAAAATATCGCGGAGATATTTGATTCCTTTATTGGCTATGAACGGGCACTGGTGGTAGAGCCGATTCAAGCTGAAAAAGCGGCATATCGCAACAGTAGGAAGTTATCTGTTAAACATGAGATGCTTCTTGCTGGGAGCTTAGAAAACCACTGAAGGTAGCATCTGCTAAAATTCCCGAGTACACATCGATAGATGCTGTCAAACACCTCATGAAGTGCCATCATAGACGTCAAGTATGCCGAACTTTAAACATTGATTAGAGAGGCTCCTTCATTGTCTCCACAAGGAAGGCAGAGGCTAAGAATGTTTTCTTCGCCAACGTTGATTGCGCATATGAGTTTCCATTAGAAAACTATTGTGGACCCATCTCTATTGTTGGAAATTTCCCGTAAGGTGGACTCGATTCATCGAGACGTCCTGGTGAAGTCGTACGTGAATATTTGAGTCTATTCGGACTCTTGCGAGCATTGAGTGAATTCAGTCGCGCGAACGGTCGAAGCCTGTGATAGTTGGGTCAGATCGTCTCGTACATTCAATTGCGAACTCGGTCTCACCCTAGGTACAGAATTTGGCGTATGGTTTTGCATAATATAAAATCTGATTTAATTTCATGAGTTACAATTTCCTTCATTTAGTATGAAATAAATGTGATTCATTCTCCCATAATTTTGTAACTCTTAAATGATTTACCTATTAAAACCTAATTGGATTTGATGCCAAATGTGGCATTCATCATTCTACGCCAAGAGTGAACTAGGGCTGAAGCAGAGCTCTTTCCCTTTTGCGAAACTACCGCAACTCTCCTCCTCCAGTTTTGGCAAAATCGAGGACATGCCTCTTCAGAGATCGGACTTTTCACCTCGCTGACGGCCATAACTGACGTTGCCCCTTTCATTTTTGCTGAGAACAAACAAGACTGGCGATCTTCATCCCTACACCTGCTCTTCCGGATCTATGTTTGTTGCCTCTACAGATCTCGTTCTTGATTGGGCATTGCGAGAAGATGGATGTGACACACTATTCAATAAAGTCATACTTTTTGTGGTAAATATTATGTTCATATTCCAAAAATGGATGATCGACATGTTTCCCGAGGAAGATCAAGACGATTTGTTGAAGACTGCACATATTTGCATCATTATCGTGGGGCTATATTCTTAAAAGTTGTTGATTTACAATTACAAGAGTTAAACAATCGGTTTGATGAAGTGGGTATGAAGTTGCTCTGTTGTATGACTTGTTTGAATCTCATTAACTCATTTGGTTGTTTTGACAAGCAAAATGTACTCACACTTGCAGAGTTTTATCCTACTGACTTTTCAAGCTTAGAGTTGTTTAATTTGGATTTTCAACTTGACAATTTTATTGTGGATATGGGAAGTGATATTTTCTGACTTGAAGGACCTTGATCGTCTCTCTATGAAGCTTGTTGAAACAAGGAAACATGTTGCTTATCAACAAATTTAAAGCTATTAAAGTTCGTACTGATTCTTTCTGTAGCTACTGCAAGTGTCGAAAGAGTATTCTCGGACATGAATTATGTCAAGAACAAATTACACAATAGTATGAGCGACCAAATATTGAAAGATTGCTTGGTTACCTTCATTGAAAGAGACACATTTATGAAAGTTAGCGATGATGACGTGCTCGATCGTTTTCATAAAATGAAGGCTCGTCGTGAACAAATATAAATTTTTCGTGTATTTCATATTTTGCAATTATGATGTTAATATGTCATTTTGTATGACTATGTGAAGTCCAGCATTTTTTAATTTCCTATATTATGTCATGCAGACGAAAAAAATTTGTGCCCCCCATTACAAAATTTTTGGATTGCCACTGTAAGCACTCACAACCATGCATATTAAAGAATGTATAGCAGCACAGTAAATTGTGTGCCTTTGGAGTCTTAGGTATTTTGAAGTTGCTCCTCTATCATTTGCTTTCATTGTAATTATGCTAGTTATTGTCCATCCTCTACTTTTTGCATTAATCAGTTATGTTGTTTTATTTAATTTTGTTCTCATTTATCTTTGGGGATCGCTCGCTCCGTCTGGTCAAAACATGTCGAATGCATCGACATTTTAGGGTCCGTTTAGCACGGTGGCGGCGGTCATGAACATGAGGGTTAAATTGTCATTCGTTAACGCCCACCTAAGGAATTTCATTCACTTTTATGTTCAAAAGGATGATATTTGTTAGGTGATCCTTAATGAATGACGGTTTAACCCATGTGTTTACGACCGTCACCACCGTGTCAAACGGAGTTTTGGGCTTTGTTTGAGGGGACTTGTTTTCACCAGTCAAGCGGTTACGACCGCATGAACCGAACCTTAATTAAGCCTCAGTTCATGCTGTCATAACCGCTTGACCGGTAAAAATAAGTCCTCCCAAACGGAGTCTTACTCTGTTCATCGGTCATGAACGATGTTTCTCCAAATGGGACTAGGACCGAACAATTCCACCATTTTGGGGGGGTTTTCAAATCAATTCATATTCAATTTCCACACTAATAAATTATAAGCAATGATAAAATTAAAGTTGTTATAATATAACGGAAAGGAAATTATAAAATTAATTTATTGGGGAGTAATTATGTTTTACATGTAATTATTTATCTCGGAACGGTACTTTTCTGTGATAATGATGTGTTAGATATCAAGAGGGAATAACTAAAAAAACATAGGAAATGTATTGATGTAATGAATTTAATTAATCATAATTAAAAATATAAATAATTCATCATAATGTTTCGACCGTCCGGATCCAAGGTCTAGCCAAAGTCGGTCACGCGGGAGAGTGCGAACACACTTGATGTACGAATAGGGTTCAAAATAACAAATAGTCATACCGGGTCGTCAAAACATACTATAAAATAGAAACAAACCGCTTTGTTCGTGTTCAATTTAGCATGAAAATAAAACATTTACGGTTCTATTCCGATTCTAAGAAAAATTCTTCTTACACCCCTAGTGGAAACAACAATTCACTGAACTATTTGGTTTGATTGAAAAGATTTTAAATAAATTTAGGGTGCATCGAGCGTGGATCCGTGGCGGCGCTTTTCTCTAATATGCACGGTTGTGACCATGTCCTTGACGGCCGCGTCTCCAAAGTGTTGTTCCATGCGAATTTTTGCGGAAATAGCGTGGATTGCGGCGGGAGGCCTTCATATCCCGTAGTATATTACAACTCAAAGTGACAAATATCGTTTGAAAAGTTTTTCAAACATAAATTTCTTTGCTCCCATGTGATGAAATTTAAACTTTGAATATTTATGTAATAATATTTGAATATGGGAATTGTTAAAGGCATTGTAGTTTTGACTAGTCACACCTCTTTGTTAAGAACATCACATTTTTCACATATTAATTGCCTTTAAAAGGCACCGCACTTAAAATTGAGTCTAAAAGAGAATTTCTATGAATTACAATATAAATATCAATCAAAAAGACAAAAAAAAAAACTTAAACAAAATGTCATTAAATTTGTTATCAAGTTTCTTTGAATTACAATAAAATCAAATTCAGAAACTTATAACTTCTACAAGAATTTGTCCAAAGATAGTAATTCAATACTCATTGCATGAGTTGCAAAGTGAAATGCTGTTCTTGAAGCCTCAATGGTAGTATCACGTGCCTTTCTTCACCAGGACAAATAGCGGCCTGCTCTCCAATAGTTCTAAACCCCACATCAACAATTGACATTTTGAACCAACAATGAAATCATGATCATATGAATAACAGCCAACAATGGCGCCGGAAGAACTTTCCTGCACCGGTCGAGTGGAGGTCTTAGATCGAACAAAAAAGGATGATACCCTAGATCGAACTAGGACGAACCGAGAGGGGAAGAAATTTACCAACACCGGTAGAGTGGAGGTCGAGGACCGTCGGCGGCGTAAAAGGCGGCAGCGGCTACGGTTTTGGAAGGAAGGTGTTAGTGTATATTTGAACGAATACGGGTTCGGAGGCATAACGGGTCTGTTTGGACGCGTGTAGATCCGATACGTAGAAACTTCTTGGGTTTGCCTATTTATACCCATCTAGGGGCAAGGGTAGGGGATTCACTTAGATCCCCATCTGGATGCTTCAAGCAACTTCCACAGAAGGGTTGTCGGGGGTCGGCGTCTTTCGCTTTGCTGGAATCGCAAAATTCAGGGGGGGGTGTCTAGTCTCTGCCCGGATCGCAAAACGAGGGGCCTCGGGGCGTCAAGGGAGATGGCTACCCGCCTGGAATCTCAGAAGTTGGCGTCGTCGACGATACCAGGAATCGGGATTTAGGGCCGACAACCCAAATATGGAACCACATTTCTCTCCTCTGCCGCTCTACCCGACACATGGACTACTTAGGAGAGCTATCCGACTGATCCATTGCCGCACCCGATAGATCCCAATTTGTGCTTTGGTAAATCACTAAGCCTCCGTTTGGGAGGACTTATTTTCACCGGTCAAGCGGTTACGACCGCATGTACCGGACCTTAATTAAGGTCCGGTACATGCGGTCGTAACCGCTTGACCGGTTGAAATAAGTCCTCCCAAACGGAGCCTAAGTCTCTTCCAAAATTTGGTATATGTGAACGAGAATATGTCAAAAAAATTCACTGTCTCAATTCTTTTTTTTTATTTTGTGTTTGTCATTATAATATTGATATTCAAAAAAAGATTGTTTTAGTATTTATACAAGTTTAAATTTATGGACATTCATCTAATTTTAGAAATTTTCTGATTTATATTTTTATTGATAAAATTTTTTGATTTTTTTTAAAAAATTTAAGTTGTTAATAACAAAGTGGTCTATATGTGTAAAAATATGATTTGCTATTAATGTTAGGCTGTCATTGGCACTGAACTGTCATTAGTCAAAAATGAGCTTGTCTTGAATATTCAGGGAAAGTGGCGACCAACAAACTTTTTTTAACCCACAAAACTGAAAAAGGTAAAAAAGAGTAGGGGACGAAATTTATGATTATTAAAAGATGTTGGTATTTGCAAATCATAAATGTTTATCCATAAATCAAAATTTTCATGTTTATAAATTACTATCCATAAACCAATTTTAAACTTTAGGAATTAATATTTTCTTCTCCTAAGCAAGATCCGACAACGAAGGAACTTTCCCGACAACCTATTGATCGACTCCATTCCAACAATTTGACACGAATTTCATCATTTTGACGTGAATTTCTCTATTTTAGTGTGATTTTCACCATTTTGACGTGACCATTTTTGTCTTTGGTATTGGCTCGAAAGGTTGACAAAGATGTTCTTTCATTGTCGGACACTACTCGAGAGAAGAATACATTGATTGTTAAAGTTTAAACTTGGTTTGCGGATAGTAATTTATAAATATGAAAAACTTGATCTGCGGATAATAATTTATAAATATGAAAAATTTGGTCTACGGATAGACAACTATGATTGTGAATAACAACTATCTTATTAAATGTCGACTAATTTCAATACTAATACTCTGTGTTGTTTCAAAAGTAATATGGTTGATTTGCCGCCCTGCACTTGCTCAGCCTTCCTCCTTTGGAGACTCTGCTTTCCTGCACAAATGTCGCTTCTCCCCGAGTTGACGAAAAGGAATCACAAGAAATCGAGATGAGATCGAGATCCAAATCCAGATTCAGATTCAAAACGACATCGATAGATGTGACTATGGAGAAGATCTGCACCGGCTCTCAAGAATTTTTTGATGGGTTGGGGTTAGATTTCATGTCATCCTTGCCCTCCGTCGACTTCGACAACAGCTGAGATGTTTTCCGTCGACAAGGAGATTGTGGAAGCTCTGGAGAATGTGCAGTCCATCCTTGGTGTCACGACCCGTCTCGACAAAAGTCAGAATGCGCTTCGGGCGGTGGTTGTGATGCCACATGCATGGACAGAAAGAAAATCATGTCTGCTAAGCCTGATGCAGAGATACTGGTTATACGTTAAAAATAATTACTTCTAAGTAAAAAACAGTTTGATTTGTTTTATGCGGAAGCTTTTAGAGTTTAAAACAGTGAGAATTTGTAAATGCACGTGTATTTTATAAAATCATGTTTTACAGAGCTCTGATACAGATTTCATGCAATTATGATTCAACAGAACATGCACATGCATTAATGTCAAATTTTAGTACATAAAGTATTTAAATAGCCTAGCAGTTGTCCATGATTACAGAGAAAATGTCTGATTGCAATTATTAAATAAAAAAATATTAGACAGTAAATGAAATGTAAACATAGAACCTGGAACTTTAAGCAGATCGGGCTCGAGGACCTGGCGGCGCTGTCATGAACATTAAGACAATTTCAAAACGAAAAGGAAAAGGCTCAGAACATTTAAATAAACATGTGAGCAAAGTAAAGGTAAATTATGAGCATGAGAAACAGAAACCTACACGTACCAGTTTTCATGAAACAAATCTATTAAATCAGACTAGTAAAATAGTCAAACAGAAATGACTGAATTAAGCTTACTTCGGAGCATAACATATAATAGAACAAGTAATATTATAAACTACAATCAATGAAGTGTGTAGGTATTTTGAGTGGTGCGCATGGTTAACACTCAGCCCAGATACAAGTCTTATTAGAAAACTTTCTGCTTGTCCTGACCCTTTCACTGCCCAGGCCCCGCTCAAGGAGGCTTAGTGGGTCCTAACTGGTGCCGTGAAGGCTGCAACCCAAGTGACCCCAATATGTTTCAATGTTTGCTTATGATATTATGAGTTACATGATTCACACTTTAGAGATTCCTAACATATTAAGACCTGTTACAAATTAAACAATTCAGTTGTACAAGATTAGAGTTCATAGACATATCAAGAGAGAAATTAAGTTACGGAGCAACATTCACTCAAGTCTTACAACCAGACAGACCTAAGAAACAAAAATGAGTGACACATGGGAACTAGATAATGAACTTATGGTTTGTGGGTCCAAGCATTCACGTGTGACCCGATTACAATACATTATTTTTCTGGACACCAAATATTCATTTAAATTGATCTATTCTAAGACACGATTATCTCCTAAGTAAATATGTGTTTGATCAGAACATTTAATATAAATCACAAATCATTAATTTGACTGCTAACCAGAAATATTTTGATTATCATTATGATATAAACATCTCCCAAGAAAAGCATATACAAAATCATTCATTTAAATTAAAATTTAAATAAAAGTCAAACATAATCTCAAACTCATGACATTTCAACATATTGAACCATAAACTACTATGTTGAAGCCATGAAAATTCCCTACTACAAAAATTCGGATCAAGGTAGCCAAAGGTTACTGATTCTACGATCTGACGTCACAATTCATTAGCGAATGGCTAGAGAGAGAGAGGAAACTATCTATATAAGCACACCTCAAGTGCTCCAGCAGGGAGGTCCCACCACGTACCAAGAAGCTTAGAAGAAGCCTCCCCTGCACAACCAAAAGGCTGTGCAAGGTACTAGGCTGGCATGGACTGACGGAGTATCCACTTGGGGGGACCTCAACTCTTCCAATGATGTCATTTCTAGTACCCCTGGAGGGCTATTTATAGAGAAATCCCGGGGGGTATATGCGAGTATCCAGCAACTACCAGCGAGTTCCAAGGGTCTGCTCGCCCAGACTCACGAGATACTCGCTCATACTCGCACAAACTCGCCTCTGCTCAGCCAAGCTCGTCTCTGCTCTCCCAAGCTCACCTCTGCTCATCCAAGCTCGCCTTTGCTCGTCTCTACTCATCCAAGGTCGCCCAAGCTCGCCTAAGCTCGCCTCTACTTGCTCAAGATCGCCTCTGCTGGAGAACTTGCGGTGTACTTTTAGATAGTTCTCTCTCTCTCTCTCTCTTGCTAGCCATTTGAATTGTGACATCAGATCGTAGAATCAGTAACTTTAGGCTGCCTTGATCTGAATTTTTGGAGTAGGAAATTTTTCTGGCTTAAACACTTGGTGCGGTGAGCAAGGATAGTAGCCGAGGAAGAAATTTTTGCGATGAGACTTCATAGCTTAAGATGACAAGTTAGAGACCGAAGGCGGAAAATCGCGAGCATTCGACAAGGTGGGCGAGTTCTCTGCATGGTGGGCGAGTTTCCGGGTTACTCGCCCATAGGCGACTTCACGATGTCGACTTCCAAACTCAACGACTTCATGGGGAGAGCTTACATATTACTCACTCTTAAGCGAGTTATAGATCACGACCTCCTTAGGCAAGTTCTAGATGACGACTTCAGTTAGCGAGTATATGCGAACGAGTTCATGCAGACGAGTTGTGGATGACGATATGCTCTGGTGAGCTTCATACAACGAGCTATAAATAACTCGCAGGTGCCCTGTTCGCATGTTGGCAAGCTTCCTTGTTACTCGCCCATATGCGAGTATAGACGGGATTGACGGTTTAAAGATGCGAGCTTCCTTATTACTCACCCATATGTGAGTATAGGTGGGATTGGCGACTTCAAAGAGGAAGAGTATCTTTTTTACTCGCCCATATGCGAGTTCTGCAGGTGAAGAGGCGAGTATCTTTGTTACTCGCCCATAGGCGAGTATCTTTGTTACTCGCCCATAGACGAGTATATTTGTTACTCGCCACAGGCGAGTTCTGTAGGTGACTTACCCGCAAGGCCGTGGGTTCTGTAGGTGACACCTACCCTCCACCTAGTTCATCTCCTTTTTCAATAGTGGTGTTTTTCATACATGTTTATACTTACGGGTGCTTTGGTAAAGCTCGTGAGTACTTTTTATATGACTAACAAACATGACAATCAGACGAGGTTCACAATCGGGAAAAAACATATGAGGTGCTCTGCAAGCTCCTACCTGCGATGATCTCCTCTGACAATCTACATTCCATGAGACAGCTTACTCACAACATCTTCCAACTAGTATTCTACAAGCTCCTGCTCGTGATGCTCTTCATGCTTACTGGGTCCTCTCTTCAATTCCGCGAGTTCCATACTCGCGAGGTCATCTCTTCAACAACAATAGTGCTCTCCTTTAATTCCATGAGTCCATACTCGCGAAATCACTACTTCAGCAACTATGGTGTTCAGTTCGATTCCGCGAGTTTATACATGTGAGGCTATCTCTTGAGCAACCAGGACACTATGTTATTCATTTCATCCCCTCAAATACCTAGAGCGGGGATGACCTGAAAAGGTTCTACTCCTATCGATAACATGTATACTTACCTATAACATTGTTTCTAAGTTATTTATACATTTCCTCGCCCCCGGAGTCATGAGTGAATGCGAGTTGTCTTCTTTGTGTTGATCGCTTAAAGATAGCTAGGAGCAATGAAGTCCGACTCCATAATCGGTTTAGGAAACCAGCCTTCGACCTATTTTTCTTAAATAGCACAGGACGGACGATGGGACGATGCATCAGGATTTAAGATTCCTTGTAACATCGAGCCCCTGCATTGACGACCGAGATAAGCTCCCCCCTTGCATGTCAGCATAGCTACCCCTGATTGCATCTCTCTTCTAACTGGAGGAACTATCGGAACAAGTCTAGACGCTAACCTCCTAAACTCGATAAAGGATCGACCTCACAAAGTGATGTCTTGTACAAAGGCGTCATCGTATTTGAGAAGACTAAAAGACCAGTTCGTAGCGTTTGTTTGTCCTGTAAAGACAGGACGTGTTTCTATTGTTGCTAAGGTGGGATAACCCTCATGCTTTTAGAAGCAGCTGTGAAATTAGGCTCCAAAAGATACAAGTTCGCTGAAGGATGGTAGACTCGATTATGTGTCCTATAGGACCCCCGAGGTAATTTACCTTCACTTGCATCATGGCCTTCATAGTCAGGTGTCAGAGTTGGTAGCGATCTCCATGATTGAGTTGAGAAATGAGCCTTCGACCTATTTCTCTTAAAAATCCAAGGGAGGACGATGAGACTGTAACAACTCGTTTTTCGAGTTTTGCAATAATAATGATAATAATGATAATAATAATTATTATAATAAACCTAATCTATCTCCCCCTTTAACCTAAACTCGAGTCGCCCTCTGTTTCTCCCGATCCGCAAACTTTTCTCCCGCAAGCGCTACCGCAAGCCCCGTCGGCTTGGTCTCCCGCTCCCTCGCCGCCTCCCGATTCTGACGCCCCCTCTAGATTCTCTTTTGTCTCAAGCCGCTGCTTACTTCTCCTCCTCTTGTGGTCGGCGTCTCTTCCCCTGCCATTACGATTGCTTCAGCCCGTTCCTTGCACGGGTCGACAATCTCTACTTCATCTCCCTTGGGCTGATGATGGGCAACTTCCTTTGCTTTGGTCGGCAGTCCTCTCTCCTAGGGCAGCAACTTTAGATCTCTCCTCTGCTTCCTCCGGCAGCCTCTTCCTCTCCGATGGGCCGATTTTGCAAGAATAGCATAGGGTTTTCTCTCCTCTTATTTGGGGACGGTTTTGATTCTATTTGTTAGAAATCTCCTTTGTTTGTTTCAGTTTTCTTTTTTTTTTTTTTAATTTTCCAATTTCTTGGAAAATATTTGTCTCCAAAATGTGTTAATTTGTTTTGTGATATAATTTTTGCCTTTGTAATCGTCTAACCTTTGAGTATTTGTGTTTCTCCGGCATCGTCTGTCGCCCTTGAGGTTCGTGAAGGAAGCCCTCTCCGAATTAGGGTTTCCCTTGCCCAAGCATCGCTTACCCGCCATCAAACTTGCAGCTTCTTTCAGGCAAGTAGAGATTTTTCTCTCTTGCAAACATTGAACTTATTTACTTTATCAGATCTTATATTAGTCTGAATTCGTCCTTGATTTCTTGTTTCGTCAATAATTTAGACCTCGAATCCCTAAATAGAATTGTTATCTGTTTAAGGTTCCCGCGATAGGAATAACACGAATCATGAGTGTAAAAGATGATATTTGGATAATTGAGAGACGAGTTAGTGAACAATACTTAATTGAATATGTATATTGATGGATTCTGTCTTTTTGAGGAATAATTTGAAGAATAGCAGAGGTTAATACGAGCAACATTGCACCATAATAACTGTAATGAATTCTGGTTAGCAAGTATATGATTGATGTTTTGATGTATCATGCTCGTAACGCACTTTTTACGTGGAAATACTTGACTCCAAAGATGATTAAACTACATGATTACTTGACTTCCTCGATGCAATACATGTCAGCTTACCTCTGCGTTTTAGTCAAAAATCTTTCGGTTATAATGACATTAACCCCCTCGAACCCGCAAGATTCAAAACTCACTGTTAGATTTCTTTTGTGTTGTTCCGGTTTCGATGTCTATCTGGTTTTCGATGTCTGTCTGGTTTCGATGTCTGTCTGGTTTCCGATGTCTGTCGGGATTTCTTCGGTTATAATGACATTAACCCCTCGACCCGAGATTCAAACTCACTGTTAGATTTCTTCTATGTTGCCTGTCCGGTTTTCGATGTATGTCTGGTTTTTGACGTCTGTCTAGTTTCTTAGGTCCGTCTGGTTCTAAGACTCGAGCGAAATGTTGCTCCATAACTAAATTTCTCTCTTGACGCGTTCATGACTCTAATATTGTACAGCTGAATTGCTAAGTTTGTATCAGGTATTGATGTGATAAATAATCACCTATGTATGAAACTCGAAAACAAATTCGTAGTTGTAAGCAAATCCTTCAACTATGCGTAACTGGGCATCTGTCTGTCGTCATGGTCACTACAAGCATAATTACTTTTCTGACAAGACTTGCACGCAGATCTGATCGTGAACCATGGGCGCCGC
>CM077148.1:193272970-193345130 GCA_039583875.1 Platanthera guangdongensis
CCCAGGACTCAGGGGGAGCTATCGTCCGGAGGGTCCTCTAAGTGCAGGATCATAAAATCACGCCCGCTTTTTCGCGGGAATACACATGCGTGGGCCAATGTTGATGTTGGCCTCCATCATGATCCGAAATCTTGTAACACTTACCTAGTTTCATAGCATTTCAAAAGCCTGGTTGGCCCTCATGATATGAAGTAAACCAAGCAACAATATTAAAACTGATAAAAAAGGCAGCCCGGTGCACAAAGCAACCCCACACAGCGAGGGGCCGAGGAAGGGTCCCACCACAAGGATGAAATGTAAGCTGACCTTACCCTGCATTTTTGCAAGAGGCTACTTCCAGGACTCAAATTCGTGACCTCATGGTCACACGAAAACACCTTAACCGGTGCGCCAATGCCCAATAATAAAATTGATACCATAACAAAAATATCTAAGCATATGTGGGTTGGAATATGTTAGATAATGGTTTTTATGTTGCTACTCTATTATCGTCTTGTACACCTATATATATATATATATATAATTATATATATATCTATATATATATATATTATATATATATATAGAATAGGAGAGAGAGAGAGAGAGGAGCCTCTAATGTAATGATCTATGATTGATTCTTTTTTCAACATGGTATCAGAGGCAAACAGAGTTTAGGTTTTCCGATCTCGCCGCTCCCGTACAGTGCACTCCCTGCACAGTGTCGTCACCTCGACTCCCGCATAGCATCGTCGGCCCGCTCCCGCACAACGTGTACCCGCCTCTGGCTCTTCCGCCGTCCGCCTCCGGCTCTTCCGCCGTCTGCCTCCGGCTCTTCCGCCGTCCGCTTCTTCTTCTTCTTCCTCTTCTTCTTCTTCCTCTTCTTCTTCTTCTTCTTCTATGGACGCCGGATCCATGGGGTCTTGAATCTCTCGATGTCGGCAGCCCCCTCGTCTTCTTCCCTCTTTCTATGAGGGAGGTTCTCCTTCCACATTCTTGTTGATTATTTGGCCTCCTCGATTTCTATTCGGGGTTTCCTTATGGCGGGCAGTGAGTCCTCTACCACCATGTCTTCCGGTGGAGTGACCTCGCCTACTCCGGCTTCTGTTGGACCTTATCGCGTCCCCTCAGATCATGGTGCTCCTCAAATCACCACTATAAAATTGGATGGTTCCAACTATCTCCAGTGGGCTCGCTATCTCTCTTGCTCTCAAAAGTCGTCGGTTATTTGTCCATGTCAGTGGCACGGTGAAGGTCCTGCATCTGACTCTTTTGAGTGGCTTCAGTGGGAGTCTGACAACTCACTGGTGATGTCTTGGCTACTTAACTTTATGATAGAGTCCATTTCTCGGAATTACCTGTTCTTGGATACTGCAGCGGATATCTGGAAGCGTGCAGAGACTACCTATTTGGGTCGCGACAATGCAGCTCAGATCTACCAACTCCGTCGCCGACTGTTCCTCCTGCGACAGGGTGATCGACCCCCCTCGGCCTACTACTAAGAGTTCACCCAACTCTACCAGGAGTATGATCACTTTGATTCTCTGACCCTGGTGTCTCCTGAAGATGAGATGCTTGTTCGAGTAAGAAAAGAACGCAATCTCATTTTTGAGTTCCTCCACGGCTTACTTCGGGAATTCGATCGTCGTCTGACTCTGCCCCCGAGGGATTTGCCCATGTCTCTCTTTCTCAGACTGTGGCTCGTCCTGCTCGTGACACTAGAATGTGGACTGCGGAGAAAGATCACCTAGTATGTGATTATTGCGGGAAGGCCCATCATACTAGAAATACCTGCTTCAAGCTTCATGGTTTTCCTCCTTGAGACAACCTTGCCTCTCTTGGTGGCCGGGGAGGTGGTCGCTCTCAACACTGGCCTCCCCTACCCAAATTAGCCCACTCGTCGGACGCTGGGGAGGACTCTACTGCTCTTTTGGCTGAAGAAATTATGGTGTTCTGTCGGATGATGCTTGGACCTCCAGCGGAGCCGTCTGGTTCTGCCTCCTCTTCCTATGCTCATCAGGGATTTGCAGGTGCTCCCTCGGCTTCTTCCCACCTCTCCTCTCAGTGGATCATTGATTTCGGGGCTATGGACCACATGAAGGACCAGCCACAGGTTTTGTGTCTTACACACGTCTGTCGGGCAGGTACAAAGTGAGCATTGCTAATGGATCGCTATCTCCCATCGCTGTGAAAGGATCCATTCCATGTTCTTCTCTTACCCTCTCTTCTATTCTTCATGTTCTTGCTTTCATCCGCAATCTCCTCTCTATTAGTCACCTGACAAGCTCTATGAATTGCTCAGTGACTTTTTTCCTATCTCTTGTGTTTTTCAGGACCTGAAGATGGGGATGGTGATTGGCTCTGGTAGACTGTGCAACAGACTCTATGTGTTCGACCCCTCTGCCCTCTGCTTCCACTTCATCCAGCATCGCTCGGCCTCCGAACGCCCTTCTTGTTTCTCGTCCCTCTGAGTTGGATTCTTGACATTGTCGGCTAGGACATCCTCCTGTCGCTATTATGAAGTTGTTGCTTCCTGCTATGTCTTCTACTTTGTTTAATGTTTTCATTGTGATGTGTGTGAATTGACTAAACATCATTGTAGTACTCTTCCTCTTATGTCCCCCCGTAGCTCAGTTCCGTTTGGTGTTATTCATACTGATGTTTGGGGTCTTAGCCCTACTATTTCTATTTCTAGTTGCTCGTGGTTTGTTTCTTTCATTTATTGTTACTCTCGTTATACTTGAGTTTACTTAATGAAGCATAAAAGTGAGGTGTTCTCTATTTTTCAGCGCTTTCACAAGATAGTCACTACTCAATATGGTGATCTCGTTAAAATCTTACGTAGTGACAATGGTCGCGAATATATTGACGCTCTTCTTGATAAATACCTAAGTGACCTCGGTATCATTCATCAAACCTCCTGTATGTACACTCCTGCTCAGAATGGAGTGGCTGAGCGTAAGAATCGGCACCTCCTTGAGGTGGCTTGGTGCCTTCTCCTTCGGGTGCGTCTCCCGAAGTATTACTGGGGTGATGCTATTCTCACTGCGGCCTACCTCATCAATCGTCTTCCTAGACGAGTCCTCGGGTTTCAGACCCCTCTCACCACTCTAGGGGTTCGTCCTACCTCTCTCTCTCCCCGTGTCTTTGGATGTGTCTGCTTTGTCCACACTCAGTCTAAGACCAAACTTGATCCACACGCCCTGAAGTGTGTGTTTATTGGCTACTTTCCTACCTAAAAAGGCTAGAGGTGCTTCCAACCAGTTATCAAGCGGGTATTTGTTACCATGGATGTCACCTTCCGGGAATCTGAAGCTTATTATGGGAACTCTCTTTAGGGGGAGAGCACATCTACAGAAGTGAGTTCCCCTCCTTCTGGTCCTCTGCCTATTCCTCCATCTCAGGTGCCACCTCCCATTCCGGTCACCCCACCGTCATCTCCTGTTCCTACTACTCCCGTTCCTCCGGTGCCTCCTCCTATTTTGCAGGTCTACACTCGACGTAGAAGGGGCACGAACACTCAGGCTCTTGCTATTCAATCTGAGCCATCATCCGATCCATCGTCAAGTATTAACAAAGGTAGTTCTGCGTCTACTCTAAATTCTCTTTCTCACTTTGTGACTTATGACTCATTGTCTCCTTCACATAGAGCATTTGTCACCTCCTTGGCCTTCATTTCTATTCCTCAATCTTGACAGGAAGCACTTGAGCATAGTGAGTGGAAGGAAGACATGCTGAAAGAAATGAGAGCTCTTGACAAGAACAATACTTGGGAGCTGGTGCAACTCCCAAAGGGGAAAACTGTTGTGGGATGCAAGTGAGTTTTCTCTGAGAAACAAAACTCCCAAGGTCTTGTGGAACAATACAAAGCCTGGTTAGTAACGAGAGGATACACGCAGACAACAGACATTGACTATCATGAGACATTTGCACCAGTGGCAAAAATGAACTCCATCAGGATCTTGCTTTCGTGTGCCGTGCGTAAAGGGTGGAGTCTCCTTCAGTTGGATGTGAAGAACGCATTTCTTCATGGTGACTTTGAGGAGGAAGTCTACATGTCCTTACCTCCTGGTGTTAGCCAAGAAGGATCAGCAGGGAAAGTTCACATGTTGAAGAAAGTTCTGTATGGCTTGAAGCAATCTCCACGTGCGTGGTTCAGGAGTTTTCACCGGGTTATGATCTCTTTCGGGTACAAACAGAACAATGCTGATCACACCTTGTTTGTGAAACATAGTAAAGGTAAGTTGGATGCTCTCATTGTCTATGTGGATGATATAGTAATAACCGACGATGATACCGAAGCGATTGAACATCTGAAATCCAGATTGTTTTAGGATCTTGCTTTCCTCCTGCAGCATGTAAACCTGAACCACCTTACACTTGTGCCCGTGAACAAATTGCTCGTCACAAGTGTACCACAACCCCTTGGCACGCCGATCCTGCATCGCTTCCCACGACAATCGCTTCACCGCTGCCTCCTTCCGGAAAGATGAGCTGCTGGTTCCTTTGGTCGTGTCCTTGGTCATTCTCTGTTCTCCATCCTTCCCGCCACAACGGTAGGTTGCGTCCACCTTGCGTCTCCCCAGTTTCTCCTCCTTTAGTCGGGCCATCCCGATGGCTTATGCTAGGCTCCTGGGCTGAAATGTCTGCACATCGTCGCTGATTTTCTCCTTAAGTTCGGCCATAAAACACCCCAGAAGCGTCTTTTCTGACCACTGCACCCGGTTTGCCAACCTCTCGAACTCCTTCTGATACTCATTGGTGGTCCCTGTCTGTCTCAGCTGATTCAACATCATATCGAAGTCCTTATACTCCGTCGGCCCAAACCTCGCGATGAGTCCATCACAGAATTCTTCTCATGTGGGGTAGGGTAGTTGCTTGCTACACCGGCTCAACCACGATACATATCTCCTTCCAAGTGAAAAGAGGCGATGTGCACCCACTGTTTCCTGGGAAGCTCCCGGTACTCAAAAAACATCTCGGCCCTCTCAATCCACTCTAGTGGATCTCCGTTTTTGTACTTCGGAAACTCCATCCTCGTCAGTTGGGGTTGCACTGTGGACGATGTTGTTATGGTGTCCACCGCTTCGAAAAATCTGGATGTTGTCCCCAACCATGATTCCACGGTCCCCCATTCTCCATTGCATATGGTGGACGGTGTCTTACTATACTGATGTAACTTAGGGTGGGGGTGTAGTTTTGAACGACAAAATAATTGCGACCTATTTAAAATAAATGTGGCACGAAGGTTTTCACGGGCTATTTTAAACTGATAAAACGACCAAAGTGTCACAAACGCTCGCAACGCTACCACACGATTATAGCGACATCAAGAGACTAGTTCCACAAGCATATAAATCTGATGGTGAACACACACGACAATGAAAAATAAACGATGCCAAGAGGCGACGAACACTGGCAAGCTCCTACAGTTAACTATTCATTTAAAACTTTGAGCATAAAAATTAACTAGGGATTGAGGGCGTAGAATGGAGGGGTATACCATGAGGCCAGTGGCAACGAATGAAATGTCCACGGGAGGAGTCGGGCCACTGTGTGCTCGGGACTGCTAGGAGGTCACTGGAAGCAAGGAGAGATGCCGTCTGGAAGGGGACGAACACTGGCGGCTGATTGGAGCCACCGAAGGTCGATGCAGAAGGGGTCGTCAATGCCCAAGGAAGGCTCTGGCGGGCCCGACGACGGCTGAAGAGGGTTCAGGCAGGCTCGACGGCGGCTGAAGAGGATTCAGGCAGCAGATCTGGTGGCTAGATGGGCTTCCCTGGTGGTTTCTGACGGTGAAACAGAAAACTGGAAGTAGCGGCGAGGTTGCAGGAGCTTCCGCCGGGAAGAAGAAGTGCAGGAGGGAGGCGGTGGCTTCAGGGTGTTGCTCGACTGGAGGTGGTGGTGGCTCGGGAAGATCCGGCGAGCAGATTTGGGGAGAAGGAGGGCCGGAGCACGGTGTCGGGCTGGCGGCGCTTGGAGAACAGAATGAGACCAAAATGGTTTCGTTCAATTCTATCTTCTAGCCGGGTGTGAACAGTGGCTACCATAAGCTTTTATAGATGAGTTTAGGGTTTTGGTTGGGGGGTTTTGATAAGTGTAGGATTTTGGGTTAATTTGGAGATGGGCCAAAGGGAAGTGGCTGATTGGGCTCACTCAAGTTGGTGTTTTCGTAACTTATAAATATTTAAATTAAAATAGTTAAATAAATTAAAGCTTGCCCTAAGCTAACCTACCCCTAAAATATCGACCTATGCATTTAAGGTTTCGTTGGCCGGTTACACCAACGAGTCAAACAAAAATTTGCGCGGTACAAAATACACTCAAGTGTTCATAACATGCACGATTACAACTCGACACAACATATTGAAGCAAAAGCCGCAAAAACATGCGCTATCAAAATAACAGACATGCACGATAAAATAAAAATAAATGATGCGGCGCGGGTCGCATCATCTACCTTGCATGATGGGCCCCCGACCCCAGTGGACCTCCGCCAGTGCCTCTCCTTCCCCTATGTGTGGCGTTCGAACGCCCCCACATCCTCTGGGGCCGGTATCATTGATGCCTTCTCCTTCTCCCCACTCTCATGTTGTTGTCGATAGGACTGACCGCCTTCCCTTGTTGTCTCGGCGCCCCGCTGGTTCCTAAAATCCTCTCGCCACACCGTTGATGGCTGCCGCAACTGGTGGAAGTCCCCCCCTCCTGGGTCTCAGGCGGGGCCGCCGAAGTCTCCAGACCCCTCACCGAGCCCCCAATTACCGCGCGACAGGTGCCCCTGGGCTTGCTGGTCAGGGACGACGGGTACCTGAGCCCCGCAAAGGCCGTCGACCTCGGCGTCTGGTGCGAGCGGCGGAACTCCAGCCGCCTTCCTTCCGTCGGCCAACAATTCCCCCGCGCCGCTGGGATCGATCACGCCATCAATCGCCGGCCCCTTGCTGCGATCTGGAGCCCGCTCGATGCGGCCCAACTGCTCCTTGAGGGCCGATGTTACCTCCAGGAAAGCCGCATGGGAACGTTCCTCACCCGCGCTGAACTTCTGCGACAACTCTTCCTTCAGCGCTTCCAGGAGGTCCAGAAAGCCTTGTTGCCCTTCTTCCAGCCATGGTTGTCAGGATCGAGATCCTAGATGAATCATTTCGAGGTAAGACCAGATCAGATAGTAGGGTCGGATCGAGGATCGCTTTACAAAATCAGGATCGATTTACAAAATCTAGATTGTAGGATCGTATGGTCCTATAATCCGGATCGCGATCCTGACAACCATGCTTCCAGCGCCGTGATGCGCGAACCGTGGGTTGCCATGACCTGCGATAGAGGAGAACTCCTCTGATACCAAATGATAGCTACCACTACTCTTACGAGACAGAACCGAGAAATACATGCGTGGAAACCTTTGATGCTCCAGACCCCTCACCGAGCCCCAATTACCGCGCGACAGGTGCCCCTGGGCTTGTTGTCCAGGGACGACGGGTACCTGAGCCCTGCAAAGGCCGTCAACCTCTGCGTCTTTTGCGAGCGGCGGAACTCCAGCCGCCTTCCTTCCGTCGGCCAACAATTCCCCCGCGCCCCTGAGATCGACCACGCCATCAATCGCCGGCCCCTTGCTGCGATCTGGAGCCCACTCGATGCGGCCCAACTGCTCCCTGAGGGCCGATGTTGCCTCCAGGAAAGCCGCATGGGAACGTTCCTCACCCGCGCTGAACTTCTGCGACAACTCTTCCTTCAATGCTTCCAGGAGGTCCCGAAAGCCCTGTTGCCCTTCTTCCAGCCATGGTTGTCAGGATCGAGATCCTAGATGAATCATTTCGAGGTAAGACCAGATCAGATAGTAGGGCCGGATCGAGGATCGTTTTACAAAATCAGGATCGATTTACAAAATCTAGATTGTAGGATCGTATGATCCTATGATCCGGATCGCGATCCTAACAACCATGCTTCCAGCGCCGTGATGCGCGAACCGTGGGTTGCCATGACCTGCGATAGAGGAGAACTCCTCTGATACCAAATGATAGCTACCGCTACTCTTACGGGACAGAACCGAGCAATACCTGCGTGGAAACCTTCGATGCTCTATGGGATGCGCCGCACTCCCCCCCAAATACCCAGCCGTAGACTGGCTAGGCCCGCCCGGTTCGATTAGGCGGAGAGTGGGATTGAACCGGATGGTTCAGTCACGCGGTTCTTTGGCTCCTTCCAATGATAGACCTCTCTGAAGCGGCTCCGGGTCATATCACAGTCTAACTTTCAACTCTCTTGAACCATCTCTCTCTCCATTAGGTCTGTGATGTAACCTTGGGCTACCCTTTTGATCAGAACTTTGTGAACCGGTTTTTCGGTTCCAACTTATTATTCGGTTGAATGAAAAAATGCTGACTTAGGCTCTATTTGTTTGGGCGTTTCGGAGCTCCGTTTTGGGTAAACGCCGGCGGAAGGCGGGTAAACAAATGAACCTCCGGCGGCGTTTGCTCCGTTTCCACCCGCCCGCCTTGAGAAACGCCCCAAAAAGCTCCGTTTGGAGCAGCCACCTCCCCCCTCCGTTTCGAACACTCCGTTTCCACCCGCCGGATCGATCCGCCACCGCCGAAACAAATGAAGCCTTAAATTGAAAAACATCTGTGTTCATGATATTAAATTTCATGCTAATAAACTTATTAACATGCTCAAAGGATGCTCGTGATATTAAATTGAGAAATGTAATTGCTAATTACACAAAATTCACACTGAAAGTAGTTCAATCAATAACTCCATGCATTTCTTATTATCCATGTTAATAAAAAACCAATATGAATTCCTACCTATCTTGATTCTCTTTGTTGCTATCTATTTATTTTTTATGCTAAGTTAAGCTTATGCTCACTGTAGTTTCTCTTACATTTAATGGATTCCTGACACTTGCAGTGTTGAAGAAACGCAAGGACCTAAACATGAATTAAAATTCTTGTGCTCAGTTACAGTTTTTGCTAACAATACAAGATTTTTTGCTTATGGAGACAGAAAATCTAGGTTGAAGGAAGGCCATAATTCAGCAGCATATAAATTATTATGCAACCTTGAGGAGTGTAAGCAATTAGACCTCTCTTGATTGCGGCTCATGTTTGTACTCTGTAAGCATTTTTCTCGCTCTCTATTCGCGCCCCTTACCGTTCCACTATGGTCTGGTAATTTAGTTTCTTTCGACGGTAGGTAAAAACTTCGTACAAGTTTTCATCCTTTTGTATTGAATCAATCCACTGGTCATGTGGTTTAGTTCTTAGGAATGTAACTCTATAGGTGCTTTTAGCTCTCTTTTTTTGTGCTTGATTTCTACTAAGGCAGTCGAATGCTCTTAGGCTGCGTTTGGCGCTGCTTATCGCAGCTTATTTGTTCCGGTGAGGTTGAACAAAAATGTCATTGTCATAGAATGTATGTTTGGTATGACAAATGTTACAAAAAAAAGTTGGAGGCATAAGATTTTGGTATGACAATGACAATTTTGTCTAACCTTACCGGAGCAAATAAGTTGCGATAAGCCGCGCCAAACGCAGACTTATTTATGCTTTTTTGTTTAGTTTTGGATATTTTTATTGTGTATTTACTAATTTTGTTTTTCTTACTCCATGTTTGATATATCTGTGGTGGGGCAGTAGTGATGTATTTCTGTAATATCATTATCTTGATTGCATTCATTTGTATAATAATTTATTTGCAATCACAATTTAAATTTTAAAATAATAGTTTATTATGTTTTATGTAATTATTTGTTTGCAAACATAATTGAGATATGTATCAAGAATTAAAAGTTAATATATTGGAGAAATGAATTCAATTATATTATATACTTTACTCAAAATATGAGATATTATGTCATTACGCTTATTTAATTTAAGTGTATGTAATGTATTCACTGTAAATTTCTAATTTTCTTACTTATTTAAATGACTAGTATTATTGTAGGCAATAAAATTGCTGCGGTTTGGTTTACTTGGTTTCCTACTAAGGATAACCGAATCAATCCGAGTGGTTTAAATGTCGGTTTGGTTTGAATGGTTTGGCTTGGTTTAGTCAATTTTGGTTGATGTACACCCCAACATGAATCTTTTGGCTTACACAATGTGTAGGATGCACCTGCTTACCTTGAGTTGCAGTATCATTAGACTCTCTTAAGTACACAATTATTTGGGTGATATTGTTCTGATTTTGGAAGGAAATAAAAAAATATAAATCAAGACAAATGTGAATATTGAATCACTGGAAGGAAGCAATACTGCTTTAAGATCAATACTGCTTAAAGCAATATTGCTTTAAGGTGTTATTATATGCATGTCATTTTCGGCTGTGTAGTCTCAGGATAAATGAAGGTCAAATAAAAAAAATCATAGGGAGCTGTGAACCTGTAAAGGCTTGTGTGACTTGCACGTAGCTGAAGTTGGTTTTCATATAACAGCAGTATTTACCGCATTTTCTGAAACCGTGATAAATAGATACATTTTGCCATGACTTTTTTTTTAAAATCATGTGAGTATGTCATGGTCCTTAATTTAGTTTTTCCATGTCAAAGAGTGTAGAGTTCACCAGTGAAAAATATACTTTGTATGGTTGTAAACCTTGGTATTTCTCATATAATTATATAAATTTTATCTCTTGCTTTTCATATATTGTTTCCATTTTTTTTTCATTTATCACCCAATGCTCAAAGTGATCACATTTTTGAAGGAGGTTGCATTAAAGCTGCATATAACTCGGTATGATCTGGCTTAAGAACCGTTTCGGCCGGAAACCGTTCAGGAACTAGAGAACCACCTATTGAACCGCTAAACCGATGAACCGGTGCTCTTTTTGAAAACTGGGTGGTTCCATGGTTTTAGCTTGAAAACCGGTGTTATTTTGTAACAACTGTTAAAAGCGAGGTCATGAACTACAATTTGAATACAATAGAAATTAAAATCTTTTATCCTCAATAAAAAAAGGAATTTATTAAAATAAAAGTTGAAGTGCTCTCCTTTTTAAGAAGGTGAGACATTAATCTCTTATTTTAGCCTCCTTTTATTTATAAAAAAATTATTTCATCTTCTCCATTTTCATAAGGGAATAACACACAACTCTTTGAGTTTATCAAAATGATAAAACAGAGAAGCTTTGTCAGTTCATTTCTTGTTTGATGTGGAGGTTTAATAGTTTAGATGTTGGATGGCCGGCTATTTGCCGGCGGACGGGTTGTCGGATAAGAAATATCGGTCTGCGAGACGGCAACTATAATTTCAAGGGCTAAAAATATCTTGGATAAGCCAAAAATAGTTATCTATCATCCGCCTTGAATACATTTTTTGGATGTTAAGCCGTCGAAGAAATAGTCTACAAATCTCTAATGAAAAATAATGGTTCTCATATTGTTTACACAAGTGTGGGATGTATGCCATACTTATCATGAATGACTGGGAAGGAAGAATTTAGTATTATTTTTATCATTATTGTAAAAGAAATGATAGGATTATTCTTTTGCTATTTCATTTTACTAATTCTTAGTCAATAAAAAATTTAAATAGAAATTCACTTGAGAAAAATTCAATAAATAATATCTTCACAACAGGATTAATATTCCAAAAATAAAGAGTATATTAATTAATGTTATAAGCTTGCATTAATTAATGTTATATATATATTCAAATCTTTACTACATTAAAATAAAGAGGTTTACTTTCATCGTTACTTTAATTTTTTTTCTAATACTATTATCTTTTTTATATTATTTTTAATAAATTAAATTATAAATTTTAATGTCTATTTAATATTTATATAATTTTGTATTTTTAAAAAGTAAAAAATTAAATTGTCAAAATAAAATAAATAAATATTGTCACTCGAATTAAAAAATAAATTAAATTAAATGAGAAGATTGTCAAATTTCGGATAAAATTTGAACCCAATCTTGGAAATTTCGAAATACCCTCCACTTTCTCTGAATCCCCGCTTCCACCATACTTTCCCTCCAAAAATAAAAATAAATAATAATATATATATTCACAAACCCCTATAAGTTCTCGTTGAATCGATAGACGACCTAGATCCTCTCAGTTCCTCCAATGGCTTCGGCGCTCGATCTCCCCTGCGATCGCGATGGCGTGTGCATGGTTTGTAAGAAAAAGACGCCGGAGCAAGAGGCGGTCGCTTGTCGGACATGCGCCACGCCGTGGCATGTTCTGTGCCTCTCCGAGCCGCCGGAGACGCTCGCGTCCGTCGCAGAATGGCAATGCCCCGACTGTTTTCTCCCTTCCGCCGACGCTCCGGCGTCCCTTCCGGCGTCTGCGTCCGGCGCAGCCGGATCATCTGGAGACCTGATCGCCGCCATCCGGGCGATTGAGGCGGACGAATCGTTGTCGGAACAGGAGAAGGCGAGACGGCGGCAGGAGCTGGTGAGCGGCGTCGCTGGGAAAGAAGGAAAGCAGAGTGAGAGCGAGGAAGATGCGAAAATGAGTGGTGGGGATTACGATATGCTGGGTTTGTTGGATGATAAGTTGAATTGCTCTTTCTGCATGCAACTCCCCGATAGGCCCGTTACTGTAAGTATCTACCCAGAGAAGCATTTTCTTGATTCCCAAGTGATTTGCTGTTCTTGCGGTTTTGATATCTATTTCTCGTTTTATTCTACCGCTACTTTTTGTATCATCATCTTCTTCATCTTATTCTTGTTGGAAAAAATTCAAAGGAATTTCTGTTCTTATTCTAGTATTAGGTTTAAAATGCATGTTAGGGCCCATTCGTTTGCACTTTTTTATATTAGGTTTTTGTTTTGCTTCAAAACAAAAAAATCAAGTGTTTTTGTTTTGAGGTAAAACTAAAACTTATGTTCGTCTGCTGTTTTAAAGTCCAAACTTATTTTCGTTTGCTTTGTGCTTCTCCTCTTCATAATTGCTTCTCTTCTTCAACTGGCATTGCTGTAACACAAATATTATCGTATACATTCATAAGAACTGATATTATAGCCAAATGATACGCAAAAAATTTGACTATTAACTTCAAATAATCTTCATCCGCTTCTGCTTCAAGAAGAAAGCCGTTATTAAACACAAATAAGCTCTGTTCAAGTAAGGCCAGCTCAAATGATAAGCAAAAATTTTGCCGAATTAAACACAAAAGATCTATTCAAGAAGAAAGCCATGTAGAAGCTCTATTCACGACTCTGTTAAATGAGTAGCACCGTTCCACCGATACAGCCCTGTAGAAACTTTATTCAAGTAAGGCCTGCTCTCGCCTCTGCTTCCTTTCTCACGACTCTGGACAAGCACAAAAGGCTGCCTGTAGAAGCGTCAGTGAAAAACAAAGATCTGCCGGTGAGCTGGGGGAAGACGAAGATCCGTTCCTGCTGTCGGAGCAAGAGATGCCCTCAAGGTGAAGGAGAAATAGATGCGTCAAATCTCTGTCGTCGCCGCTGTCGGAGCAAGAGATGCGTCAATAGAAAGACGAGATGTTGTCGGAGAAGATTGCTCGCCACCATCCCCAGAAATGGGGAGCTCTTTTATTTTCAAAATCAACCAAACAGACCTCCCTAGGTCTGTTTTGATAGAGGGTGTTTAATGAATGAGTGAAAACGGTATGGTTTTGGGTCAAAACTAAAACATACCAAAACAGAGGCAAACGAACAACGACATTGGGACTACAAAAACTGGCTGTGAAAACGGTGCAAACGAACGGGCCTTAGGGTTTTAGGGTTTAGGGAAATATTAGAATGAGGAGAGACATCCAAAATGATTAATTATGATATTTGTTTGGTTGGTGTTGGTGTTTCGATCTTGGTTTAGGTACATTGATTTCATATTTATCATGAATGTTATTAGCTTAACTTAGCTCAAAGTCTAGCAGTCTAGCAATGCGATTGTTTGTGTTAGCATTTTATGATCAATTAGTTAATATAAATTGACAATTATTATATTGGCCTCCTTAAGGCTCTATTTGTTTGGGCGTTTCGGTGCTTTGTTTTGGGCAAACGCCGCTGGAAGACGGGTAAACAAACGAACCTCCGGCGACGTTTGCTCTGTTTCCACCCGCCCGCCTTGAGAAACGCCCCATAAAGCTCCCTTTGGAGCAGCCAGCTCCCCCCTCCGTTTCGAACACTCCGTTTCCACCTTCTTCGTCCCCGAGCCCGCCCTAACCTCTTCCGCAAACCAACGCTACACCTTCCCCCCATCCGACGCCCCACTGCTCCGTCCGTCGCAAACCACCGCACCCTCTCGTTTCCACCACTTCCCGCCCAATTCCAATTCCACCAACAGCCGACCAGTCTCACCCCATTTCCTCTTCATTAGCCATCTCGAGCCCTAATTCCCAACCCCCCATCCTCTATCGTGGATCCACTTCATCTACACCAGCCCCCTTACAGTCAACATTCCCCATTATTTCCCTCTCCGTTTCTCCAACCCGTGACTACCAGCCAACACAACCGCCGCCGCCACTGCCGTCGTTGCATGCATAAATGTGGTAATAGTCATTTCCTTCTAGTTGTTTACCTTGACACTTGTGTTGTGATGGATGTATGTTTTATTGCTACTAGTATTGTTTGTCGTATTAGTTGCAGGGCGTATTCTGTAGTTACTTAAAATATTTGCTCCTCGGTCTTTGTAAAATTAATAGTTGTTTTCTTTTACTCAAATATTTGTAAACGCACGTGTCCTGCTAATTTACTATAATAATTTATAATTACTTGTTAGCAATTTTGGCCGACCACTTGTGCACTTGCATCTCACGTCATTGCATATAGGAGTGCATTTAGCGAATCCATCCCGTGTCTTCCCTTACGCTGCATCAAATTGGTATCAGAGGGATAGGTTAGTGTCATTGCATGTTACATAGTGGTTGGGATTATCGTCAGTCCATGTCAAATCAAAATCGTCCCCACAATAGGACCACTAGCTTTCAGACGGACATGATGCCCGTGGAATTCCAAAGGCTAGTCCTTGATCGATTTGATCAAATGGGTGTCCAATTCGACACACTTAGACGTGATATCGTGAGGGTTAGTACGAGAGTAGACCAGTTAGAGACACCGAGAGATCGAACGAACCCTGTACCTCATGAGGAACCTCTCGAGGACCTTCCAGATGCCAACCCCCTCTCCCGAGACGTGGTAGAGACGACCCTCGCCGAGAGTTCTCGCCCGCACCAAGAGCAAATTATCGTCGTGGTTTCGAGTTTCAACGAGCTCGCCCTTTGGATGAGCCACGTCATCCACCACCTCGTCGAAGGGATAGACACCGATATGACTATGATGATGATGACGAATACGGTGACCTCCGTGAGCCCCGTCGAGGCATGAATTTAGAGGAGGATGACATTACCCGACGGATTCGTATTGATGCTCCTACCTTTGATGGTCACTTGGACCTAAAAGCATTCAGTGATTGGCTCATGGACATAGACTACTACTTTGACTAGTTCGAGATGAACGACGAGAGGCGAGTACGGTTCGCGAAGATGAAACTAATTGGCCAAGCGAAGATTTATTGGTTGAGTCCAGAGAGGTCCTTGTAGCGTGATGACTATTACCCCATTACCCAATGGGATGAGACGAAGCAACACCTACAGGGTAGGTATCTTCCTTCTTTTTATCGAGATCAGTTGTTAGATCAATTGTACGCGCTACGTCAGGGTACTTTTTCTATTGCTGATTACATGTCTCGATTTGACGAGCTAGTAGTTCGCATCGACATTATGGAGGAGCCCATCGCGAATGCCTCGCGCTTTCGTGCGGGTCTTAGATCAGACATCCAAATGGAACTAATTCCCCACAGGATGGAGTCGGTTGAGCAGGTTTTTCAGCTTGACCTCGAATACGAGCAGTATTTGCGCTCAGCCGGCCCGAGACAGACCACCACTAGGCCCGATGCTTCCACATTTAGGAAGTCCGTCCCTGCCACGACTCCTGCCACCCCTAGCCCACCCACAGATGCGACAGAGAAAGCTATTGTTCCAGGAGGCCCCAAACCTAGGGGCGTCCAATGCTATCGTTGTTCCGGCAGAGGGCATTTCGCTACCCAATGCCCTACCAGGAACTTGCTGATTGAGAATTCTGGCGAGCCCAGCGGCGAGGCTGAGGGCGACGCCATTGAGGAGGTTACGACTATTGTTGAGGATGGTTGGGAGAGCGATGCTAAGAGATCGCTAGAGGTAGGAGTTCTCCGTCGCATCCTCCACACCTCACGTGTTGAAGAGGATTGACGCCACATCACTATCTTTTTCACTTACTTCCAGAGCGTAGGAGGACCCTGCAACCTCGCCATCGATAGTGGAAGCTGCGTAAATATTATTGCCAAGAAAGGGTTGGAGAGGATGCAACTTACTGCTGAGCCCCATCCACATCCATATCGCGTCCTTTGGGTGGACAAGTACACCATACAAGTTACACAACGGTGTCTGGTGCCAATCCGATTATCGTCTACAGAGGATCGAGTTTGGTGTGACGTTATCCCTACGGATGTCGCTCACGTTCTTCTAGGGAGACCCTGGCTTTACGATTGTGACGTCATGTGTTATGGTCGTTTCAACACGTGTGTATTTTTTGACAGGGTCGAAAGATTACTCTCACCCCGACTCAGCCCCGGGATCCTCCCAAGGGCAAGGTTGACTCGTCAGTTAGTGCGAGATCATCGAGACCCCTACATATCTTGAGAATGGGTGATTTCTTGAGAGAGAGCCTAAAGACTGGGATCATGCTTATTGTGGCAGCCATGTTGGCGACCGAGACCCCTAACAATGCTGAGATTACTGACCCGGATGTTCAGCAGTTGATGGATGTCTTTACGGACATTATGCCCGAGAAGCCACTTTTATGTTTTGTGTTTTTTTTTGATGTGTATTTAGTCCCCGATCGGCCCAAACATTGTGAGCCGTCTGATCGTGATAGTTTTATGTGTTATATTGGGAAGGGTTGCCTGCCGATTCAAATGGATGCAGCGGTTCACACCTAGGGTTTTATAAAACCCAGCGGTTGCAGTTGAGCGGGGATCGCGAGTTTTGGAAGAAGATCCTGAAACTGTTGGTCCCTGTTGGTGCGACGCCAGTCTCCCTCGCCTCCACCGGTGCGACGCCGGTAAGCCTACGCCTCCTCCGCCTCCTCCGCCTCCTCCGCCTCCTCCGTCCCCTCCTTCCTTCCCCTTTCCCGCCACGTGCCTCCTCTTCCCTCCCCGTGCAACCACCCGCCGGCCACCGTAAGTCCCCCTCCTTCGTCTCCAAGCCCGCCCTAACCTCTTCCGCAAACCAACGCTACCCCTTCCCCCCACCCGACGCCCCACTGCTCCGTCTGCCGCAAACCACCGCACCCTCTCGTTTCCACCACCTCCTGCCCAATTCCAACCCCACCTACAGCCGGCCAGTTTCACTCCATTTCCTCTTCATTAGCCATCTTGAGCCCTAATTCCCAACCCCCATCCTCTGTCGTGGATCCACTTCATCTACACTAGCCCCTTTACAGTCAACATCCGCCATTATTTCCCTCTCCGTTGCTCCAACCCGTGACTACCCGCCAACACATCCGCCGCCGCCATTGCCGCCGCTGCACGCGTAAATTGTGGTAATAGTCATTTCCTTCAAGTTGTTTACCTTGGCACTTGTGTTGTGATGGATGTATGTTTTATTGTTACTAGTATTGTTCGTCGTATTAGTTGCATGGAGTATTCTGTAGTTGCTTAAAATATTTGCGCATAGGTATTTGTAAAATTAATAGTTGTTTTCTTTTACTCAAATATTTGTGAACGCACGTGCCCTGTTAATTTACTATAATAATTAATAATTACTTGTTAGCAATTTTGGCGGATCACTTGTGCACGTGCATCTCACGTCATTTCATATAGGAGTGCATTTAGCGAATCCATCCCGTGTCTGCCATTACACTACATCAATATGTGTTGTGTAGGATTTGTTGAAGCCAAATATGACCTCAACTGAAGTTCGAAGAAAAAGGGGTGCAGCCAAAACCTACTTCTCTCAAGTCTCAACTCTTAACTGGATTCAAAGGACTTAAGGCCGACCCAATAGCCTCAACAGGGAGGTCCCACCTCACACCCGGAAGATCTCTGAGAGCTTCCCCTCCAAAGTCAAAGCTGGGCTAGGAGCTCCTCAGAAAGCACTAGAATTTGAGAGACAATGATAGCTTGCCTTCTAAGGAGCCCTTATGGGTCTATTTATAGCATTTTGCTGTCCTGAATTTACTGAAAAGTCCCTAGTTGATCTGCCAATAGCCAAAACCCGCTGTTTTTCTGAGGGTACTGGAGTAATTTCTCCTGAGGGCAATTTTGTCATTCCACCCAGGCCCCTGGTCCTCACTCGGCGAGAGCCCCGAGCCGAGAACCTTCTGTCATAGTCTGGCGGAAGCGGTCTCGCCTACCTATAGGCGAGAGTTTTCTTTAAGACGAGCTGGGGCTGGCGCAAGCGCTTGCGCGTTGATCTTCGTTCGACGATTTGGCCGCGCTCGCCAATCTGGGCTCGACGAACACGAGGCGCCTTGCGGCGAGAGCTCATATGTGGCGGGAGCTTATCGCTTAGCGCAAGCGCTCCCGCCTACCTGGGCGAGAGCCTTTCCGGCTAGCCTGTCTGACCGTTTGTGCCTCCTGGTCTGGCTCAGCGAATATGAGGTTGTACACAATCCCCGCTCTTTTTGAGCTAGCTCTGCGCTCGAAAAGACATGTCCAACCCAAAAATATTCGTGGAGCACGTGTCAACATCAGGGAATCTTTCGGTGGGTCGTACGGTGCCTATAAATATGTGTGTCGATAAACTGCCATAATACTTCCCTCGAGTCGTCATTCTCCCCCTGAGCTCTCGCCTCCTCTCGCTATGCCTTCCAAGCGTGCCGACAAACCGCTTCCGCAGGATCTGCAGGACCGCATTAACGCGGCACAGGCGCGAGCCAGGGCTAACAGCGCCCTGGTTGCTCCATGGCTAGCGAGACAATCGTCGGTTGCTGAGTCTTCTCTGCCTAAGAAGAAGAAGAAGAGGGCGAAGCTGGCTCAGCGGGACCTGCCCCGCGAGAACAGGAGCCCGCCTACCCCGACCCCTAGCCGCGCGGACGGCCCCTCGCCGCGGAAGGTAAGCTCGATATGCCAATTATTGAAAACACCAGCTGCTCAGTAGTTGACGCGTTATCTCTCGCAGGAGACGGTTCCCGATGCTGCCGCGTCCCCGCGAGAACCCTTGGATCCACCCTCTAGCCATCACGATGATCAACCGCGGGTTCCCGAGGTGGCCCCTCCACCTGACCCGAACACCGCTGGTAAAGGTTCCCCTCTCACCCTTGACTTAAATCTTTAAATGTTGACCTGATTTCTCGCAGCGTCGGTTTCCGCACCACCAGATCTCGCCACCCGGGAGAGCGGGGCGAGAGCTGCGAATCAGTCTGCCCATGCGGTTGATTCCTCCCTACCGGCGGGAGGAAATACTGCCGAGTTCTTCGTGTCTTTGTTAGACGCTAGCCCTCCTGCGGGAGAGGAGACCCGCTCCCCCGCTCCTGACCAAGCCGGGATCACCATTCGCAAAGTTTACCCCCCCGGAAAAGGAAAGCCAATCCACCTCCTCTTTGGAGCTGAGGGGGGGGGGCTGGGCCTTCTCGCCTGCCGTCAACCGGGGTGCCTCGTCATTCTGAAGGTATATGGAAACTTTATCGCAGCTATCCTTTAGCTCCCGCTAAAATGGGGACTCTTTTGACAGGGGACATGGGCTCGCGGCTTGAAGGTGAGGTAGAGGAGGAAGAAGAAGAAGAAGAAAGAGAGGGAGAAGATGGCGAGAGCTCTCCCTTCCCTTCGTCTGACGAGATGGAGGAGATCCTGACTGGTGCCGGGAGCGCGAAACGACGGGGGAAGAAGGTCGCCGCCGTTCTGTCGAAACTTATCCGGCGAGAACGGGTCCGCGACCTTGCGGCAAAAGAGTTCCGCCAGTCAGTGGAGAAGAGGCTAGAGACCCTGGAGCGGGATTACCTTATCGGCGAGATGGACCGGCCGGGGGGAGCTACCGCGGGGTCCTCCCCCGAGAGGTGTATCGAGCGCATCCGGGATCTGTCCCGCCGGGTTGACCTGGGATGCAGCGTTCTGTCGTCCTACTTCAACCCGCAGGCGCCACCCCGGACTAAGCTGCGGGACCGAGGAAAATGGCGGTGGGAGCAAGGGAAATGACGCTGGGAGCCATACTGAAGCGCGAGACCTCCCCTCCTCTTCCTCAGGCCTTCCCTTCTCTGATGTACCCTTATTCACTTGCTTAGAGTTGTAACTAATGATTCTGCACTTATCGCTTATTATTTTTTTATCCCGTTTTCGCTCAGCGAGAGCAATAACTCAGTTTTTTAATACTTTCTATTATTGTATGCGTATGAGTTATTTTCCCGGGTTCTTGGGTGGCGAGAGCCACCTCGCTTCCGCCTACCCTGCCCGTCGCATGGCATCTCGCAACGTTTGCGCTAGTCACTTAGTCAATCGGTCACTGTCAAACTCGGGTGGGAAAAACGAAGCGCCGCCGACCAGTGGCGTGCCTGTTGTACGCCCGCCGCCTTTTTGAAAACAATCATCATTACCACGGTTTTCTATAAAAAGGAGGCTCACCTATCACATTCATTTCTCCGATTCCAGTCTCTCTCCTCTCCGGTTGCTCTCGCGGTCTCTCCAAAACTCTCGCCTGTCCCCGCCTTCTCCTTCCGTTCTCGTACCGCTCTCGCTCTCACCGTCTTCTCGTAGTTCTCGCCTTCAAACTTCATCGCGATGCCGGGCGGAGGCGAGGGACGTTCCAACTGCGCGGAAGCTTTCCAGAAGCATCTATTTCCTTCCTGCACTCTCACCGTTGATGAGTTCAACCTGATCAAGTCTCAACATGTTCCCGCCAGCTTCACTGCGCGGAACCCGGGCAATCACGACAAGGTAAACTCCGCAGGGGAGGGGGAGCTCGCCATCCCCATCGAGCACTTCGAGGTGGGCTTCCGCCTCCCGCTGTGGCCTGAGATGCGGCAGGCCCTCCGGTATTACGGGGTGGTTCCCGCTCAGCTAAACCCAAATTCAGTGGCGATTCTCGTGGCCTTCATATGTTATATGCGGTCCGAGAGGATCGAGTTTAGCTTGCCGATCTTCCGCAAGCTGTTTACTTTCCGCGCGAAAGGAGGCGTGGTGTTCTTCTCCGGGCAACTGCTCAAGACAATCGGTCTCGCCAACAAGCACCATCACTGGGGCGAGAGGTTCATCTACGTTTCTGGCGACTTCGGGAACGTACCCCTTGCCCCCATCCAATACGAGGATGCCGCCTACAAGCCTCCCTCCTTGGGCTCGCGCGAGAGCGCCCTCCTTGAGTTCTTCGGAACCAAGGACTTCGACGTCCTCTACCTCCGGCGAGACGTCGATTCTCTCTCCCCTGTACTTCCGGGAGAAGGTAGAGTCTCGCCTTTATCTGTCTTTTCCTTGCCTTTTCCAAGGTTGGAACTTATTGTTATTGTTTTCGCAGGAGAGCGCGAGATCCCCCTACGCCAGCCTTTCGACGAGGCTCGCGCCGGAGGGAGTCATCCTCCTAAGGACCCGCTGGCTCTTGCGAAAGCCGCTGCGCAAGCCTGCCGAAAAGAGTCGGGCCCTCCCCCTTCAAGCGGTGCCGTGAAGCGAAAGCCCGGTGCCCCCGCGCCTCAATCAATCAAGAGACCTAAGACAACGGATACCGCGAAGGGCAAGGCTGTTGTGGTGCCGCCCACCCAACCTCTCCCTGCAGGCCGCTCCTTTGAGGAGGTTTTGCAGGCCGTTAGCAAGATTGCCGCCTCCAGGGGCGGCCCCGAGACCCCTGCCGAGAACCCTCAGGCCCCTGGTGCCGCAGAGAGCGAGGGTGCTGCCGCCGGGACCTCCGGCCAGCCCCTATCTGAAGAGGTGCCGCGGGGCCATCGCAACTTCGGTCTCAGCATGAGGTGCCTGGACGCGGAAAACAAGCCGCTGCTGCAGTGAGATCCTGACGCCAACAAGGTCTCGATCTCGTCCCTCTTGCCAAGCTGGGCAGAGCGAGACGAGGTCACCAGCGAGGCTTTCGCCCTAGGCTATTGCCTCTACAGCCGGGAGGACGCTAGCGTCTACGACAGGATGTCGACCCGACTGCTGGCCTACGACTCCACTCGCGCCCTGATGCGTGGGCTAGAGCTTGCGCACATGTGTTCCCGCCGGAGCATCACGATAGACCGCAACTTTCAGGACATGTTCAAGGCCAGGGACGATGCGGTGGCTCAGGCGGCCACTCTGGCCAAGGAGCTGGCCGAGGCCCAGCAACTGTTATCCTCGCGCCAAGCGGAAGGGGTAAGCGAGATCTTTCACAATCGCTTGTTCTCGCCACCTTAACTCTTCTTTTATGCTAACCTTCCGCCGTTCAGGATTCCGCCCAAGCCACACTTCGCGAGGAGCTATCCCAAGCCCGATATGACAACGTTCTCCTGCGGGAGCAGATTGCGCGACTCGAGGCGAGTGCGGCCCCTCCGTTGGACGAGAGGTTGAAGAGCCGGTATTACTCGGTTTATGATATCGACAAGCTGCTCCAGGGGAACGCGCAAGCTACAGTAAAGTTGACGCTGGAGACGCTGCGAGACATCAACTGCTGGGACGGGAGGGGCAAAGACATCACTGCTCAACAGCTAGTTCCATGGCTTTTCGAGCCCATTCCAAAGCCCCCGGACGCCCCTGATACCCCACCCTCGGATGTCCCGAAGTCCCCTGCGGCGGGTGGCGAGAGCTCCGGGGGGAGCTCCGGCGAGAGCTCCAGCGGGAGCTCAAGCGGGAGCTCGGAGGGGTATAGCTTGTCTCCATGAGGGGCCCCCTCTTCTTTTCCTTTCCGCCTCTGCTTTTTCCTTCCGCCTTAATGTAAAACGCGAGACGTTACCAGTTTGTTCTTTTAATATATTTAATGCAAATGTTTATTGTAAATATCTCGCTCTGTTATTGTGAATGTGCCCGATTTAATTGTTGTGGTCGGATTTTGTCTGCGCGTGCTTCCGCCGAGGCCCTTGGTCGTCTTAAGATAGCCTTCCCTAGTGATGGATCAGCGGGATCCTGCACGAATCCTTAGGCGGGAACCTGCTGCAAACTGCCAGACGGAAGCGTGGCTCACGAACCCTTGGGACGGAACCGTGCTCTTTAGCCTGCGTGAATCCCTTTAGGCCCGTCGCCTAACGATCTCGCCCGTTTGTTCGAAAATATTAAAAGTCTTCTTGGCGAAAGCGCTCTCACTGCGAGATCTCTTTGGCGGGGACTTCCCTGCCGAGATCTATCCCTGCCGAGACCTTTCCTATCTTTTTCATTTTGCCTTCCCAATGCGCCTCCTGCCTTGTCCAAACCAAGCCAACCAAACCAAACCTATCCCCCACAGGCGAGTCTTCGGACCTGTCAGCTAGATGAGAGCCTGCGCAGCGGGTCTACCTGGGGCCGAGCCGAGCTCGGGGCGCCGATGAGGATCTCAAACCAACCAAACCTATCCCCCACAGGCGAGCCTTCGGACCTGCCAGCTAGATGAGAGCCTGCGCAGCGGGTCTACCTGGGGCCGAGCCGAGCTCGGGGTGCCGATGAAGATCTCAAACCAACCAAACCTATCCCCCACAGGCGAGCCTTCGGACCTGCCAGGTAGATGAGAGCCCACGCAGCGGGTCTACCTGGGGCCGAGCCGAGCTCGGGTTGCCGATGAAGATTTCAAGCCAACCAAACCTATCCCCCACAGGCGAGCCGTCGGACCTGCCAGCTAGATGAGAGCCTGCGCAGCGGGTCTACCTGGGGCCGCGCCGAGCTCGGGGTGCCGATGAAGATTTCAAGCCAACCAAACCTATCCCCCACAGGCGAGCCTTCGGACCTGCCAGATAGATGAGAGCCTGCGCAGCGGGTCTACCTGGGGCCGAGCCGAGCTCGGGGTGCCGATGAAGATTTCAAGCCAACCAAACCTATCCCCCACAGACGAGCCTTCGGACCTGCCAGCTAGATGAGAGCCTGCGCAGCGGGTCTACCTGGGGCCGAGCCGAGCTCGGGGTGCCGATGAAGATTTCAAGCCAACCAAACCTATCCCCCATAGGCGAGCCTTCGGACCTGCCAGCTAGATGAGAGCCTGCGCAGCGGGTCTACCTGGGGCCGAGGCGAGCTCGGGGTGCCGATGAAGATCTCAAACCAACCAAACCTATCCCCCACAGGCGAGCCTTCAGACCTGCCAGCTAGATGAGAGTCTGTGCAGCGGGTCTACCTGGGGCCGAGCCGAGCTCGGGGTGCCGATGAAGATTTCAAGCCAACCGAACCTATCCCCCACAGGCGAGCCTTTGGACCTGCCAGCTAGATGAGAGCCTGCGCAGCGGGTCTACCTGGGGCCGAGCCGAGCTCGGGGTGCCGATGAAGATTTCAAGCCAACCAAACCTATCCCCCACAGGCGAGCTTTCGGACCTGCCAGCTAGATGAGAGCCTGCGCAGCGGGTCTATCCGGGGCCGAGCCGAGCTCGGGGTGCCGATGAAGATTTCAAGCCAACCAAACCTATCCCCCACAGGCGAGCCTTCGGACCTGCCAGCTAGATGAGAGCCTGCGCAGCGGGTCTACCTGGGGCCGAGCCGAGCTCGGGGTGCCGATGAAGATTTCAAGCCAACCAAACCTATCCCCCACAGGCGAGCCTTCGGACCTGCCAGCTAGATGAGAGCCTGCGCAGCGGGTCTACCTGGGGCCGAGCCGAGCTCGGGGTATCACCAAACACACGATTACGTTATGTTATGAAAAATTTGACAATGGTCAGGAGAAAATCAATCGATATATAAGTTTATTTTTGAGATACATGGTTACATCCTTCCCCCTTCACGGGTAGAAGCGTTTTAGGTCATCACCGCTCCAAGTGTGGCTTAGGGCCCTTCCTTCCACGTCCTGGAGGTAGTATCCTCCCGATCCGAGGACTTCCTTCACTATGTATGGACCTTCCCAGTTCGGGTGGAGCTTGCCCACGGGAGCCGACCTTCCTGTTGCGTCGACCTTTCTCAGCACCAGATCCCCCTTAGCAAACTGTTTGACCCTGACATGCTTATCAAAATGCTTGGCCATCCGTCGCTTGATCTCTTCTTGCCTGATAGCCGCCACGTCTCGCAGTTCCTCCACCATATCTAACGAGAGGCGCTGCCCCTCCTCATTCTCCACCCTCCAAGCCTCGTCTCCTTCGCCCGCGGCTGTGACTCGCGGGGACCGGACCTCGAACTCCACTGGTAGGACGACCTCACACCCATGAGAGAGCTTGAAGGGGGTCTCACCGGTGGCCGTGTTCGCAGTCGTGCGTAGGGCCCACAGGACCGAGGGGAGCTGTTCCACCCAATTCCCCTTTAGGGTCTCACCGGTGGCTGGGAACCTGCTTAGCCCAGCCAGCTTGCCTGTCAAGCGCTGGACCTCCTTGGCGTCGCGAGGTGACTCCAAATCCAGGATGGCCTTGACCTTGTCCGGGTTGGGCTCCACCCCCGCCGGAGTCAGGAGATGCCTGAGGAACTTCCCGCGGCTGGCCCCGAAGACACACTTCAAGGGATTCAGCCTCATTTTGAACCTTCTCAGGGTGGCGAATGTTTCCTCCAGATCTTGCAGGTGCAAGACCATGCACTTGCTTTTGATCATTAGGTCGTCGACGTAGACCTCCAAGTTTCTCCCCCTCTGATCCCGGAAGACTCGATCCATCATGCGCTGATAGGTAGCCCCTGCGTTCTTTAACCCAAAGGGCATCATCTTGTAACTGAAGCATCCCTCCCTCGTGATGAAGGAAACATCCTTGGTGTCAGGAGGGTGCATCCGGATCTGGTGATAACCTGAAAAAGCATCTAAAAAGCTCATGACAGAAAAACCGACGGCTGAATCAACCAGCGCGTCGATCCGAGGCAGGGGGTAGCAATTCTTAGGGCATGATTTATTCAACAAAGAAAAGTCAATACACATTCTCCATTTACCACCTCCCTTCTTTACCATTACCACATTGGAGATCCAGCCTGGATACTGGATCTCTGAGATGAAGCCCGCCTCCAGGAGCTTCTTGACCTCCTCGCGAATGGGCTCCTCCAGCTTGGTGGCGATGACTCTCATCTTTTGACGGATGGGGCGAGTGCGGGGGTCCAAGTTCAGGCGGTGGCAGGCTACGTCGGCGTCGATGCCCGGCATGTCTGCCGCGCTCCAAGCGAAGATGTCGACGTTGCTTTGAATGCAAGCCCGCACCTGCTCCCGGGCCTCGAGACTCAAGCCCCCGCTGACCCGCACCCTTTGTACTTTCCCTGCGCTGGTGAAGACCTCCATCTCCACCACTTCTTCGGCCGGCTCCAGCCGCGACTGCTCCCAACCGGTCCTTGCCTCTTCCTCCAGCTCCAGCTCTCCTCTTTCTCCCTCCTCCTCGATCTCCATCGCTTCTACCAGCCCCTCCTGTTGCTGCTCGACTCTTACGCCCCTCGGGGCCTCTCCCTCGACTCCTCCTGCCACTTGCTCTCCTACTTCCATCGCCCCTTCCGGGCTCTCCTGCTCCTCATCCCCCCGGACCACCTGCACATCTCCTTGCAGCTTCTCAGTCTCCTCTTCTCCGACTTCCTCCCCAGCTACCCCTCTTGCCTCCTCTAGGACCATCTCCTCTTCCTCAACAACCTCCTCTAGGGCTGCCATCTCTATCTCCAATTCTTCTGCCTCCGCCATCCACGAAATGGTGTTGACTGCTGTAACGTAACATTGCCTTGCCACCTTCGGGTCCCCTCTTACCCTGACCTGCACCCCCCATTGTTGAACTTGAGGCACTGATGGAACGAGGAAGGGACGCAGCGAAAGACGCTGATGAGGGGGCGCCCAAAGATGGCATTATAACTGCTCGGGGTGTCCACGATCACGAACCTACAGTTCCGCGACACGCCCCCCAACCTTACGTGTAACCCTACTTCTCCTTCTACCTCTTTCCTCTCTCCGGAGAACCCGAACAGAGGTCCATCCGACGCCAAGACCCTCTTCCCTTCAACCCTCATCTCATCAAAGGCCTTCTTGAAGATGACATTTACCGAGCTCCCGTTATCCACCAGTATCCTCGAGACCGTATAATTTTCCACCGCCGTCTGGATCACCAGGGCGTCACAGAAAGGATCCTCATAGTTTGGCATGTCCGCCGATGAGAAAGTAATCTTTTCTTCTGGTGGGGGAACCTGGGAGGTGGAGGCCACCCCCCTTCGGTACATGGTTTGCAGGCTCCCCTTGCGGGTTGCCTCAATCCCCACTCCTCCGTGAATCACCCCGATTCCCCCCGGGTCCCCACATCCACCCGATCTTCACACCTATCTTCCGCCTCGCCTTGCTGCACCTCCACTATCCTCACCGGTGGATCTTGCCTTCCTGCTCCTCTCGCTTCTCTTAACTCTAAGAATTCCGGACAGGTGGCCGTCGCGTGACCTTCCTCCTGGTGGAAGTCACAAAAGAGCAACGCCTCCCCTCCCCTTCTGCCGTCTCCCCTTCCTCTTCTACCTCCTCCTCGAGCTCCTCTGGCTGCTCCTCTCCCCCTTCCTACTTTCATGGCCTCCTGCGGTGGAGGGGGATGACCCCTCGGCTTCTGCCTCCATGCCGGTCGATCGAACCTCCGGGGCTCCCGCAGGTTATCTCTCCCCTGATAGCCTTCTCCTGGGCCCTGGGGGCGACCCTCCTGGGGCCTCCAACCTAACCGGTTGTTCGGCTCCCGGGCCCCCCAACCCTGCTGCTGCCCAAACCTTCGGGGCTCCTCCCTTCTCCTTTCTTCCCTTTGCTCCCTCTGTTCCCTCGGCTCCTTCTGTCTTCCCGCTGCTAGTTCCTTCCCGTCATCCTCTGCTAGCTTGGCCAACTTCCTGGCGAATGCTGGGTTTGCTCTCTCGAAGTCAATCTCCTTTGCCGCCCTCTCCATGAGCTCCTCAAAGGAGAGAGGTGACACCCTCTTCAACTCCATGCTAAAAAATCCCGGTCTCAGCCCCAGGGTGAAGGCCAGCATCAGCGCGTACCCTGGAACCTCCTGGACCAAGAGGATCTCCTCCTGAAACCGGTCGACATAGTGACCCAGCGTCTCATCCGGCCTCTGCCTCACCGCAAACAGACACTCCGCTTCCTTCTTCCGCTTCTTTGAGGTTGAGAACCTCAACAGGAAACTTCTCCGCAGATCTTCAAAACAGTAGATTGACCTTGCTGGCAACTGGTGGAACCAGTCCCGAGCCTTCTCTTTCAACGTGATGGCAAACAACCGGCACTTGAAGGCGTCCGTCATCTGCCTTATTGACACAACGTCCTCAAACCACTGTACGTGTTGTACCGGGTCATCCTTCCCCGAGTAGTAGGACATGTCGGGCTCCCGGAACCCCTCCGGTACCGGAGCCGAGATGATGAGCTCGCTAAAGGGGCTCTCGCCTCCTGCCTGGCGAGAGGGCACGTCCCGCGGCCTCGGCTGACTGGCCCGATCTGCGAGACCGTGCCCCGGGAAGAGCTCCCGCACCGCCGCTTCCTTCTCGCCCAGATCCGTCAGCGCCTCCTTGCCCGGGCGCTGGCTCTGGCCTGGGAAGAGTTCCCGCGCCGCAACATCTCTCTCGCCAGCCTCGCCCGGGACCTCCTTTCCCGGGCGCTGCCCTGGGGCGTTCTTGCCTAAGAGCGGGACCTCTTCTATTGGGACCTGAGGGGTGGCCCACTCGCCTCTCGCCGAGAAGGCTAAACTGATTGTTTGCAAAACCTCTCGCCTGAACTCATCCAGCATCCTCTTCGTTGCTTCCTCTCCCCGGGTGGGGGATCCTCCAAAAGCTGACCCTTCACCTTCACCTCCAGTCATGGGACAAAACTTAAGGCTTTCTTGAATCGGCTGCCTTCCACGCTCACCGCACCAGAACTGTTGAAGCCAAATATGACATCAACTGAAGTTCGAAGAAAAAGGGGTGCAGCCAAAACCTACTTCTCTCAAGTCTCAACCCTTAACTGGATTCAAAGGACCTAAGGCCGACCCAATAGCCTCAGCAGGGAGGTCCCACCTCACACCCGGAAGATCTCTGAGAGCTTCCCCTCCAAAGCCAAAGCTGGGCTAGGAGCTCCTCAGAAAGCACTAGAATTTGAGAGACAATGATAGCTTGCCTTCTAAGGAGCCCTTATGGGTCTATTTATAGCATTTTGCTGCCCTTATGAGCTCCTCAGGAGGTCATATTTGGCTTCAATAGGATTGGATGCATGAAAAAATTAAAATAATTATAATAAGAAAATATATTAAAAAAAAGAGCAGCCCGGTGCATAAAGCATCCCCGCACAGCGAGGGTCCGGGGAAAGGTTCTACTACAAGGGTGAAATGTAGGCAAACTTTGTGCTGCATTTTTGCAAGAGGTTGCTTCCAGGGCTCGAACTCGTGACCTCAAGCTCACATGACAACACCTTAACTGGTGCCCCAAGGGTCCCCTTCAATAAGATAATTTATAAAGTTAAAAAAATTATTTTCACTTAGGAGGTAAGCGCATACATGGGGCAAGAGGAGGAAGTATTCCAAAAGATTAAAATTCTAGTTTTTTTTTCTTTTCTTACATTTAGTTTTTTGCCCAACTGCTGGACCGCAATAAATGGTGCGGGAAATTGGTTCCGGATGCTAGTAAATTGGTTGGGAGGGTCAGGAAACATCCAATAGTTACTGGAATTAAATTTTAGCAATTCGGGCTTCTCCAGGAATGGTTCCAGGCGGCTTTCGGTACTGCTCCAAATACCCAGCTGCAGGAAATTAGGGTTCAGGAATAGTTTCAGGCTGCTGTAGATACTGTTTTGAGTAACCAGCCTCTGAAAATTAAGTTCAGATGGCAGAACAAAGGCTGCTTCTGTAAAGGGGGGTTATGGGTATTTGGTTAGGCTGAAGGCAGTTGGAGTTGGGAGGAATGAGAGGTGATTTTGGGGTGGTAAAGAGGGATACACGTGAATGATAGAGAATTGAGTGGGGGAGATTTAATTTAGGAGTTGTGTCCTAGAATTGGGGAAGTGGAAGTAATGAGTGGTGGAGGTGGTTGCCGGTGGTTGCTGGAAATGGCTGGTGGTGGTTGCCGGAGTGGCTGCCGGTTGGTGATGGTCTCTAGAAATGTTTTCCCGCTTGGTGATCAGACAAATGAAAATGAAGGATACTTGTTGGAGATGGTGGTGGTGGGAGGCCAAAACATTCTCCGGTGATTGCCAAAGATGTATTTAATGAGCTGTTTTAAGTTTTTTTGGGGGGAGGGTGTTAGGGAAGTGGTTCCACAACAAAAAGGGGGAATGATGGGAGGTCAGCAAAGGGAAAATGAGATAGGAAGGGTGGCCGGCTGTTTACGAGAGGGCCTGGAATGGGGAGGTGGTGGTCGGCTAAGGGAAAGATGGAGGGAGGATTGCCAACGAAGAGTTGAGGGGGTATCACCAGGCTTCACACTTGGGGTCAGGTTTGGCACTGAATTGACCAAAGAATGAGCTTCAACACTCCATTCTTTAATACCCAAAATGAGAGCCTTCACCCTCAATATATAGACTCTAGGGGGCAACAAATGGCTATGATTGATCGATTGCTGCGACTCAAAAATAAATAGAAATACAACTCGAAATGAAAAAGAAAAAGAACAACTAATACTCTAATCATCGATCTACATAAGATGAACGTTTTTTTTCATCGCGTAAGTCGATGTGTCGCGGTCCTCATCACAGTGTATGCCACTCTTTGAAACATCCTAGATTTGCTACATATTATGCTATCATCATCAGTGAGGTCTAGCATAATATGAGATTGAAAAGATGTGTTATGATTTATGTCAAACAAGAGGTCGCGATCCTCATCACAGTGTATGCTACTCTTTGAAACATCCTAGATTTGCTACATATTATGCCATCATCTTCAGTGAGGTCTGTGGTATAATATGAGATTGAAAAGATGTGTTATTATTTAGGTCAAACAAGAGGCTCTTAAGCAATGTAAGCACATAGTCCTCATGAGACATTGAATGATATTCGACTTGACTATAGAACGAGCTGTAATTGTTACTTCTTTCTCCATGGGATGATTCCATCATTAAAGTATGTACATAAGAAACTAAATGATCGGTGATCCTTAATAGATTTGACAAAGCTCGCATCAAATAGTCTACAATTGAAAGAGTAGAAGATGGTTGATAGATAAGTCCTCCATGAGTGCACTTGAGACAATTCTGTGAAACCCTTTAAGTGCGTGTGAACTGATTGACAACTTTTATAATAAATGATATGTTTGGGCATGTGATAGTCAAATAAAGTAGCCTGGCTAATGATGAGTCCATTCTATATATCTATTTTTGGACTCATCTGGGCTTGTTTTCTCGTTGATGCACTTCACTTTAGAGCTTTATTTGTTCATATTTGTTATTATGTCCTTTTTATAAGTAAGTGCACATTTATGCCCGTGGTTGTGTATTTTGTTACTTTTATTGTTTGTACTCTTTTTTTGTGATTGTCTGAAATGTCTGCACAGATTAGTGATTTGTTTTTCCTGTCGGTACAGGGGTCGTGTGCGTGTTCCGGGATGGTTGTGAAACAGGAATACTGCGCACGATCACGGGATCTAATGCGCACGACCACTGGTCGTGCGCCCTTGATCGTGCGCACTACTCTTCGTTTTGCAGAATCAGCCTGGGGTAATCGCACGATCACTGGACCTAGTGCGCACGACCACCGGTCATGCTCCACTGATCGTGTGCATTGATTCCTCTTTTCTGGAGTCCTGTATGGGGTAATCGCACGACCATTGAACTTAGTGCGCACGACCACTGCTCGTGCGCCACTGCTCGTGCGCGTTATCCCTGTTCTTTTTCCTAATCTGCCATGCCAGTGCACACGATCACTGGACATAGTGCGTACGACCACTGGTCGTGCGCCCGTGATCGTGCACATTGTTCAATTCTGCTTTGTATAAATATCACAGGTCTCGCCCTAATTCGGAATCGCTGGGATCGCTCGACTTTTCCCCGCCGTTTTCCGCCTTCTCCGTCGTTCCCCATCATCTTCCACCCTAGGGAGGTACTCCGGGCAAACTTTCACCGCCAAATCCAAGCCGGAACTTTCTCTCGGCCTCCTCCATCATCTCTTGGGCTCATTTCAAGCTTCAACGCCATAACCATCAAGCAAAGGGAAGCTTGCAACTTTTGTCCGCTATCGTGACACGGAGAAGACGGGTCATTGGAAGGTGGTGACAGCCCTTCTCTACCCCGGACGCAGTTGAGGACCGAGCTTGGACGCGGATTGACAACCCGACGATTCCAACCTTGAATCCTCAGCAAGACTTCGGATTCGGTCGATCTCTTGCCTTGTTCTTCCTTTATTGTTGTTTATGTGTTGTTGTAAACTTTATTTATAGATGATGTGTGCTTATTTGTAAAACGCTTTTATTAAATCATGTCTTTGTGATTTGTAATTTCGTATATTTGCTTGAGGTGCGCCATATTCCATCCACCACCATCCACCCTTGCCGCACTAGCAATTGCTAGTGGCGTGCGTAGCGAAGAGGTGCTCACGACCCTCATTTTGCCATTCTTATCACCTCATCCACAAGCCCACTCGCCCATCCGCCTAGTGATTCGGTGCATAGCGGCCCGACTAGTCTTCCATCCCGCCTGACGAAGCATCGCATAGCGGCGTTGCATAGGAGTAGTTGATAGAGTTTTATTTTCTGTTTCCGCAAATATCAAAACCCCCCTTAGTTAGGTCCGACCTAAGAACTTCAATCTCAAGTCCTCTTCGAAATTAACTCCATCTTACTGTGTTCCTTGAGAGATCGATACTTGGGAAAGCCCCCATTTTATATTACTTGTGCGACCGGTTCACTGCCGTGATCTTACGCATCAGCTAACCTTTGATAATATTGTTGATCGGTTAAATCTGAGGTATATACAATAGATGTTAGTTTCACATTAACATCCATGGTTATATTTACATGCTTACATTCCAAATAACCTTCATCCTGGAGAAAATCTATGAAATGCCTTCTCTTAGAGAAAATGAGGGAACCACATGGCCACGAGAAGCTACTTCATTCGTAGGAAGTAGCAAGGAGACTAAGATGTTTGGTCTGAAAATGTTTGGCTAGATGAAGTTTTATTTTTGAACTTAGAATAAAGGATATGCTTGAATGAGAAGGGAAGCAAGATAATAAGCAATAATGTACTATCTACTTCATCCACCTTAGCACCAATAGGTGTGATTATACAAAAGTTTGTTGAACAAATTTAAGTGTTCTTGTAAGTTATCATTTTTATATTTTCAATCCATATATTTATTTGAAGTGTAGCTTTATCGTGACATACTTTGTCATATATAGTTTCTGTCTTCTCCTATAGTCTGATCACATTTTCTTCATCTACTAAATTGAAGAAAACATTATCAATCACTTACCATTTGCTGGAATTCATAGATGTCTATTCCTTATTATCTCAGTCATCATTTTCATTGTTTCTTGCTTCTTGGACTTTTCTAACTTGTTGAAGGCCTTGTTGCACTCAGAGGTATTTGCCTCATCTTGTAGCCTAGAGTTTCTTTTTCATCAAACTTTTACTCGTCATATCTACGAAGAGGTGTTGTAATCTTCACCATCATTGTTGATCTCACAAGCTTCCAACATGATGCTCTGAATCCATCTGTGGTGAAAATACGATGATGCAAGAAAATTTCCTCAAAACCAGACTTGCATAAGTGAAAAATATAGATTTGGCTCTAATGAAAAAAATACGTTCTTTAATAATACAAAGAATGGATAACACCAACCTCCCAACACAACTTGTCAATTTGCACCACCACAACGAACACCGCCCACAGTGACACGCAACAACAATGGTATGATACTTCTTTCCTCTTCAACAGCTAGAAATAAGGAGGGGTTTCTTACAGCTTCTTGCAACATAGTCAAGACTGCTTGTTGAGATATATTACTCATGCTTTCTATAATGACTTTTTAAACTATGACCAGTTTGAGGGAGCTTTTATGCTTCAGTAAGTTTGAAATATGAACATACTTTAGATTTGGAGTTACAATATGGGTGCTAACATTATGTCTTTTTAATTTTCCATTGCTGTTTATATATACGGTATTGCAACTATTTTATATTTCTGTTCATGTTCCTCCTATTGCAGACACCATGTGGCCATAATTTCTGTTTGAAGTGTTTCCAGAAATGGCTAAGCCAGGGTAAGCACACATGTGCAAAATGCCGAGCCCCTATCCCACCAAAAATGGTATCTCAGCCAAGAATTAACTCTGCACTCGTAGTTGCTATTCGCATGGCAAAGACCATGAAGCCTATGTCTGGCAACAAAATAAATGTCTATCATCACATATGCAATGAAAACAGACCTGAAAAGCCATTCACCACAGAGAGAGCAAAAAAAGCTGGAAAAGCTAATGCATGCAGTGGACAAATCTTTGTAACAGTCCCCCCTGATCATTTTGGTCCTATTCTGGCCGAGAATGATCCCAAAAGAAGCAAAGGAGTACTGGTAGGAGAGTCATGGGAGGATCGCATGGAATGCAGGCAATGGGGTGCACATCTTCCTCATGTTGCTGGAATTGCTGGGCAGTCTGGATATGGAGCCCAGTCAGTTGCTCTGTCAGGAGGGTATAAAGATGATGAAGATCATGGAGAATGGTTCCTTTATACTGGAAGGTAAGTTTCCCCAACCTCAATGTGTTCGTGATATATGTATTCCACCATAATACTCGCATGTTTCAGTTTTTTTTCTATCAAAATGGAAATTTGTGTTGCACTGAACTAGGATTCTTAATCTAGAATGAGTTGATATTGTAATTAGTTACTTAGCCATCATTGTTATTTGAAATTCCTTTTTGATTATTGCATGCCAACATTTTTTTTGAGTGATTGATTGTATCTTTGTTTTGGACAGTGGTGGAAGAGACCTAAGTGGAAATAAACGGACTAGTAAAGATCAATCCTTCGACCAAAAATTTGACAAAGTTAATGAGGCGTTGCGGGTTAGCTGCAAAAAGGGCTATCCTATTAGAGTCGTGAGGTATGTAATGTTGTTTTCTATATGATTTCTTAATTTACTTTTTTTTTACATTGACAATAAAGTGTGGTTCTTTATTAATCACTTGTGGTGTACATTTTTTTTCTCTTCATTAGTTCTTTATTTACATACTATTTCATATTCCTTTTTTTACCTAAATCCAACGATTGGATAAAACTTATTTTCATGCTCAATTAATTAAGAATAAATTTTCAATATTCAAGTTTCGGCCTTTGTATAAGAATAAAGGAGATATACAAAATTGTGTTAATTACATACCATGTTATTAAAGGCGCGGCTAAGGCTCCACGCTCAAAGCGCCTCTGTGCGCCTTATTTGCGCCTTTAGAATTTTAAAGGGGCATCTGAGTGGAATTTTTGTTGTAATTTTGTTTTCCAAAAATTAAGAAAAAAATAATGCAAGAACTTAATATTTTTTATTTATTTAGTGTTTGTGAAAGATAATTGTGCGTTGAGACTTAGATATGATATAAGTGACCACATTGATTCTATTTTTTAAGAGAGATAAACGATAATAATGAATGATTAATTAGTAGTCTAGATGGAAAATTTGATTGAGAAGCTGAAATGATATTTGATGTTGATTATTTAAAATGAATGTGGTTGTGCTTTGTCTTCGTTAGGCGCGCGCCTGTGCCTTGAGCCTTCCGCCTAGGCTACAAGACCTCTTTGCGCCTTGGTGCGTCTTGCGCTTTTATAACTAAGATTACAAAAGAATTAAATTGATAAGTCATATCATGAAACTTTGAGAATGAGTAAGAGAAAGAAGATTAAGACGGGTGAGTCGAGACTATCATCTTAAAAAATCAATTTGGATTCATGTCAGGGCGATCAACCATGGAAGCTATACATCTCTTGAGGAGACTCATTGACTATCGAGAAAGGAAATAAGATTAGCATATGCTGTTCATTGATCTTAAGAAGGCTTATGATAAAGTTTCAGGAGAGATCTTATGGAGAGTCTTAGAAAAGAAAGGTGTAAATGTATCATACATTGACATAATCAAAGACATGTATAGAAATTTAGTGACAAGTGTGAGGACATCTAGAGGATTAACACAAGAGTTCCTTATCATTGTTGGCTTACATCAAGGTTCAGCTTTCAGCCCTTATCCCTTTACCCTTATCTTAGATGAGCTCACCAGACATATCCAACAAACAATAACTTGGTGTTTGTAAAACATAATCGATCGTTGAGACGTAAATATGATCCAAAATACCATATTAATTTTATTTTTGAAGAGATAGAAATGAATGATTGATAAGTAAAATATATGAAGTAAGTATTTAAGAAGATGAACTGATGTTTGATGTTGATTATTTAAAATGAATTTGATTGTCTTGCCTTTTTTGGGCTCGCGCCTACGCCTTGAGCCTTGCATCCAGGCTCCAAGACCCATTTGCGCCTTAGTGTGCCTTGCGCCCTCGCGTGATCTAAAGTGTGAGAGACTGGAGAGATGTTGCCGAGTTTTGAGACGCGGAGAATTAGGCACATCGGCTTTTACGTTCGATTGGAAAGGAGGCGGAAAAAGAAATGCATTTTTCGGGGTGCGTTTCGTTTGCTTAAAAATTGAAACGTATTGGAGCCTAATGTTGTCCCAAGTGGATAATTTTTATCTCTCATGGCTGACACTTAGGGAAACTTCTCCATTATGACACTTGTCAAGTCAAAAATGAGTGAATGTCTCAACTTTAGTTGTCAATTGGGCTCCATCATAGCCTACATCATTGAGTTCATTGAGGTTCCCTCGAACGTAACAAGTCTCTCCCTGAATCATTACTTGGGGTATTTGCGGGTTTGCAGCCTCATGTTCGTGAGCATTTTGGGTCAACAATCCCTCCACCCTCTTTCGAGCTATAGGGCAAGTTAGTTGCCTTGCTAAGGAATTTTAAGCCCCCTCCCCCTCGCCAAGTGTTGCAGCATCCCCAACTCTACGACTTCAACTAAATTCTCGACCTCAAGCTACACCTTCATTGATCGGCCAACCACCACCTTCATTAATCGCTCCATTATTTTTACCTCCACCTCAACCACTATCTTATCAAGAACACCAAGAACTCTATTAGCATGACCTTTCTTTTTGTTGCAAAAATCCATATTCTCCAACGCAAATGCTCTCTCAAGGAATTGCATTTGTTGATATCTAAGTTTTCAAGGCGCGCCCCTAGTTGTGCCTCAGCACGGATGAGGCGGGTGATGTGCCTCACGCACGCGCCTTACAGGTTCCCAGGCGCGCCAAAGGCGCGCCTGGGCCTTTCAAGGTGTTTTTTTAATATTTTTTTGAGATGGGCAAAATCATGATCTCAGACGCACCCGAGCCATCCCTAGGCACACTTGGGAGCCCAATTTACTCAACTTGGGCGCCCAATTCGCTGAAATTGAGCGACTTGGGCGACCAATTCGCTGAAATTGAGCTAATTGGGCACCAATTAGCTCGATTTCTTTTTTTCCCCATTTGTGCGCCTCACATGCCTCCTGCGCCTTACGCCTAGGCTCCAGGGGCCCTTTGCGCCTTTGATAACTTAGGTTGATATGTGTTGAAGATGATAATTTTGACTTCAGAGACTTGGATCCTATTACACTCGGTGACGACCTCTTCAGGGCTTGTACTTGAGGATATGATTGATTTTTGAGAGGGGAGTATTGATATGATGACTCCCCAGACATGTTACCGCCTTGTTGTGTGCAGTCATCTTAGCATCAGACATGCTTCTATATTTTGATCATGCAGCTTTAGTGGCATTTTGGTAGTAATTGATACGAAAAGAATCAATTGTCATATTCACATAATCCTCATTAGTATATATACATATATATTATAACTAACCCTCCCCACCACACACAAACTCACGGGGGATCATACATCGTGAGTTTGGACAGTAAATCGACATGTTGGGTTCTCGTCTGCGGCTTAGTCATCAAATTTGCAATTTGCTGCTCGGAAGGAACAAAGGAATGAGCAAGAGTGTCGCGACCATAGTGCTCACGTAGGAAGAAATCATCCACCCCGATATGCTTGGAGAATGAGTGCTTCATCAGGTTTAGAGTAATCTGAATGACACTGGTGTTATCATAGTAGAATGAAGTGTGATCTGAACGAGAGACATCAAGGTCCTTAAAAAGCCAACGGAGTCAAAAAATATCCTCAACGATGGTAGCCACGGTCCAAAGCTCAGCCTCAGTGCTGGAATGAGAAACATCATTCTGTTTCATGCAATGAGTGAAGACCCCAAAGCCAGACAAAAACAAGTAACAAAATGACAATTAATAGGATCACTTGTCCAAGTAGCATCCGAGTACGCACGGAGCTGTAGGGATCGAACACTGGAGAAGAAGATGCCACGAGTAATCTTCGCCCGGATATAGCGCAGGAGCCGCAACAGATGACCGTAATGTTCAGCGATGGGAACACTAACAAGCTGACTCAACACATGAACAACATGGACAATGTCGGGCCGGGTAATGATGAGGTAGACGAGACTCCCAACGAGGTGGTGGTAGCGAGTCATCTGGACGTAGCTGAAGGTGGAGCTCCATAGGGGTGTCCGTTGTGCGAGAATCAGAGAGAGTAACCCGAACTAGGAGATCTGCTATGTAACACTAATGAGAGAGCGGAAAACCACGGTCTGTAGAGCTGACCTCAAGGCCCAAGAAGTAACTCAGATGTCCAAGGTCAGTCATCTGAAACTGCTATTGAAGGTGATACTTGACGAAGGCCACATGAGAAGGATTATCACCTGTAATGATCATAGCATTTACATAAAGTAACAAAAAAGTCTCACCACGAGAAGAGGAGTGCACAAACAGAGTTAGATCTTTTAGACTTGGTTGGAAACCGACGGTTGTAATGACGGAGTTGAATCGTGCAAAACACGTGTAGGGTGCCTGCTTGAGCCCATAAAGAGCTCTCCTTAAGCGACTGATAAGGCCTGGAGGAGATGATAGACCATGAGGAGGAAGCATTATACATCCTGCAGTAGATCACCGTGAAGAAAGACATTCTTCACGTTGAGCTGAGACAGAGACTAGTGACGAATAGTTGCAACTGCAAAGAGAGTCCAAATCGTAGTCATATGAGCGATTGAAGTAAAGGTCTCGTCATAATCTCTCCCTCGCTTATGTTGAAAATCACGAGCAACTAGCTGAGCTTTGTACCTCTCTATAGATCCATCGGAACGAGTCTTGACCTTGAAGACTCACTTGTAAGTAATAGGAACAACATGTGGAAGGGGAACAAGGTCTCATGTACGAGTGTGTTCAAGCGCCTCCAACTCAGCAGATATAGCAACCTGCCACTCAGGTATCTGGGCAGCCTCACGGTAGGAAGTCGGCTCTGGATTACTACAAGCAGTAGCAGGAAGGGCTGGTAGGTCCAGCGGTAATGTAGCAAGATTAAGGGCCTAAGGCGGTCGGGAGGAAGTCGCTTACGAGGTGGGTTACGAAGCACATGAGTATCATCCACAACACACTCGCTGGAGGAGGATGACACTGAGTCTGAGGGCACTGTAGGCGAGAGAATAGAATAAGGATGAGTGTAGTGATATGGAAGGGGGGCGATGAGCACGTCAGAGGGAGAAGTGGGCGGCGAAGAGAAGTGAGAAGGTGGGACTGGAGAGGTCGGAGGTGGTGTATGCGACGTCAAGGGAAGAGGGGGTGAACATATCGGTGGAGAGGAGACATGCAGCGGTGGTATGAGAAGGGTGAGAAACTGCACATCAGAGGGGGGTCACAGATGAGTGCGAGGTCGAGGGGACGGAGGACACAACGAAAGGGTGAGACTCATCAAAGTTGACATCACGTGATATTCAAAGTCGACGTGCAACAAGATCATAACATCGATAGCCCTTGTGTTCAGTATTGTATCCAAGAAAGACACAAGATACACATTGAATAGAGAGCTTGGTACTCTCACGTGGAGGAAGAACATAACACCGACAACCAAAAACACGTAGATGAGTGTAACGTGGGGGTCGAGAGTACAAACAACACTGACCCTGAAGAAAAGTGGAGGGTTGTAGGTAAATAGATGAGTGTAGCATGGACGGTCATGGGAATGGGAAGCTCGCAAGATTGACAGATGACGGCTACTGCGCGAGAGTCGTCCAAGCGCCACTTCGCCATGTCGGAGTGCCAAACGGAAGCGGTAGTGAAGGGTTGTAGGTTAATAGATGAGTGTAACATTGGAAGAGTCGACCACCATAATGGCAGCTAGTGGGGGCGGAGCAAGCTCAAAGATGTCAATGTGGCCCTATAGATCTAGATCTAGGTCACGGAGGATCACGCCAACGGTGGCAGACCATGCCTTGTGGTTTCGTCCATCAAGGATGACATTCGCCTTCTGGAGGAAGACGAATGTAAGATGAGGTCTTCAGTGTTGCAGGATCAGCAGGAAGAGGAATCGAGAGCGGCAGGAGATCAAATGGTGACAAGAATTGAAGATAGTAGCGTCGAATCAATGTCCAGAGGAGCAGCAAGAGCGTACGGAAGGAAACAACAGCAAGGCACAGAGGATGTGGCTCAAAAGATGCGGGAGACAGGCGGCTGCAGGAGGCAGCGGAGGAACAACATGTTGCGGCTTAGAAGTTGCGGGAGACCGGTGGAGTGAGGCAGCAGAGAAACAGAAGCAGCATGGCGCAAAAGTTGCGGGAGATCGGCGGTTGCAGGAGGTAGCAGAGGAACATCGTGCTGCGGCAATGAAGTCGCGGGAGACCGACGAGGTTAAGCAGCGGAGAAACAAAGGAGGAGTCGCGGGAGAAACGGTGGGTTATTTTGAAACAACGGTGGTCACATGAGAACCCGCACGCCGAAACAACGGGTGAGTCGTGGGAGAAACAACAACGGAGAAAACCCCGGAACCCGCACGGGAGAGGGGATCTGTGCGGAGACGGAGCTCAGCAAGATCGACAAGGGTACTGGCGGCGGAAAACCCTAACCGTGCTCTTATACCATAATACGAAAAGAATCAATTGTCATATTCACATAATCTTCACTAGTATATATACATATTCACATAATCTAACAGTAATGATGTATGCCCACTCTCACTTATATTAAGTGAGTGGAGAGAGCTTTAGAATTATCTTTGGAACTTTAGGTTTTGATTTCACATTAGGAGAGGGACTTCAAGAGTGAACCAGCCCACGAAAGATAGGGGTGCAAGCATACCTAGGTTTGTGGTTCTAATTTCTCAGATTACTGGTTAGAACAATCAAATAGTCTACCAGGTTATTATAAAACATTGTAGGTTTCCAGTTAGATGTCCAAATGAATGGTTAATGGTTTGAAAACATATTTCTGATATTGTGGTTTCAAAGGTTGTGCCAGATCTGCCACTTCTCCGATTAACTGTTCAGTTCTGGTTTTCGAAGCCTTGGTTTTAATAGAAATAATCTGTAGGCTCTTTACAATTATTAATGAGTTTACTATACTGTAGCTGCAAAAAGCATGCCACGGTCTCTCGTTACCAATATTAAAGTATCTTAATCTTCACTGTTTTTTGTTTATATTTGGCATGTTCTGAACTCTGCTGCATAGTGATCCATTTTGCTTACATTGACTTACTAATATCATGAAAAAATATTTATTCCATTTTGGCTGCCAGATCCCATAAAGAGAAACGTTCTGCATATGCTCCTGAATCTGGTGTACGCTATGATGGAATTTATAGGATTGAGAAATGTTGGCGAAAAGTTGGAATTCAGGTGCTCCTCTAACCATATTTGATATATTTCCTCTATTATATAATCTGCACTTTTTTTTACTGCACATGATTATCCATTCTAAGTTATACAAATTTTCAGGGTTTCAGAGTGTGCAGGTACCTTTTTGTTCGATGTGACAACGAACCAGCTCCATGGACCAGGTTTTAGCTTCATTATTTACGATTTGATTTATAGTCATCTATTTCTCATGTGTTTGGTCTGTTGCAAATGGACCACAAGGAAAAATCTAGTGTAGCACTCCTCTTTAAAATTTCATCATCATCACTGTTGCTATTTGAAGCTGATTTTATAAGCCATCATTTATTCATATGAGATGTCATGTTTTCATATTTTTTATAAGGTTATTTTCCGGGACTTTCCCTCAAAGTTTGTGTAATTACAGTTTGCACCTCTCTATTTTTTGAAATTACAAAAATCTCTCTTTTTGTTCATGGATATAAATTTAACCATTGAGAGGTGGGGGGGGGGGGTGTAATTGTAATTTTGAAAGTTAGAAAGGTGCAAGGCTTAGTTATGCAAACTTTGAGGGGAGTCCCCGGTGAATAACCCTTTTTTATATTAATTTTAATTATTTATTGCATTAGTGGTACATGTATCCTTCTTTATACATGCCAAACCATTTGTGATAGATGCTACTATATTTTCTCTTTAATGCAACATTTGTAACCTAGCAGGACGTACTTTTTTAGTGAAATCATGTTTTCGCCTGCTTGTCATAAATTTGAGAGGTAATTTAATTTGCTGATTAATTGCAGTATGTCGACTAGTTTATGTGGAGTGATAAGATGATGAGTAATTTGTTAATTTGCGCACACTTGCTTCCTGATAAGGGAATTTTTAGGGTATTCAGCCTTGGACCATAATTGGTCATATATATGGTTTATACATGACCTTTCAAAATATGAGCAGATTGCACACGTGTGTCAATTAGCCATCAAATAATGATTTTCTCCCACCTATGTCATAATTGATTCTCTTACCTTAATCATCGTGAAATTGAGATCACTAGTGGTAATTTTAAGGGAGTTAAATCTAATTTTCGATAAAATGCATTGTTTTATTAAGTAGTTTTGATTGGGATCAGCTGCACGATGTTGATTGATCGAGATCGAAACACCACTGGCGGGATTCTCATTTACGTACTTGCATATGATTTGTTGATCAGATCGACGATCGAAGATCACGAATGCGTCTGGAGCATCGTTTTACTATTTATATATTTTTTATTATATATTTTTTCACATTATTTAGTATTATTAGAACATCGAGCTTAACGGCCGATCATAGTTTTTGTGTCGGGTGCCCAACCATCTCTCTTGTTATAAATAGGAACGAAGGATTTCATTTTCATTCATTGTCTATTTTGTGAGAATTCCATAACCAACAATCTAATCGTGGTGCGACGCCGTGAGACCCCGAAGTGCGACGTCCCGGTTTGTTTTCACGTAATTTTCCAATTTCTTTTTCATTTTTTGTCCCTTACCTGTTTCCGTAATCCCGTCGCCCTTTCCTCATCTAAATCACACATTGCATAGTAAGCTCAGAGCCACCTCTTCCACACGATCTCACCCCTAACCGCACATCTGCAAGTTTTGCCTCCCCTTCAAGTCCCTTCCACCGTTTCTAGAACCGTTCTATGCCACTCTTTTCGGTGAAAATCGACGATCGTCCCACACTTATCTGATCCATGGTCGACGCCTTTCCCCTTTGAAACCTCCATGAACATCTTCCTCCAGCTCAATTCCTTCCAAGCCCTAACCATCTACTCCCTACAGTTGATCGACGGTGAAGACCGATCAACTAATTCCAGTCGCAAGCCTCGCCTGTAAGTTGAGCCCTAGATTTTCCCCACCTATGCATCCTCCCTACCACTTTCCCATCCAGTCTCGTCACAATCGTGACTACCACACGCGATCCGAATCCGAATCGATGTAGGGGTGTGCATAAATAACCGAAAAACCGAAAACCGAACCAGGCGGTTCGGATCAGTTCTCAAGTAGTTTGGTTCGGGTACGGTTCCTAAGAAATAGAGAACCGGCGGTTCGATTCGGTTCTTGGGTCCTGTGGTCAGGTACCCGGGTACTGATCCTAACCGATTTATTAGGTTTTAAATTTATAAATGTAATTTTAAAAAATTGCAGCTGTGAGATGAGATTACTGGATCATGGAGTTAAAAGAATAAAAATTTATGTCGCGTGACTTATTTTCTTCCGCTCCAAACCCTTGCCCCGTTCGCCTGTCCCCAACACTCCTCGCTCGTGAAAATCTACCAATCTCCTCAGTCCTCGCAGCCGATGACATCTGCATCTCGGGGTTTCCTCCTAGATCCTCCCGTTGATGACTCCTACGATTACTTTACGACAACCATAAGGCGAGATCTTGATTTATGGTTTCTCTATTTTTCGATTTGTTGTGTGTATCCTCCTTCCTATCAACATTTGCCATGGTTAATTGCCCTGATTTCTTGTGATTTATGTAATGTTTTGATTTTTTGCTTATGATTGGATGAATAGATTTGTGAGATCTTGATCCTCCTGTGAGTGAAAGTTTATCAGAAACATATAATCCATGTTCCTGTTCGATCTTTAAGTTGCCGACCACATTGCTACTTATAGTTGGATGATCCTGGGAGTGAAGATTCATGAGTAACATATGATCCATGTATTACTATTTTTGCAGGCTAATAGCATACCAATTACCAAGTATTATCATTGAATTTAAAGAACTGAGAACCTAACCGGAACCGAACCGATATTTCCGGTTTGGTTCCGGTTCTACATTTTTGAACCATGGGTCGGTTCCGGTTCTACATTTTTGAACCATGGGTCGGTTCCGGTTCCAAAAATTTGGAACCGAACATATACGGGTCGGTTCTTGGTTCTTTGTGGAACTAAACCTAACCGATCCGAGTTGCATCCCTCGATGTACCCCCACTTGATTCAACTCCAGCCAACCAACACTGCTTTTTGGTTCTCTTTCCCCTACAACAAACTGAAATTTCTCTGTTCTTCTCCTAATCGACATCCCACTTCACTCCTCAAGCCCAAACTCAACCTCTGTCGCAAATCCACCCATCCCCTCTACTTTTATGCCACTGCATTCCTACTACCAGCCAACTTCAGCCTCCGTAACAGGCCCCAACTCACTGCATTGGCCAGCCATCACCTCCTACCGCCAGATCCTTATGTTTGTGAGTGTAATTTAGTGTGGTCATTATTTTGTATTAAATATTTGGACGATATCTCATATTTTCAGTGAAAATCTTATCTTGTTTGTGCTTTTGTTTCATTAAGTTGTTCAGTGAAAAACTTGCTCTTGAAAGCACTATTTGTGAAGATGAACGTGATTTTACTTGTGCACTTGGAAATCGAAGTCACATTGTGTTGATTTGATTAATTTATATAATATAGTCGATAAAATCTGATTTTGGCTAATTTAAAACATACACAACATTTTGTTGGGTTTGTTTTTGTTTGTTCTGCACCTTCACTTAGGCTTGCATTAGAGTCGGCATAGCCACCTCACACAGCCTACATTGCATCAAGTTTTGTAGAAATTTTATGAAATTATAAAAATAGATTGACTATGGATTAACAGACAGTGATGGAGAAAAAAAGAGCAAAATATTATTAAAGATAAATATAGTATTTAGTAATAAAATTTGAATATTGTTGATGTTTAAAATCATCATAAAGAAAGTAGAACTTTGGGAATGCTATTATAGTATTATTACAGATAGGAGTGGCCCCTAGTTAAGATAAGTAATACAAGTCATTCCTAGGTGATTTTTTGAATGCTTTATTTAATGTCGTTATATTTTAATAAATACTACATGGTATAATGGCAATGGTTAGAAAAATTGTGCTTCGGTCGACCACGGATTATAGCTTAAGGATTTGCTTCTTTACCTTAAAATTTTATCTCCTCAATACTGTAAATTATCTGGCAGTGATGAGATTGGGGACCGCCCAAGAGACCTACCTGATATCGAAGAATTGAAGCTTGCTACTGATATCACAGCTAGAAAAGAAGGGCCTGCATGGGATTACAATGTAAGCATACTCCACAAGCTGTTTTTCCTCTCTCAATACAGATGCATATTATGGATACCTAAGGCCTCTAATTTTTTATTTTATGGATTTACAAATGCACCAAAATATTTTATTTTTTTACATATCTAACACTAAATCCTTCTTATATGTCCATTTTGCACTCACATATTTTAATATTGTGTAAATTACCACCTAACATCACTCGCGGCTTTACTTCTCTACTGCCTTATTCTTGGCATTGATGGATTTGATTTGGGCAGTTTTTACTAGTAGACTTGTAGAGTATTCAATACTTTCTTTCCTTGATGTGATGTGATGCTCTTTTTTTGATATTTTATTTTCATGATGGAATTGGATGTCTAGAGTAAATGTGAATAATTATTATTGTCTTATGTTGTAACATGGAACGATGATCCAAGAAACATTATAAATTGCTGAAATGAAATTTCAAGTGAACTTCATCACTATTCATATCTTAAAACTCTTCTGCATCTCATCCTTTATCCTAAGTTAATTTCTTACTCATTTTATGTGCTTAGGAAAAGCTTGGCTGGGGTTGGACCAAGTCTCCACCGCAAAGTAGGAAGATAATGGCCTCAGATATGAAGAATGGTGGAAAAAAAAGAATGGTTAAAAGCTCAAATGTCAAAGATAAAATGCTTAAAGGTTTCTTTTTTTAAGACATGAATTTTAAGCTACCCATATATTTCTCCAAGCATCTACTTCATACCATCTCCCAATTTCTTCTGCATCATCTTAATTAAGTTTGTGTCACAATGCTGTAGAATTTAAATGCGGGGTTTGCCGGAATGTTATGACCTTTCCCCTCACAACACCATGTGCTCATAATTTCTGCAAAAAATGCTTGTTGGATGCATATGATGACCAATCTTTTACGAGAGAGAGAACTAGCGGAGGTCGGAGCCTTAGGGCCCAAAAGATAGTAAAAAAGTGCCCAAGCTGTGCTGTTGACATCAGTGATTTTGTTAAAGATCCGCAGGTATATGCCCCTTCCGTCTTACCTCCCATAGTTTTTTTTTGAAATTACTTACCTCCCATAGTTGGAGTAATGCTTAACTACCTGTCCATTTCTTTTGCCAGGTGAACAGAGAGCTTATGGATTTGATAAGTTCACTCCATCAAAAGATCGAAGAAGAGAATGCTGAGATTGATGAGGATGAAAATGCTGAAGATGAAACAGTTGACGAAGAACCGAAATCAGGTGATCTCACAGTTGATTCTATTGATGGAAGCCACACGATTGAAGATCACTTGAAAGACGAGGTCCTACCGAGCAAAGAATGTGTCCGGTTAGAGGAAACGAAATTTGTCTCGGTGATTGGTGATCTTGATCCTCATTTCACAGCTTCTGAAATGAAGAAATCTACCAAGGATCAGCAGCCTGCAAGGAAGAGGAAGCAACCTGCTGCTAAGTGCAGAGCTAACAAAAAAATGGCTAAGGGGGACATCAATGGTGGCTCAGAAGATGTCAAGGACATAAGCAAGTAAAATACAAAGCATTACCGTTAAGATCCTGTAGTTGGACAGAACAATGTGCGTTACGAGAAGAAAGACCCAATTCATTTTTGTGCCCTAGGGGTGGGAGTTGGGTTCATATCAAAGATGGTGGTGAAAATTTTGTAAGCATCAAGGTTTTTTTTTCAATCCTCTCTAATTTTCCATCTAATGTGCATAAAAACTCCTTGTTTTTTTATTGGATCATCATGCTCTTTAGGGTACCTTTTTAATGGTGATGAACTAGTTTTTCATCATCACATAGTATCTATTATCCAGAGCCTTGTTTCAACTGTTTGGGATTAGCTTTATGAATCTCTCTTTTCTTTTTTATTTATTTCTTTAGGGTTGAGCTTTTCATCCAGTGTCTTGGTTGTACATCTTCTCCTACTCTTATTGTTTTGATAGTGAATTTATCTGCCTGTTTAATTAGTATGGTTATAAATTAAGCTGTATGTGCATTAATCGCCAAGTTTTTTCTCATTGATTTTTTTTTTGATATAGTGAATTGGTTTTTACCCTTCATAAGCTTATGATGCAATTTTGTTAGTCAATTTAAATTTTAGTAGTTTTTTATTGTTTCCCTACACTTAAAGATTTGGGTGCAATGGTGACAAATGATTCATATGTTGACCCCATTATGGTGAGATAAAAGCTCAGTGTTTGCTTGTGAAGTGTCTTTTGCTCCTATAATTTTGAGCCCATTATGTTTGTTAGGTGATCCTTAACAAATGACGGTTAAATCCATGCGTTTATGACCACCACCGTGCCAAACGGGCCATAATTCTCAAAGTTGGGAGTGTTGTGGAAGCTGTACAACCCCAAACAAACCTCTTGGATTCACATGAGAGATTTTCTTACTACGTCGTTTCAGAAACAATGGATTTGCAAAAGCAAGCATAACAAATGAACCTTAGAGTCCATTTTATTGGGTAGAATTGGCGCTTCAGAAATTATAATGGAAGGTCCAAGTCCAATGAAAATGAACCTCCAAGTTCTAATTCCAAGGCCCAATAGAGAAACAATGGATTTGTATAATCAGCATAGCACATGGACCTTAAAGAGTCCGTTTATTGGGCAGAATTGGGGCTTTGGAATTATAATTGAGGGTTTGTCCAATGAAAATAAACCTCATTCTATCCAAACAAATAGACTAACGGTTTGCACAAAATTCTTGAATTATAAGTTACGTAGTTGCACATTTAAGTTATTTCGTCATTATTTCGTCATTTAAGTTATTACGTAGTTGCACAAAATTCTGGAATTATAAGTTACGTAGTTGCACATTTAAGTTATTCAAGTGGATTGCTAAACCTATCAGAAAATTGGATTCTACATAAACCTATACGAATTCTATTTTTTCCAAAAATCCATTTATCATATTTCAGAAAAATTCTAGTGAAAAATTTGCACATATAGTTTAAGAAAATTCGTGCATTTTCATTTCAAGGGTGCACTGAGATTAGTTTGACAAAAATACTTTTGTTTTAGATTTTCTCATCGTTGTTTTTTCCAAGAAATCAGCACTTCTAAACAGTTTCAGTGATTTTCTCAAGATCCTGTGATTTTCTCAAGATTCTTCAAAACATAGATTTTCTCTCCACTGATTTTCTTATCGCTGCAGCCAAACAAAGAGCAGCTTAAATTTAAATATTTAATCATAATTTGAAAACCTATCTTCATTTTTATCATATTTTCTTAAAGATCTAGGATGTGTTTGCATACACCACATTTACAAAATCACAGTTTTCAAATTTAGTTGTTGGGATCTCAGTGGTTGTAACCAACTGGGCCGAGATATTTGAGCTTCCATATAGTCATTAGAGCAGCAAAATAGCAACATGGTCATAATGTCATTTGTGATGTACATCGTGCGCTATCGCATGTAGCAAAATCTCCTATCTTGATTAAGTTTGAATAGGATAGGTGGCCTAAGCATATTAGGTGCTCATATGTTTTATGGGTTAATTACCGGGAACCTCCCCCACAACTTTGTATAATTACATGGTGTACCTCTCTTAGTTTCAAAATTGCATTCATCTTCCCTCTCAGGCTCCGTTTCGGGGAACTTAATTTCACCGGTCAAGGTCAAGCGGTCGACTTATTTTCACGGTCAAGCGGTCACGAACGCATGAACCAAGACTTAATAAAGGTCCGATTCATGTGGTTGTGACCGCTTGACCGGTGAAAATAAGTCCCCCCCAAACGGAGCCTTAGTCTGTTTTGTTTCAAATGCACCCTCATCCGAATTATGAAAGAAAAATGTTTGAATGCAAGCTTCATTTGTAAGTGACAAACATGACCAGATCTTAAATTTGCTTGCAACAAAGAGAGTATTGTTATCTACTGGAAAGAAAGTCTTTCTGGAGAAGGCAAGTATAACTCGAGATGAAGTAGAAATTAATCTTAGGTCACGTGTGTAACGGCCCGGCTATAAAATCTGATGTATTACAGGAGGTCGCTCGTCTCAAAATTATCGAACCCCACCGCTCGCTTCTGTGGAGTTCTAAATAGAATTCCATGATTTGCTTTACAAAGATAATACAACAAATATTGTGTGGGATGGGTAATTACAACTTGTCAATCTCAGTTTATAGTAACGGGAACTACAAAACTTCAGCAGCCATGCGCGTTAGTTTGAGCATTACAAAACTAGCTAATACCCCCACATTTTAGGGCCCGCCTTCCCAAAACCCATCAACACGTGGGTCACGAGCATCGATCCCCTGCGTGCAATTTCAGCCCAACGACCAACAACTGGCAGCTTAACCGTCTCCCTGCTCTTTGGAGGCTCTTGTCCACCTGTGAAATTTGCAAAGACATGTACAATGAATCATTAGCGCATAACACATACACACACACACACAAGTCATGCACTTGATAGTTCTTCTTGTGCGGCTTCAACTGCCTTGAACCATTGGCAATTACAGAGCTAGTAGTAGAATCTTATGAATAAGAAACAAGATGACATGCAATTAATAGCACAGTGGAAATAATTTTCTTTTCTTAATTTTCTTATATTTTGATAATGTTTCCTGTGGCCTAAGATTAATTAAGATGGGGATAGGAGCTTGTATGCTCTATCTGAAGTTCCCAATCTTTTGAAGAAGAAAAAAGGAATTACGAATAAGTTTGGCCTCCTGGCGATAAGAGCTTGAGTCAATTATGGGGTTCCATACATTCTATAGATGCAAGTCCCATAAGTTGATCACCACTCCCAGTTGGAAGAATTTATAGATTAAAAGGTGGAATTTATGCTACTTCCTTCATGGTAACAATATGAATAGGATATTTCTTATTCGACCTAGCTGGGGTTTGTGAGGGCATCTTCTCCGTCGAACCCATCTTTACACTTTTGTTTTGTGAACCTATGCAGGATGAATGGGCAAAGCTTAATTTCAATGGGCTGTCAAACGGCAAATTGGTGGGCAGGAGCTAGTTGGGTCATTTGAGATCTCGTGAGTGTCAGTGTGTTCTCCTGCAAACGGGCATCTGGTTTGCGCATTTCCATCTTTTTGTGGACATCCTTCATCTGGTCATCCAGGTAACAACATTGTAACTGTGATTCAATGGCTTCGGGGTTCCTCGGCTTGTTTCGGACGACAGGATGGTCAGGTGGAAGATAATAGAGATTGGGTCTCTATGCTATTGGAGTGCAAGGCTGAGCATGGATTTTACATTGTGAACAGTGTTGTTGATTCTTGTGCCAACCTAGGCAGTAGGCACGTGAGGAGATCTCTTATTCTGTGGAGAGTCTTCCCAATGAAGTCAGGGTCTTAGTTGAGGATGATCGGAATCGTCAACAATATGAAAAAGTACACTAACCATTAGTGTGGCTCACCTTTCCTACCAAAGAAAAAGTAACTCATTCTGACTTCAAGGGCATCTGACAGCCATGACCTGAGGGCAAACCCTCATAAAACAAATAGATGTCACCAAATATAGGGCCTAGCTTAGCTAAGATCATAGATGCAAGGGCCTTCATTCATTTCTACAAGTAAAGAGAACAAATGTATGAAACTATTCAAGGCACTTCAACCGACCCAAAAGGCGTGGACCTGCGAGCTACTTCTACTAGCAGTGGTTGCTTGATCACTATGGGGACAAAACAAGGGATCAATACATTCACGGCTCGTCCATGTGTTGCCCAGCTTGATGCTTGTGGTGAAACACTCATCATACCTCTACAGATGAGGGGCGTTGAAATGGATACGACATCTTGGACATGCGTCTGCCTCTATTTATGTAACTCTAAAGGGCATTATCGTAATATGTGTGTTTCACTTCCTTATATAAGGGAGTGGTAGTGCTCTTATTATGCATCTTTGGAAGGCATTGTGAGTGCTACGCTCTCCTAGGTGAGAGAATCTCTTAGGGGGGACCAACCCTCAAGAGTTCTGGGTCGAGCTTGTCTCGACATTTGTATCTCTATTATCGTGGCAACTGTCAAGTGATGACACCATGATGAGCCTCGAGTCGAGTCACAAGGAGAAGAATATGGCGCTCATAGAACATCCTCATATCATGGTAAGCATAGTTACAAGCAGTTGTGGCTGAGAAAATAAGAGAGGAATTGGGATCATGTTCTGGTGAAGCTCTCCACCAATCCCTAGCGTATCCTTCTAATAAGGTCACTACCAGTGAGACTGCAGCTACTGCTGGGCACATCATGCCTACTAGAAGCTCCTCCACACGCTCCACCCACTCCTCTGCCTGGATGGTAGTCTCCGTGCCTCTGAAAGTGGGAGGTCTCAGTCCTCGGAAGGTTGTCAGCAAATCGGTAGGCGTCATCATCTCTCGTGGTGGCTGTGCCAAGGCTGTCCGGAAGCTGACCAGGATGGTTGTCAGTGTCTTCCCCAAGTCGGTCTCGGCAAACGGTACAGCCGCGGGGACGACCAGGTCTGGAGGTGGGGTGGCGGGAACATATCATCTGGAAGAGGATCCCCCGTTACTGTACTCTGGTATCTGGAGAAGTAACAGGAAAATTGTCAGTACTTTGCAAAAGTAGGGTAAATTTGCAAAAACGACTGACGAAGCGGAAACAACGGTGTACGAGCATACTAACGTACAATCTAGAATCCCTAAGCCTCTACACTAGGGTCCACCAGGCTTTCGCTGCAAGGTTCGTCCCGAACCGAGGAACGAAGCGAGGGACGAGAGAATCCTGAGACTGCTCACAAGGACAAATCGTGATGGCTAAGATCCATTTGTAAGACCCCTTCTCCCAACTTTTTCCCGGGTCGGGCTGGAGGGAATCTTACGAGCAAGGAGGCCACCTAGTGTTTAGATAGGGTGGGTTGTTACCCCTAAGGAGCACTGAGCGGACGTCTTGGGCAGTAAGATCCCCTTCGGCCCGACATGGCAAAAGTTGGGGGAAGGGGTCTTACACCGGCCTCCCCCGCACTCGCCTCCTGAAGAGGGGCCGGGGCGGGTGCCGGCCTCCCGCCGCACCCGCCCCTAGAACAAGGTCGGGGCGAGTGCTGGCCTCCCGCCGCACGCGCCCCCTGAAGAGGGGTCGGGGCGGGTCCCGGCCTCCCGCCGCACCCGCCCCCTAGAACAAGGTCGGGGCGAGTGTCAGCCTCCTGCCGCACTCGCCCCCTAAAGAGGGGCCGGGGCGGGTGCCAGCCTCCCGCCGCACCCGCCCCATAAAATAAGGCCGGGGCGGGTGCCGGCCTCCCACCTCACTCTCCCCCTGAAGAGGGGCCGGGGCGAGTGTCGGCCTCCCGCCGTACCTGCCCCTATAGAGTACTCCGAGCACTAGCAAGTTAGGCCAGTTTTTTTCTCTCCCTACTAGTATATTAAACAGATCAACAATAAATTGGTCTTGAAAAGTGCAAAATCCCCCTAAAAGCTTACAAATGTGTAGCAAGCCTTACGCCTTGCTTGTGGACCCCGCTCCGCGAATACGTGGTTGTACACAATCCCCGCTCTTTTCGATTGAGTTTCACGCTCGGAAAGAAACATCCAACCCAACGTATTCGCTGAGCGTAGCACTCTTGAAGCCGAAAATACCTGGCCTCTCCGAGTGGTCAACCTGTCATGGCAGCTAACGAGACTTACTCTCCACCGAGGCACATTCGACTCATCCAACTAGTGAGAGCCTGTGTGAGGAGATCCTCTCGGGGTGGCACCTTCTCTCCACCGAGGCACATTCGACCCATCCAGCTAATGAGAGCGTGGTGAGGAGATCCTCTCGGAGGTTGGTTTCCTTCTCTCCACTGAGGCACATTCGACCCATCCAGATAATGAGAGCCTGAGTGAGGAGATCCTCTCGGGGTTGGTTCCTTCTCTCCACCGAGGCACATTCGACCATCTAGCTAGTGAGAGCCTGGGTGAAGATCCTCTCAGGTTGATTCCTTCTCTCCACCGAGAGCACATTCGACCCATCCAACTAGTGAGAGCCTGAGTGAAGATATCCTCTCGGGGGTGTTTCCTTCTCTAGTGAGGCATATTCGACTCCATCCAGACTAGTGAGAGCCTGGGTGAGGAGATCTCTTGGGGTTAGTTCCTTCTCTCCACTGAGGCACATTCGGCCCATCCAGCTAGTGAGAGCCTGTGTGAGGAGATCCTCTCGGTGTGAGAGCCTGGGTGAAGAGATCCTCTCGGGGTTGTTCCTTCTCCACCGAGGCACATTCGACCCATCCATCTAGTGAGGGTCTAGGGTGAGGAGATCCTCTCGTGGGTGGTTCCTTCTCACTGAAGCACATTCGACCCATCCAGCTAGTGAGGTCCTGGGTGTGGAGATCCACTCGGGGGTGGTTCCTTCCCTCCACCGGGGCACATTCGACTCATCCAGCTAGTGAGAGTCTGAGTGTGGAGATCCTCTCGAGGGTGGTTCCTTCTCTCCACCGATGCACATTCGACCCATCCAGCTAGTGAGAGTCTGGGTGAGGAGATCCTCTCGGTGGTGGTTCCTTCTCTCTATCGAGGCACATTCGACCCATCCAACTAGTGAGAGTCCGGGTGACGAGATCCTCTCATGGGTGGTTCCTTCTCCACCGAGGCACATTTGGCTCATCCAACTAGTGAGAGCCTGAGTGAGGAGATTCTCTCGGGGTTGGTTCCTTCTCTCCACCGGGGCACATTCGACTCATCTAGCTAATGAGAGCCTGGGTGAGGAGATTCTCTCGCGGATGGTTTCTTCTCCACCGAAGCACATTCGACCCATCCAGTTAATGAGAGCTTCGGTAAGGAGATCCTCTCGGGGTTGATTCCTTCTCTCCATCGAGCCACATTCGACATATCCAGCTAGTGAGAGCCTGGGTGAGGAGATCCTCTCGGGGGTGGTTCCTTCTCTCCACCGAGGCACGTTCGAGCCTATCAGCTAGTGAGAACCTGGGTGAGGTGATTCTCTCGGGATTGGGACTTACTCTCCACCGAGGCACATTCGACTCCATCAAGCTAGTGAAAGCATTGGTGAGGAGATCCTCTCGGGTTGGTTCCTTCTCTCCACTAAGGCCCATTCGACCCATCCAGCTAGTGAGAGCCTGGGTGAGGATATCCTCTCGGGGGTTGGAACCTTCTCGCCACCGAGGCACATTCGACTCATCCAGCTAGTGGAGAGCCTGGGTGAGGAGATCCTCTCAGGGGTTGGAAATTACTCTCTCGAGGCACATTCGACTCATCCAGCTAGTGAGAGACTGAGTGAGGATATTCTCTTGGGGGTTGACACGTTCTCTTCACCGAGACACATTCGACCCATCCAGCTAGTGAGAGCCTGGGTGAGGAGATCCTCTCGGATTTGAACTTACTCTCCACCGAGGCACATGCGACCCATCCAGCTAGTGAGAGCCTGAGTGAGGAGATCCTCTCGTGGGTTGGCACCTTCTCTCCACCGAGGCACATTCGACACATCCAACGAGTGAGAGCATGGGTGAGGAGATCATCTCGGAGTTGGTACCTTCTCTCCACCGAGGCACATTCGACTCATCCAACTAGTGAGAGCCTAGGTAAGGAGATCCTCTTGGGGTTGGAACTTTCTCTCCACCGAGCCACATTCGACCCATCCAGCTATTGAGAGCCTGGGTGAGGAGATCCTCTCGGGGTGGGTTTAAGCACGTCATTCGAATCATACAAAATTCAACATCCTCAAACGAGGAAATTTTTAGGATACCTGACCTCCTGACTCAGCTGGTCATCCTGATGCACTTCCTTCCAGATCTGTCTTCCTGATGCACTTTCTTCTACCCATATTGGGTCATCTCGCCTAGATCCCTGGGAGCTGTATCGCCGAGACCCCTGGGAGTTGTCTCACCGAGACCCTTGAGAGCTAGTTCCTGGGGGATGGGAGTTGAGCAGTCACCCCGAGGAGCAATACTTCGCAGCATCTCCATGATGCCTTTGATGGATGTCGTGAACTCTTCCCTCCCTACAAAGGGTACAGGGTTGGGGAGATCGTTGGGGTCATCGCCACCTCCATGTCTACCGCCATAGAACCTGCTCAGGAACTTCTGTATGAGCCGCAGTCCATGCTCACCGCACCAAAATGTGTGGAACGATATTCGGCTCCACCTAGAATTCGGACCTAGGGTGTAGCTCACACCTACTTCTCCCAAGCCGTCCCTTGGTGAGAGACTTGAATTTGGGAAATGTCTATTGGCTCTAGCGTGGAGGTCCCACCTCACACCCGAAGACCTTTGAGATCTCCCCCTCCCTAGCCAATGTCGAGTTAGGTGCCTTGGATGATGAAAGAAGAGGATGAGTGGTGAAAAACTGATTCGCTCTCCAAGGCACCCTAAGGGTCTATTTATAAATTTCTAAAACCCCTGCAAATAACGCAATCTCGCTGCTTGATATTACTAAAATATCTCGGGCTGGTCTGCCAACAGTCAAACTTCGCTGTTCTGAACAACTATTTGTAGCCCCACCAGGGGCAAAATAGCAGACCCTCAAGCCGGGCGAGTTGCTCAAGCCGGGCGAGCTGCTCAAGCCGGGCGAGCTGCTCAAGCCCGGGTGAGCTGCTCAAGCAGGGAGAGCACTAGGGTCGGGGCGGGTGCCGCCTCGCGCCGCACCCGCCCCCTAAAACAGGTCGGGGCGGGTGCCGCCCTCCCCGCCGCACCCGCCCCCTAAAACAGGTTGGGGCGGGTGCCGGCCTCCCGCTGCAGCCCCCCCCCCTGAAGGAGGGGCCGGGGAGAGTGTCGGCCTCCCGCCGCACTCGCCCCTAAAGAGGGGTCGAGGCAGGTGCCGGCCTCCCGCCGCACGCGCCCCCTGAAGAGGGGCCGGGGCGGTGCCTGCCTCCCGCCGTACCCGCCCCCTAGAACAAGGCCGGGGCGAGTGTCGGCCTCCCGCCGCACTCGCCCCCTGAAGAGGGGCCGGGGCGGGTGTCGGCCTCCCCCCGCACTCGCCCCCTGAAGAGGGGCTGGGCGGGTGCCGACCTCCCGCCGCACGCGCCCCCTGAAGAGGGGTTGGGGAGGGTGCCAGCCTCCCCCGCACTCGCCCCCTAGAACAAGGCCGGGGCGAGTGTCGGCCTCCCGCCTCACTCGCCCCCAGAACAAGGCCGAGGCGAGTGCCGTCCTCCCGCCACACTCGCCCCCTAAAGAGGGGTCGGGCGGTTGCCGGCCTTCCGCCGCACCCGCCCCTATAACAAGCGCCGGGGTGCGTGTTGGCCTCCTGCCGAACGAGGCCCCTGAAGAGGGGTCGGGGCGGGTGTCGGCCTCCCGCCGCACCCGCCCCCTGTAGAGTACTCCGAGCACTAGCAAGCTAGACAGTTTTTCCTCCCCTATTACTATATTAAGCAGATCAACAATAAATTGGCCTCCAAGAGTGCAAAAACTCCATAAAAGCTTACAAATGTCCCAAGCTTTACTCCTTGCTTGGGGACCCCGCTCCGCGAATACCCGTACACAATCCCCTGCTCTTTAGAGCGAGTTCCACACTCGGAAAGAAACATCCAACCCAAAATATTCACAGACTTAGCACTCTTGGAGCCGAAAATATCTGGCCTCTCTCCGAGGGTCATCCATGTACTTTGGTGATCAAGGTTTTGGCCTTTAGTGGGGGAGGTGAGATCGGGCAGGTTGGGCTGGGTGAAGGAAAGTTATTAGATCTCAATGGGTCAATTAGACCTATTAAGAGGGGTGACTTTCAACGTTCTTGATGGTTCAAAGGGGCGCACCAACGCCAAGTTTGGTAGGATAGAGGTTGACTTGGTCAAATAAACCCATTAGGGTCACATTGAGCTAGGCTTGACTAGGTTAACCCATGTGGGGGTGAGAAATTTTTTTCCTGCGCATAGCATTCCTATAGGAAGGAGGCGGGAAGGAGCGGACGGAAAAATAGCCGTCACATGCCTTTAAAAAGAGTGCATTGCTTGCTTTTTCTTTTATTTTTTTTATTTTGGTCGACGTCTAACGTTGGATTTCAACCTGAACGGCTTGATCTCTCACCCCTGCTTACTGTAGAAATGCTACCCGTACCAAACAATTTTTCGTGGGGGTGGCCCCCAGATGCACCATAAGTTGTGGTTAAATCTACCATTAGAAAATGAACTTTGATTGACCTAATAAGGTCAAGGAAAACTCCTCGGGTTTAGTCGTGTTAATATCACCCACATAAACCAATAGAACTAGAGGTGTCACATTGGGTCCACTAGGATCAAACTATGTTAACCATGACCTAAATGGACAAAAAGGGAGATGGGGAGTGGCTGGTGAAGCATAGACTTTCTAGGGGATAGTAAGGCTTCGTTGACGCAACGTTTGAAGCTCTTCGTTTGGGCAAACGTAGCCGCACGACGGGTAACTAAATGGGCGGCGCCGACATTTGCTCCGTTTGCGCACGCTGCACGATGAGAAAACGGAGGAAAATGAAGAATTCCAACCGCAACATCCCCTCTCCTTCTCGCCCGAGCAAAATGTTAAACCAAACGAAACTTAAGAGAGATGCTTCATTGGAGAAGGAAGAGAAGAGGAGATAGAGTTGGCATCGAGCAGGTGTTGTTCAACGAGCCCCAACGACAAGCAGAAAGTCTATTGATTCGTCCCGAACCCAACTGGGCTCGGTGGCTCATCGAGTTCCGTTGAGCTCATCACTCTTTCGACCTACCTAGTTCATCACTCTCATCACTGTTCTCAGGAATCGAAGCGGAAAGCATGACGGCTGCTTTGCGGGGAGGAGCTTCTTTCTGGAGCCGCGCGCGATATCGGTGCCAACTCACCGGGAGTTTGAACAGTATCAGTCTTCCCTCCCAACTGATATCCAGCCGCGGAGTTACTTCCAAGCTGTTTGTCGGCGGTATGCTCATCTAATCCTCTACAGAGCGATTTGAAAAATCTCTGCGTGTCTATGGTTTCTATTTCTGTCCTGCACGACGGAGATCCTCTCTTCTTGGTTAATATTTTCACCACCACTCCGAAGTTGGAATCCCTTTCTTCCTGGATATCGACTGATTTGACAGAATGATTATCGGGAAGTATAGGATATGTTGATGCAAAATTAACTATCGATTCTTCATTGAGTCTATTTACTGTTGATTAGTACTGGAAATTCGTATAGCCTTAGCAATTGTAAACCTAGCTTTTTTCTAGCATGTTAGAGTTAATCCTGCTAAACAGAAATTTGTGCATTGCCTCATCCACGCAAATATTAAGCTTGGATCTCGTCGTGTTGAACTCGGATCCCCTGATTAAGCTTTATGGATTCAAAAATCACTTTCTTTTATTTTGTCATATTTGGACTGGGATTTAGAAATCTTTAATTTCAGTCCTTCATGACAATTGTTGTCTGAGATGCTAACCGTATATTATACAATCATTTTGAATAACTTCCATCCATGCTACTTTGGGCCCATCCTTCTCCATACACAATCCTTGGAATCTACTCATCTGACATGTGAATTTTGTAGTTTTTTGTTATGATATGTGACGAATCCGACCTGCACTGGGGCCGCGCGTATCAGAGCCGACCACATGCCACAACCGCATGAGCGTATCTGGTTGTTTTAATTTTCAAGCGCGTGTTTAATTTTTGTAATACTGTTTTTATATTCCCCATGTGTCTATGCCCAAATGGGGGCAATGTGTGAATCGGTTATCAATGGGGTGAACCCTTGGTTTTCAATTAAGCAAGTTTTATTTCTCCAACTCTCTCTCTCTCTAAAATCCTCTCTTTCTACCCTCTCGACACTTCTCTCGATCTAGCCGCAACTTACCCGCCGCCTTGATGCCGCCTCTCCCACTCGCTACTCCTCTCTCTCTCTCTTGTTGTATCACCGAGCTCCTCTGTCTCTAACCATTGCACCGCCGGGTTCCAAGAAAGGTTCTGCCGATCCTTGGTGGGATTCGTCCCTCTTCGGCCCCGTCAGGAGTTATAAATCGGGCCCATAACAACTTGATATCAGAGCCAAATACTGGCGTCCCATTCTCTGACACCCACTCCACCGCCCTAAACGCGCCGCCCACCCGCGCACTTGCCGCCGCCCAGTTCGACCTCCGGCTTGCTGCCCTTGCCGGTTGTGACCCTTCAGCATCCTTCCTCTATGGCTGAAGGCGGACCTTCTCACTCACTTGGACGCCATCCAAAATGACCAGATGGAAGCCATCAACGCTCGCTTGGACGCCATACAAGGCGCCCCGCAACCGCCGTTGACAGCCTATACGACCTCCCCCACAACTAGCCGCATCGATTCGGTTCCATCAGGGGACAACTTCCCCTTTCCTCGTTTCATTCGTATGGGCTTTCCGATCTATGAAGGCTGAGAAGATAGACTCGCTTGGCTCATGCGATGCGATTTTTTTCACAAATTAGCATTCCCCAGACGAGGAATGTGTCGGAATTACTCCGTTCCTCCTCCTTGGATCGACACAGTTATGAGTTACTCAACCTCTGTGGGAACACCCTAACTCCTCTTCGGAGGACTTCCAGATGGCATGCACGCTCAGGTTTGAACCGTCGATACCAGACAATCCCCTCAGTTGTAACGGTTTGTAGTCCGCACAATCAACAATAATATCATCTCATGATTATCAGATAACATTTAAGACTATCACTAATCACAATGAGCAGTACATAATGTCACGCCCAACATATAAGTCAAATATATACATGTGTCTCATAACATTATTAAGTGTCATAATTCTAAAACACATTACAACAATTTATATACTATGACTAGATGGCCTATAAAATAAAATAAAAACATAGATACATCAGTTTATATATATAGATATCAATATCAAAAGAGCCACAATAAGACAATTATATGTCTCCAACAACATCATATGCTCTAATCAGAGTACAAGCACTGACTAGTTTGCGATTTTCCCGTGCCTAAAAATATTAGAAATATAAACTGTTAGTATTTAACAAAGACTAGGCAAAAATATACATTTTTAATCTGCCGTACATGCAAACAAGAAGGGTTACGTATAACAATATGTATAACATTATAATATTCATCTTTTGAGCAGGTAAAAAAATCTATAAAGCAGTAATTCTATATATAAATATTTCTATGAGCAGTAGAGTACATTGCTAGAAAGCATGTATGGACATATCAGTGTATAGTTGTATAACAGTATAAGCAATGATAAATGGCTACATGTAAGAACAAGGTGAAAAATCTTAAGTTTCTATAGAAGTATTATCATTTAGGAAATGTTAAGGGCAATTGAATCTGTATTCAGTTTTTACATTTCAATATTTCAGTCTCTGACCCGTTCCCTCAGGGTTTACAATGCCCAAATTAGTACGTTCAACACACGTTTACGCTTTTCGGCCGACTTATTTGGTAAACCATCAATATCATTCATGCACATTCAATGTCAATTATGCCCTTAACATTACCACGTGTCGACATGTTTACATTTACGTTCACATAAAGTTGTTTATTTAATATTCCCCTCAGATTTTCATTCGTCTGTTTGCCTTTGACAAGACCATACATAATAGCGAGAATCATTATTAGTGATATAAAAAAGCTTCATGGTGTCACATGCCATATACCATCCCGAAGATCTCCTATGATTTGGTCCATTGTGTGATCCTTAAAGTATCTGAGCTCTAAGGTTCTTGCATCTGGAGCTTCTTCAACCACAAGAGTGACTTCATCAACTTGAATGGTTTCTTCATCTTGATCATCAACCTCTCTAATTGGGGTTGGAGTGGTGATCTTGATGAACTTTTCACATTTTTCTTCAATTGGCTCATCCAAGTTTAATTCTTTTAACTTTGAACCTGCATCTTCAATAAACACACTAGAAGAGTTGCCTTGCAGCAAGCTCGTCTCATCAAATATAACATGAATAGATTCTTCTACAACCAGACTTTTCCTATTAAATATCATATATGTCTTATTATGGCTACTATACCCTACAATAATACTTTCAAAACTCTTTTCGCTAAATTTGGCAGTGAGATACTTGCCATTGTTAAGGACGAAGCACTTACAGCCAAAGATTCTAAAATATGAAACAGTCGGTTTCCTGCCCTTTAGAAGTTCATAAGGTGTCTTATTGTGGTTCTTGTTTATGAGTGCTCGATTTTGCACGTGACATGCGGTGTTGACGGCTTCAGCACAGAAGTATTCCGGTAGTGAAGCATCACTCAACATGGTCCTGCAGGCCTCTATGAGTGTTCTATTCTTTCTCTCAGCTACTTCATTCTGTTGAGTAGTGTGAGGAGAGGAAAACTCATGAAAGATACCTAAGCTTTCACAAAATTCTGTCATGACTACAGACTTGAACTCTGTTCCATTATCACTTCTGGTTTTGACTACGGAACAGTTGTATTCATTCTAGAACTGCCTGACAAAATTAGTAAAGATGTCAAAGGTATCTGACTTGTATTTTAGAAAGAACACCCATGCAAAGCGCGAAAATCATCAACTCCCTTTCCATTGTCCCGCCCCACGTCATCGTCACGTCTATTTTGGGATGACATCCTTCACGATATCTGTTTAGGATCTTATCATTAGTGGTTAGAAGTATCGGGGTTGACTTCCCGCGGCCTTCCAAGAAAAAAAACAAAATAAAGAAATATGTAACAGCAACATCTGAAGTGCATAGAGACAGAACACTAATCTTGGACTGCCAGCAAACCGACAAATCCCCAAATTAAATCAAAGTCGAAGCATGCACAAGTAAGCCAAAAGTTTTGATATTCACTATCCTAGCATAACCATGAGAAACAATAGAACAGCAGAAAGGGCAGCAGCCGTCAACTATAATTGTAGTAGTGCCGGCAAGCAGTTACTAAAACAGTCGGCAAAACACTTCTAGGCAATCGTAAACAAGATAAGAACACCCCTATTCCTCTCATACAATCTTGTCAGAGCTGATAACCGGTCAAGCAGGGCAATTATAATCAGCCAACCATATCCATATCAATCTTCAGATAGAAAAGAGAACCCCAATAACCCTTTACTGTTATCAGTTCACCCCTATGGAAACCGAACAACAACAACTACGATATCCAACAAAACATAAAACCTTAAGTGACCGAATAGTAGAAAACAGCCCAAATCGAGAGGTAGTAAGAAAACATAAGTAGAAAAAGGGCTTACAGTGGAGTTAAAGGGAACAGAGCACTGATTTAGCACGAAATACACGAGCCCGACAAAGCTCAGTTCATGTAAAGCCTTTCCAACTTCTGATTTCTGCAACAACTATGAGATCCTGTGTGATGTTGTGAATTGAAGAGTGGAAGATGAGGTGAAGAGAGGAGGAAGAACGGCTTCGTTTTCGGGAGCCCTAGCTGCTCTTTTGGGAAAGAATGAGAGAAGGTCGACAAAAGATAAGGTAAAGAAGGGAAGAATCTTCTTAATTTATTTCCCCCACCGCCTTTTGATAAACTATACTTAACTCCATAAAAATTAAAAACCAAAAAAACAGGTTATATGTTATAACAGAGCCACATGCACTACCCTCTAAACCAGTCGGTCAAATATCACTCAACGCTATAAAACCGAGCTCAAAACTCACAAATGAGCATATACATGTACATGTTAAAGTTTTCTTATAAAACGATAAACCGCAACGACCAATATAGACACTGATTTTATATGTACATCAAATGAGATAATTTAACTTAATACTTTAAGCATGTGTCAATGACTTCGTCACATTAGTGACCTTGTCACCCTCAAACAATCGGGCTCCATTGAGTCCTACTTGGAGAAATTTCAGATGTTACTGTCACGCGCCACTTCCGTTTTGCCTTCGCAGCATATTCCACTCTTCATGGCCGGTTTACTCGAGCGCTTGCATTGGGACGTGGAATTTCAAAAACCACAAGATCTCACGACCACAATGAGCGTTGTCCGAGCTATCGAACACCGCATGCTGCTTGACCGATCGCCTCTGGGCCGCCGCAATCACTTCAGCCACTGACCGCCCTTCTGATTTTCTAACCCCAAGCCCCCGAGCGGAACCACCGCGTCCCACCTTCCGACGTCGCTTGTCCCGGCCCGAGATGACAGCTCGCCGCGAGAAAGGTTTATATTTCAACTGTGACGAACCTTTCACATTCAATCACAGGTGCAAGCAGTTATTCTGGCTGAAAGTTGATGACCCATCCGAGGATGAGGACGACGACACCGACGACTCTGACACACCACAACTCTCTCTCCACGTTTTTGTCGGAGTGCAGGAAGGGTGCACCATTCAGATGTTTGTGTATGTGGGGGGCACTTCACTCTTAGCCCGCATGGATACGGGCATCACTCATAGTTTCATTCGTTATGACAGGGCCCTCAATCTGTGCCCTCCTTTTGTTTCTCATGCCACGTCAAGGTGGTCGTGGCAAACGACCAATAAATGTCGTTCCCGGGAGGTTGTCGGCGTGTGGCCTTTGTAGCGGACGACTGCTACTCACATACATACCTCTTTTTGGTGGATTTTCGGGGTTTTGAGATCGTCTTGGCGTTCGTTGGCTGCGTAGGTGGTCGTGGCAAACGACCAACCAGTGTTGTAGATGTCGGCCGACATGTCCGACATGTCGGCCGACATAAAAGTTTTGGGTGCAACCGCAACGAAACCGATTTATTTGACAAAAATATCGTTTTGTAAAAAAACGGCGATATATCCCGATATATTGATATATCTCTAACCCGATATTTCGGTTATTATATTTAATATATATAAAAAACAAAGTTCACGAGGCTTGTATTTTTTCTACTTCATGAGTCCATTTCACGCATTCGGTATTTCTCGCTCTACCCTAAATTTTACGGGAGAGTCGCTCTCTGCGGAGTGGTCGATACTCGACAGCTCCTTCTCCGGCGACGAGGCAACGAATCGGCATCGCAGACGAGCAGTAGACGACGACGCTGAGCTTTCTACGAATCGGCATCGCAGGCGAGGAGTCGACGCCGGGTTTTAGGGTTTCTACTACTTCACTCCACTGTAAGACACCTTTTTCTTTCGTCTTCCTTCTTCCTGTTTCTGCGACAATTGAAAGTTTTATTTAGAGTTATATTGATCAAGTCATAAGATCTAAAAGTTTATTAAACTTGTGTTACTGTAAGTTTCTTACTTATGCTATAGTTAGGTTTATTTTTTGCAATAGCTAAGTTTATACCTTTTCTTGTGTAAATCTGCAGTGATTTTTGTTTTTCTTGTGCACTTCTAACTTATGATAACATTATTTTGTTAACTTCTGCTATAGTGATTTTTGCAATAGCTATGAAAAACTTCCCTCCAACTTTGCATAATTACATGAGCTTTGCCTTTATCTTTCAAAATTATTTCAAAGAAAATGTTATAAATACTTATTTGTCTGTACATTTTTACTTATTTGCAAAAAATGTGTTTATAAATACTATTATCTTTATTTAAATATTAAAATCCGATATTGTAAAATATCCCCGATATATCACCCGCAATCCGACATACGACATTTCAAACTCAAACTGACATGAACCCGACATCCGTCATGCCCGGGAGTTTGTCGGCGCGTGGCCTTTGTAGCGGACGACTGCCACTCACTGACTCACATACATACCTCTTTTTGGTGGATTTTCGGGGTTTTGAGATCTTCTTGGGCGTTCGTTGGTTGCGCACCTTTGGAACCCTCACATGGGATAGTGATTGCTTTACCATATCATGGCATGGGGGCTCTCGCTTGGTACAGTGGCAAGGCCAAGGACCGGGGCAGTCTACCTCCTCCTTTTTGGCGCACGTCGAGCCTCTACCCACTCTGGTGGCAAAGTTGAACAGTCATCCTCCGGATCTTGCGAACCTTCTGCAGTCATTTCCCGACATATTCAGCTCACGCTTTGACCTTCCACCGCATCGCCGACAGGACCATCACATTTGCCTCCTTTCTGTCACAGCCCTGATTGTGGTACGATCATACCGCTACCCTTTTAATCAGAAGGATGAGATCGAGCAGCAATGCGACCTTCTCCTCCAACAGGGCCTCATCTGGTGCAGTGAGTCCCATTTTTCATCCCTGGTCTTGTTAGTGCATAACAGACGGTTCTTGACGGCTCTGCATGGACTACCTGTCACTAAACGCCCACACGGTCCAGGACAAGTTCCCTATTCCGGTGGTGGAAGAACTCCTCGACGAGCTACATGACACGTGCTTCTTCTCCAAACTAGACTTGTACTCCGGTTATCATCAAGTCTGCATGGCGGACGACGACGTGGAGAAGACTGCGTTCCGCACACACTATGGTCACTTCGAATTCTTGGTCATGTCGTTTGGTCTGATGAGCGCTCCTTCCACTTTTCAGGCTCTAATAAATGAAGTATTCCACCATCTCCTCTGAAAGTCCGTTCTTGTTAATTTTGACAATATTCTTGTCTATAACAAGTTATGGGCTGAAATGTCGGAGCACCTACAACACCTTCATACCGTTCTCAGCTTGGTGCAAACTTACCAATAGGTTTTTAAGGTCTCTAAATGTTCCTTCAGGCAGAGCTTCGTCGCTTATTTGGGACATGTGGTCCACAGACTGGGCGTTTTGGCGGACCCGACAAAGCTCCAAGGAGTGACGTCGTGGCCTATGCCGCAAACACCTATCGATTTACGCGAGTTACTTGGTCTCACGGGGTACTACCTCTGTTTCATCCGCGATTACAGCACCATTGCTGCTCCCTTGATGAGCTTACTTCGGAAGAACGCCTTCATGTGGACGGACGCTGCGAATCAGGCCTTCCGCTCCCTACAAGAGGCATTGTTGTTCGCTCCTGTTCTCCGCCTGCCGAACTTCTCCTTACGATACCTTGTGGAGTGTGACACCTCAGGACTAGACTATGGCGCAGTGCTACAACAAGAGGGACATCTGATAGCCTATTTCAGTCGCCAGACAGCCATCCATCATCGCAAATTGTCATCCTATCAACAAGAACTCATCAGGCTTGCCAATTCGTCATTCAGACGAACCATTAAAGCCTAAAGTACCTGCTCGAACAACGACTCTCTACGGTGTCGCAACAACGGCGGGTGAGTAAACTTCTCGGCTTCGACTTTCTGGTGGAATATAGAGCCATCGTGCTTAACCGTGCCGTTGATGCCCTCTCTCGCCGGGACACTCAACCCGCGGCCTCGCTCCTGGCCATTTCATTCCCAACGTCTAACCTTCTATCCGTTCTCCGCCAAGAGATCCAACAATCTCCCAGCCTGTCAGAACTCCTCCATCGGGCGGAAACCGGCCTCACGAATCATCGATGGACAACCCGACATGGTCTTATCCTCTATCGAGATCGTGTGTATGTGGACACATCATCTCTTCTCATTACCAACATCGTGGAGGATGTTCATTCTCGCAGCCACGAAGGCGTACACCGTACTCTCCAACATCTGCGCATGAATTTTTGCTGGAAAGGGATGTGCAAGCACGTTCATACCTTCATTGTGGGTTGCGCAGTATGTCAAAGAAACAAGTCAGATCATCTTCTTCTGGCGGGTCTGCTCCAACCCTTACCGGTGCCAACACAGATTTGGATGGATCTCTCCATGGACTTTGTCGAAAGGCTACCTTCTGTCCGCGGGAAATCGATTTTGATGGTGGTGGTAGACCGATTCTCGAAAGGGGACCATTTCATCGCCTTGGCTTGGCCGCTCCTTGACGAGAACGTTGTCCGGTTTTTTTTCCAAGAGATCTTTCGCTTAAACGACATGCCAGAGACTCTTGTCTCGGACCGCAACATGGTGTTCACTAGCAATTTCTGGAAGGAGCTCTTCTTCCCTCAACGGTACCAAGTTCGCCTTTTCCTCGGCCTACCACCCCTCAGTCCCGATGGCCAGACCGAGGTGGTGAAATCGATTTATGCTGGCTCCCTTGGATAGAATTGCTTGCTACAACACCGCATACCACACGACGCTGAAGAGTACACCTTTTCTTCTCATCGATGGCCGGGAACCTCCACGCCTCCTATCCGTCGGGCGGATCGACCCGTTTGGATGTCGTCGACCGGAAGTGGAAGACCGAGATAAGTTCTTGCACGCAGCCCGAAACCGCTTTGTACATGCTCAACAACGCATGGAAGTCACCTACAACAGTGGTCATCGTGAGCTTACTCTCGCCCATCAGTGATTAGGAGACTGCGCCGCCCTTTCCGCCAAGTGACCGCCCGACCCTAACTTCCTTCTTTGGCTCTTTTTTCCGATCATAGAACACATTGGCAACGCGGCTTACCACCTTGGCCTTCCCCCGGAGGCTCGCATTTATGATGTTTTTCACATTTCTTAGCTAAGTTGTTTGTGGGTTCCCCGTTGTCTTCTCTCTCCTAGTATGGTATTCCGTCCAACTTGAGGATAAACTGTGTTTCGATGAGGGCGACGATGTTATGATATGTGATGAGTCGTACCCATACTGGGCACACGTATCAACGCTGACCACATGCCACGATCGCATGAGTGTATCCAGATATTTTAATTTTTCGAGCAAATGTTTAATTTCTGCAATGCTGTTTTTATTTTCACGTGTCTATGCCCAAGTGGGGGCAAGCTGTGTGAACCGGTTATCAACCAGATGAACTCTTGTTTTTCAATTAAGCAAGTTTTATTTCTCCAACCCCCCCCTCTCTCTAAAATTCTCTTATCTCTCTCTACCCCTCTCGACATTCTCTCGGCCTAGCCACAACTTATCCGCAGCATGGACGACGCCTCTCCTGCTCGCTGCTCTATCTCTCTTTCTCGCCGTATCGCCGAACTCCTCTGTCTCAAAACATTCCACTGTCGGGTTCCAAGAAGGGTTCCGCCGATCCTTGGTGGGATTCACCCCTCTCTGGCCTCGTCATGAGATCTAAATCGGGAGCCCATAACACTTTTGTTGTGAATGAGCAAAAAATAGGAGTTGTAGAGATGAAAATGCTCAGATGAATATGTGGACATACGAGACTAGATAAAATTAGGAATGAATTTATCATGGATAAGACAGGAGTGACACCAATTGCATAGAAGATGCAAGAAGCTCGAGTAAGGTTTTTTGGACACGTACAAAGGAGACCATTAGAGGCACCTATTAGGCGTTGTGAGAGTTTAGTCACTAGACATGTTAAATGGGTGAGGGTAGGCCAATAAAGACTTGGAATGAAACTATAAGGAAATACATGATGTGTTTAGGCATTAGTGAGATCTAATGGCCAACCCACTATATTGGAATCAAGGCTTGAGTGTTTTTGTTGTGCATGCTCAAACCATATACTATTTTCACTATCTTATTTTTATAGATGTTATTAATGTTCCCAATGTTGTTAAGATCGCGTGCAAGATTGTAAGATCGCACGATCTTACGATCTTGCACAAGGTAACGATCCACAGTTTACTTAAAATCGTCGTCCTGTTAGGATTGTAGTGCAAGATCGTAAGATCGTTAGGATTGCACGATCTTGCACGGGCAGGATTTAAACCTAATTAAACCCTTTCACCCCGACGACGTTCCCAGATTTTCGAAACCCTATCAACGGCTTCTCCTCGACGGCTTTTTCCTCTCCCATGCACACAGCAGGTCTTCTTCTTCTTCTTCTTCTTCTTCTTCCTCTCTCGTGCCTTCTTGTGATGGTATCATTGATAATTTGGTATGATATGAAATATTATATTTTTATTTGATGGTATGTAGATTGTTACATATTTCTCATGCTTTTGATTTAATTTTTATCAAAATACGATCTTGCGATCATGTTGATACTACGTTTTACGATCTTAGGGATGCCTCCCGATCTTAGTTAACGATCTCGATCTTCACAACATTGAATGTTCCTGATGGGATTCCATCCGATCGTGCATTGGAGGCGCGGGACCCACGTTCGGTCTATTCCCCGCAGGAACGCTTGATCGGACCCGCCGATCCGACTCCGCGGTTGCGTCCGGAACGTCGCTGCGAGTCGAAATTATATATTTATGTATTTTATTTGGGTTTATATGTTGTTATTTAGAGGCCGAACCCATCGGCCAATCATAGCCGTTGATGGTGAAGCCTAGGGTGTTATTTCTTATAAATAGGGAGTTGTGGGCTGGTTTAGGGGTATTGCAGAATTTGGAGAGAAACAATCCCGGATTCCAGCGATCCCTACCCCGGTGCCGACGCCGTGGAGTGGAACCCTAGGTGACGACTCCTAGGCCGCCAAGCTTCCCCCCAAGGTATCCCCCTTTCCCCACCTTCATTTTCCTCCTCTCGAAAGCTTGTTTCAGCCCGGAACCCTTCCAGAAACCTGCATAACAGCCGGCTGCTGCTACAGTGCTTGGAGGCAATTTCCGCCCCCTGCTACAGTGAAAAAGTCGGGATTCCGACTTTTCCTCTGCCCCCGACTGGGCTGCAGGTCCCAGCCCCCTTCAGCCCTTCCTTCCCAAATCCGAGCCCCCTAGGGCCTCTTTAGCCCTACCCCGCCCCCTCCTTTCCTTCCCCTCGTGGATCCACCTCTTCCCCACTACTCCACAGCCCCTAATCCTCCTAGATCCGGGTTCTTATTGTCCCGATCTACATCCCCACTACCCGATCCGGGTTATATTGCCCCGATCTACCCTTCCCCGCCCCAATCCGACATTCCACCACCGGTCTACCTCCCCGAGTCTGGATCTACGTGCTCCTATCCGGATCTACTCCATCGCCCTCCGATTCCGTTATTTGCCACCAAAACAGCCCCCCCACCCGCCTTTGCCACCTCCGTCTCCACCCTCGTTACCCGATCCACGCATCCGGACTTATCACCTCCATTGCCCTAAACCAGCCCGCTAGTTGTGAGTTTTATTTTCGTGATTTGGATTGTTGTATTTGCAATATTATTATTGGAAACTTCATATTTTGTTTGGCTCTAGTTTGTAGCGCCTTGTGTCAATTGATTACTAATTTGCAGGAGGACCGATTCGCCGCACGCTTTGCTTTGGCCCTCCGAGCGGAGGAAAGCCAACTATAATCGCCAAAATTAAATTATATTGTTTCTTTGTTTTCGCTTAATTTTGTGGTGCCAAATTATTATTGCTCATAACATTCGTCGCCGTCACTGACGGTCGTGTCGCATGTAGAGTCTAGATTGTGCACCCACGGCCTACCCTACATCAATTGGTATCAGAGCCCAAGGTTTGGGCCACTTGCATGCTCCGTAGTGTAGGAATTATAGAGTCAGCATGGTTGAACCACAGATCACCGAGGACCGGAGCGACGAGCTCGAACTCGAACGCCGCTTTTGCGGAGTTCCAGCGACTTGTCTTAGATCGTCTTGACACCAAGGGGCCCAGTTTGACGAGGTGCGTCATGATCTCACTGAAGTGAAACCGTCGCTTAGGCCACTTAGAGGACGCTAGGGAAACACCGACACAGCACGCCGAATCACTTGAGGACGACCCCGATGCTCCTCTACTTTATGACCAGCGCCAGAGAGATGGTCATCCACATGCAGACCGCTCCCGTCGTGACCCTCACCACCGAGTCCCAGCCCCGCCGTTAGGCGACATCCTGACCCGGTGCGTGAGAGGCCCCTACCTCCACGGGACGATTACCGTATGCCTCGTCGGCCTCCGCATGAGCCCAGAGACCGAGTGCCCCCACTTGGCCCCGAGACTACCGCCATGACGAGTACTATCCTCCGGTCGGAGAGAGCGCGGTCCCCCACCCGCTCGACACGACTACTTTCAGGAGGACTACCCCGAGGAGTACCCCGACCCACGGAGAGGTGGTCACTACCTTGACATTACTCGTCGTATCCGACTCGACGCCCCTTCGTTTCGATGGTCGGCTAGATCCGAAAGCCTTCAGCGACTGGCTTTTGGATATGGATCACTATTTCGAGTGGTACGACATGAGCGACGAGCGGTCGTCCGGTTTGCGAAGGAAAGTTGGTCGGGCAAGCCAAGGTGTTTTGGATCAGTGTTGAGAGGGCCCTAGCGGGATGGTTACTACCCCATCACCAGATGGGATGAGATTAAGGAGCGACTGAAAGAGGAAGTACCTCCCCGCATCATATCGTGGGCAACTGTTTGAGCAGCTGCAGAACTTACGGCAGGGGACCCTTACCGTTGCCGAGTACATGGCCCGCTTCGATGAGTTGATCGTTAGGAGTGATGTTTACGAGAGCCTATTGCCACTGCCTCTCGCTTCAAGGCTGGGCCTTCGTGCCGATATTCGGAGAGAGTTGATTTCCCCACCGTTTGGAGACTGTTGACCAGATATTCCAGCTCTCCCTTGAGTACGAGCAGTACCTGCGTTCGTCTAGTACGAGCAGTTCACCACCCCCGGACTGATTCCTCGACATTTAGAAACCCGCTCCGCCCCAGACCACTCCAGCTGCAACCTCACGTATCCCCCCGGATGCGAAGGGTAAAGCCATAGCCCTGATGATCAGCGATCTGGAGGCATTGTATGCTTTAGATGTTCTGGCAGAGGCCACGTGGCGGCGCGGTGCCCCACGCGGAACCCTGCTAGTTGAGGGTGAGGAGCAACAAGGTTCAAAGGAGGAAGAGGAGGCCCCAGAGGAAGTTAGGGCCGCAGTCGAGGAGGTTGGGAGAGTGACGCCGAGCGATCGTTAGAGGTAG
>CM077148.1:193345630-193459577 GCA_039583875.1 Platanthera guangdongensis
GCCGGACCCTGATGTTATATGTGAGCGGTCGACGGTGTTAAACCGTCATTCGCACACCCTTCATCTGAAAATTCAAGCATTTTCTGCTCTCAACGTTTATTTTCAAAGTTTGCTATTTTCTTGTCAACTCACGTCTTGTCAACCATACATTCTATGACAATGACGTTTTTGACCAAATTCATCGGAGCAGATAAGCCGCGCCAAACAAACCCATGGTTTGACCAAGCAACCTTTAGGAGTGACCATATCCAGTTCCATGTTGATGTGGAGGCCAGGGAAGGTGGGTGCGAGTACCCCAATTGGTCAAGTGTAGTCAATTAACTAGGGTTTCGGGGCATCGACAGATTAGGGGCACAATTGACCAAGTCAACATCACGATTGACTTGACTCATCAACAGGGCGAGGTGAACCCCACTAGGTCATGCACCCTTGATCCACCTTGGATCTACAAGGACTTGGTTTATCCTCTTGAGGCAACAGGGATCACATAGGGTTGAGTATGAACTACTTGACTCTTAGGATTAGCCTGATTCTACAACTTGGCTATGGTGGTTCATACTTGGTCTATGCTTATTTAATGAGAGACCAATGTGTGTAATTAGGTCATCAACATTCTTTAGGGTGAGCCCGTTGTCACTTCTATGTCATCACAAACATTGGCGTCTCTAGGGACCTATTTAGGGTGCACTGAGTATACTGAGCCCTCCTATAGCTCACTAGGTCGCCTAGAGGTGCCATAAAATTCTAGTGTACCCTGTGAAGGTAGGATGTTACATTGGGGAAGCGTTATTCATTGAGTTCGGGAGAGTAAGTTCTATGTTCATCTAAAATTTTATGACACTGTCCTTGTCCTCTCACCTGCTTTTGGTACAATTGCTGCCGAATTCCTATTACAGCTATGGCTCATTGACTTCTAGCGGAGCATGACCAATGACACGATCGAGTATGAATCTTAGAGGGCCAAGGCCACTACTATTCGTTCCCTAGAGCTTAGGTACCTAGTGCATCTTATAAGGAATAATATTGTGGACTGAGCTATGAGCAACAATGTCGTGGGCCGAGAGGATGTCCTCTATTTGTACAATCTTTTGGCAAACACAATTATTCCGGCAATACGCGAGCGATTGCTAGTTGCTCAAGATAGACAAAAAAATATATTACGATGCTAAATAGGGATGAGTTGATCGTAAGCGACTGAGTATACTTGAGGATCAAATCATTCAAAGGAGTGTGAAGAATCCAATGCTTGAAGAAACTAAGTTCGAGATACTTAAAACCATTTGATATTACATAATGTGTTGAAGCAAGGAAAATTCCCAACAGTGTTGAAGTCAGGAAAATTCTCAACCTCAGAATTCGGACCAATGCAGTCTAAGGTTACCGGCTCAGAGGTAAGATCAGACGACTAGGATGACTTGGATGAAGAATGAAAGCCAACAGGACCCCAGATGTTGCGGCAGGAAGGTCCCACCACGTACACGGATGCTCGAAAGGAGCAGCCCCTTCTCAACCAAAAGTGGCCAAACTAGGTACGAGCGAGACTAGTTGATGACAAGTCGCAAGGTCGCGACCTGGCCTCTAAGGAAAAGGAGAGCTCGCTCGTATCCTGCCGTGAAATTTGCGTCCCTCACCTTGTACCCCTGGGGTCCTATTTATAGGAAAATCCAAGGAGGAGGGGGGGGGGGGGGGGGGTCATATTTATAACAATTATTTAAGTTTTTAATAATTAAAAAGTATTTTGTGTTAATTATTTATCGAATATATAATTAAACCATATATAAATCATAAATAAGTTGATTACAAAAAATCAGTGACAAAAAAACAAAGTGAAACAATGAAGAATCACAATGAAAGAAGAAAACCTTTGTAAGGAAGAAATGTAGATCTCAAATGATCTTTAGTAAACCCTCAAATAAAAGTAAAAAAAAAACTAAGTAGAGAAATCATTTTTAGAGAGAAGTTATGTCTAACCGGCTGCTCAAAAATCCTACAAAACAACTTTCTTAAAAAACTCAATGGCAAAAGCTTTTCATCCAAACAACCTAAAAAGAGTGATTGGGTTCGACCCCTACTGCCCCCAATCAAAGCCTTCGGATCATGAGAACGTTAACCAAATGAAGCCTAAAATTTCCGCCCGAGGGCCAAGGGAGAATTGAACTTCATAAATTCCCACCCATGATCAAATATCAGGATCCGATCCTCTCCATTTCGTCATCCATTTCACGGTCATGATTCTCATCCTTTTTGAATTTATCTTGTCCACACGATAATGAAATGGATCCCATCTGTTTCAAATTTGAAACAGAATCCAGATCCCATGATCAAAACCAATACATAATGTATATATATCCAGTAATTAAATGATAAAAACTAAAACAGGCAAACATTTATTCGAGGAGTTATTATTCTAGGCATTCAGGCATCGGATCTATCGATCCGGCGATCCCCGGCCGCTGCCCATCGGAGAAGCAATCTCCTGCGCCCACCACATCCTGAACGACATCTCCCCCACGGAGGTATTCCGATTCGCTCCCATCATCTCCTCCGTCACTTTCTGAATCTCCACGAGCTCCCTCATCTGCTTCGGGAACTCAAACGACGGCGACATGGTGAGCTCCGGCTGCCTCCCGCCTCTCGGACTCTGCGGCGGCCTAGAATTGCTCGGCGAGATCAAACCTCCGGCCGGTCTCGGCAACGGCTTCTTCTTCACAGTTGTTGCGGAAACCCGGGAGGGCGATTTGGCTGCCGGAGACAGGGGCATCCCGGCGTTGGATTCCTTTCCGGCGAGATTCCTTTTCGCCGTCTCATGCCAGTGCTTGAGTCCGGCGACCACCTGGTCCGCAAATACCGTCTCCTTCATGGAAGATCCCATCTATTTGTTTTTTTTAAAACACGCATGCATATTATATACACATACAAATAGATAAATGCGTGCATATTATTACGAAATAAAAACTTATATATAATAAATACAGGGTTATTTGCAGGAACATCCCCTCTAAGATTGTGTAATTATAGCTTGCACCCCTTAAACTTTCAAAATTACAAAAGCCTCTCCTTCATGTTTACATTTCATAACATCAATGTTATGAAAGATAAACATTAAACGGGGATAATTATAATTTTAAAAGTTAGAGAGTTGCAAGCTGTAATTAAACAAATTTTGAGGGGAGGTCCCGATAAATAAACCCACAAATATAATTACCTGACTAACCAAGGCGTAGAGCGGAAGGGCCACATGGGCACAAATGAACTGCACGACAAGGCTGGTTCCAATGGAAATGGCGATACCAACCCATTCGCTTGGGCGACACAATTGGAACCCAAATGTTGACTGCATGTATGCATGGGATTTTAGGCATATAAACGGTTTGGTTCATTTTGATTTTAGGCGAAATCGAAGCTGAATCGAATATCCTCAATTTTTACACATCCCAAATCAAAACCGAATCAAAATTGATCTGTTTAGTTTTATTTGGTTTTTAAACATTGGTTCAGTTTCCGAGATATTAAATTAACAATGCGCGCAAACAAAATTTACAAATACTATTTGTATGTGTCGCACGTGATTCTGTTTTCCCTCAATGGTCTGACCATTATTTTCATCAAATACAACCATTAAATCAGATTTTGACATCTACATTGTAATAAAAATTAAAGAAAAACCAAATGTTTGTGTGCATACTATTCTTACATTGCAACACATGTATAAAAACATTTATAGCATTGTTTGTCGGTTCGTACCGAAGGTGTAAACTGAAACCAAACCGAACAGGTTCGGTTTTCATCCCCCCGAAGCCGAAACAGAACCAAACCGATCGGTTCGGTCGGAAATTCGGTTTGATTGGCTCGATTCAATTTGGTCGGTTTCTATTTTCTATGCACACCCCTACATGGGATGTACACATAACTACATTTTTATTATCTGCGCAAGTGACTTGGGCTTCGTTAATTTGGAGTGGCCATGAGTCTATGACGGTCGTGAATGCGGTGGTTAGGAACCGTCTCGTGAACGCCCGATCACACCTAAAGAATCTCATGCTGAAAATTAGTTTTTTTTTTCCTTCTTAATAGCTGGCGGTAACCACTGTCATGCTAAACATGCATTTTATGATGGTGACATTTTTGTCCAAACGATGTGCCAAAGGGAGCCTTAATATTTAGGTTCTTCCAATGGATGCACCTAAAATTAATAGTCATATATAGTATTTTAAATAGAGTATATTAAGATAATAATTTAGGATTCACTATTCAAATATTTACTTGGACTCAAAATATATACACAAATGTCACTCGAGGGGTGGATCATTACGCCGCTGCCACATATTTCATTATATTGGAGAGATTAAGGCTCTGTTTGGGAGGACTTATTTTCACCGGTTAAGTGGTTACGACCGCATGAACCGAACCTTAATTATGATCCGGACCGGCGAAAATAAGTCCCCTGGCGCGGTGGTGGCAGACGTGAACATGAGGGTTAAATTGTCATTCGTTAACGACTTAACGCCCACCTAAGTCACTGCGCCAAACGGAGCCTAAAATCCAACGAGTGAGATCATTTTGATGGTACTAATTGAGGACCCTAACTAAGCCTAAAATTATTTGGATACACATTTTTTCTTCATAATTTAACAGAGATATATAAAGCTGGGAGGATGTTCAGAACGCACTTACCATTTCCCAAACGAAGTAAGCAAGCTGAAATGAGTTCTGCATCCAAAAAAAACATCCCTGCTATTATGCATGGAGATGGTATAAATTTTTATTTTGGGAAGATAGACACAAATTCTTATAATTATAGATACATATACATCTACTCTGTCCAGAATTGGGGTGGTTGTTTAATATCGGCTCTATTTAGGGGCACCGGTGGCCGATGGGGCTCCATTCCGGTGGCAAATAGGGCCTTTCTCACCAGATGGGGGACTCCGCCACAGCCTCAGGCGCCTGTATCTTCCACTGCTCAGAACAGGCGCCCCAAACACACATATATTCTTCATTAACAATCATTTATATGCGCATGCAGATCGAGCAAGAGGCGTGCAGATAAGTAAGAAGGGAATAAGTATAAATGGCGATGGGGGAAATCGATCGAAGAGGATCCAACTGGGCGCAGACGCCGTCAAAGAATTTTCGTGACGAATTCGCTGCCAGGCACAAGTGATGTGCCTACTGGATCGCCAAGACCCCAAACATCATCCAACTCTTTTGGTGACTTGCAATAATTAATTATTACTTGTATCATTTCTTATTTAGATGGTTAACATTTAACCTCAGGCTTCATGGAATGTAAACATGCATGACACTTGTGCATTCATAAACACAGCTAATCTTTATTAGTATTTCATTTGTTATTATTTGTATTTTAATACATTTTTATTTGGGTTGGGTAAGTTAGAAGGTAATAACTAATTACCTCAATTAAGACAAATTGCATGGCGTGAAGCAGCCACCGGGGCTTTCTGAACCAAAAGAGTTCATCGCTGGGGATAACACTGACTTCTCCTGAGATGATTATCCTTTCCCGGCTGCCCTTGATACACATCTCTGTTATGATTACTTCTAATTTTGCTCCTATTGCCAATAACACCTACAAAATAAAAGCTTGGTTCACATATTCATGTCTATTTGTGGGCTCTAACTAAGAACTATTGCTCGCGTTAATAACTGAAGTGAAATACTATCAGACTCTTGCTTGGTGCAATAATATCAAGGTGCATCCGTGACCCAGTTTCAAGAGATGAAATCATGTCAGCTGAAAAGATTTTATATCAATCTTATCTATCCATCTATCTATATATATATATAAACTACATGAAAGAAGGTTCTTTAAAAAGTGCTCATGATCCTCACAATGACACTATCAAAAGCATTGGGCCGTCCCGTCTTTGCATGAGCGGGGAGAGTGGGAGATGAAAAGTTTTTTATTAAACCTCTTAAACGTACTCAAATAGCTAAGGACTTGAGAAGAGGGGGAACCGGGCGAGGAGGGTGTTTTTTTATTATTGTAAGGCTGTTTTATTCTTAATTTTACTTGGAATTGGGTAGTTTTGGATATCATAGTTGTATGTATAGCTGTGTCCAATGAAGAAAGGACATGTCAAAAGAAATATGTTGTCACCAGTGACAAATGACAGACTCAGGATTTTCGTTCGACCCGGGCACCAAGTAAAGATTTAACTTTTTGATAAAAATTTTTAATGAACAAACCAATGAAAATGAAAGTAGGAGATTGAATAAATAAGTGAAATAATTGCCTCAGAAGTTAGTTGTGTGGGTGTAGAGGAAAAGATCTCTATTGCAGAATTACAGGGGGGGGTGCAAAAAAATAGGGTTTTTTAGGGAATCAAGAGAGCCAAAATACCTACAAGGAAGGAGGTACGTGTTAAGAAATGTTAACCAAGATTCAGATATCTGTTTAAGGTGTTTGAAAAATTATTTACACCTACCTAAATTTAGAATGAGAAGCAATTTCTTGATTTCACTTTTACAACTTTCCCATTTTACTGTTTTTAATTTAAATTTCCTCTTACAGTTTTGGTCATAAGCTAAATTTTCAAATTTACAAATCTTTTTGGCATAAGATTTGCATACATCAGCTAACAAAATTATGAATTTCAGTTGACTTCGATTCAGATATTTGAAGTCTCATTTTGCATTGGAACAAACTTTGCAATCCTACCTGCAAGAAAAGATATAGGAGTGCTCTACCTTGTTAAGTATGAACCTACTCAGCTGCTGGTCAACTAAGAATCAGGAAAAAAAAAGAATAATGGGGAAGCGAAGAAGGATGGTGGAATTAAACCTGGGTGCATTCTACCAATTTCTTCTTTCAAAAACTTTCATAGTCTCTGTAGAAAAAGAGCGCAAACACTTGGAAAAATTGTGAACCTTTGCATATACTTCTTGTGTATGTAAATACAAGTATGAATACATATATATAGGGAGAGAAGAGTCCCAATTTCAAGATGTGGGACTATTACAAGAAGAGGAAGAAGACCTATGATGGACCATTGGTGGAGACCAACCTGGGTCTCCATTTTCTTCTTTCAAAAACATCGCCGAAGAATGCCCGACGTCGCATTTTAATTTATGTTTATTGCATTTTATTTTTTTTGCAAGTTTCATGTTGTCAATTTTTAGTTGGTCGCACGCCTGCGCGCGTTGCCATATTGTTGCACGCCCGCGCGCGTCGCTATGTTTGGAGTATTATTTTACCTCTACTATTATATATACATATATATATATATAAACCTATATATATGGATATATACACTTATTAATGTACTGAACATATATTATATATATATATATGTTATTAGGTCAACAGCACAGCCATGCCTCTTCCCGATGTTTACACTGTAGCTCTTCCCGATCCAGACGAGCGAAAATGGCGGATCGCACATCCCGCAAGGACTCGGCTGCTGCACCTCCAGGCGAGGCTCCGCGCACGTCCTCCCCACGATCCAGCCAAGTCAAAGCCGCGCAGGACAACGCGCCGCCTCTCCGAGTGCTTCGACCAACTGCCTGCACGAGCCCACCTCCCGACGGTTTCATCTCCACGAAGTAAGCTCCGCCATGGCCGCCGATGGAGGGTAACTGTTTAATTCTTCTTCCCCCCTCTTGCTGTTTGTTCGAGTCCTATAAAGGAAAAGCTGTAATTTGTGTTTTTTTTGGTGTTGATGAAGAGTGATTGATATATGAAAAGTTGTGCTTTGCTTTGGGCTTCCTGTGAGAGTGAGCTTGCTATGGATCTCCTGTTTAGGCGTTAGAGGATGCTTATGTGCTCCCTGTATAGGTGTGTTAGAGCAAAGGAATGTTGATGAATGTCATTGTGCCGTGCTTGCTTCCAGCATAAGTGTTGCCGTGGAGTGAGTTTAGAAATAGAAGAAAAGCTGCAGGTTGCTGCAGCTTCAGTTGTTGTCGTGTAATTTTAGGATGGTGAATAGTGAAATTAAATCCGATTTCACTGTTTCAAACATAGTTCCCTGTGATTGCTTAAGGTTAAGTACTGCTGTGCCTTGCTTCCGCATGAGTGAAGATGAACACTAATCAGTTAATGTTACTGTTGTTAGCATTAGGAAATATAGTGATTTAGGATTGGATGAGAGGAGTTCATTTCTCTTGTGTTTAGAGATTCCGTGGAGCCACCTTGAGTGATTGAGATTTCGTGGATCCATTTGTGTGAGAGCGAGTGAATTTTAGGTTGTTAGTTTGTGGCTTCCTATTTTGTGAGTGATTCCGTGGAACCACCTCGTGTGAGGGAGCGATTTAATTCCTTGGTGCCCGTATGCGATAGCGGCCGACCTCGGAGCGGAGATCGAAGGTGACGAGGAGTTTCTCGCGTGATCGCCATCGACTTCGAATACGGAAGACACCTCTTCCGTGGGTAACTTGTTTCTATCTGATCCTTTGTGAGTGTCTATATTTTCTCTTAGGATAACTAGACTCATTGTTGGGTTTTCGCCCGAGTTTCGTCAGCAAACGCTACGTCGAAAACTGCAAACGGAAACGTATTTGGAGTTCACGATTTCCGTTGTGCTACGACAAAAGGGAACGGAACGAAAATTGCGAGCTTCCTTCCCGGATTTAAACTGAACCATCTTATTAAGAAATTTCATTTTCTAACAACGTAGTGATTTCGTGCCTACAAAATTACGTTGTCTAATTTCATAATTCCGTGCAACGCCCGCTCAATTTTTTTTTTTAAAACTAAAAAAAGTCATATTTCGTTGCCTGCATTTAGGGTTTCCTAGAAATAGCCGACAGGTGCGTAAACCCTACGCACCGTCCTGCATCAAATTGGTATCAGAGGGAGGTTCCAAAATTTTTCTAAGTTTTGGGATCCGCCCTACGTAAAATAGGAACCCGGATATCATTTTAAATTTTTTTATAAAAAAAAGAGAATTTCTTTTAGCATTATCATTGCATTTGACTTGTGTTAGCATATATTTGCGTAGAGATAAAATGGGTCGCATTGAACGTGGTCGATCGAGCCAAGGGAACGAAGGGGAAGAACCACCCAAGTGGTTTATACCTTTCGCCCACCAAATGACGACATTAACTGAGAATACCTATCAGTTGCGTGAAAGGTTAGCACACCTTAGAGGTAGGGTGAGTAGATTAGAAATACCCCCTCGAGCGTCGATGCTGCCTCGAATTCGAGATGAGCATTCAGTTCGTGCACTTTACGATGTTCCTCATCACTATGTAGAAAGATCTACATTTAGGAGAAATCCATTATATGAGGATCAGGACTACACTATCACCCACCCCTATAGTAATCTATCACGGAGATCGCTACGATATTATGATGATTATACTCGATCACCGTATACCACTACCAGAGATCGTGTTGCCCCACCAACACGTTCTCATTATAGAGACGATCTGTATGATGACCATCGTCATTATACTCGTACCCGAGTGGATCCTATTGGTCCCTCGACACCTTATTATGAGGATAGGATTCAATATTCCTCTAGTTATCGATACTACACGTCTCCTTTATATGAGGAATCTGAGACTGCATATGTGCGACCCCCACCACACGTTCGTAGGACTTATGATCACCCACGAGCACGTCATGATTATGTTGGGGACACTCATCATGATTACCCGAGAACTATCTATAGAGGTCATTATCATCACCAAGAGTACATCACACCTAGTGATCCTTCTAGTGTCCCGAGGACAAACATGATGATCGATATTGAGGGGCAGCAAGAGCCCTCCACTGCCCGAAGCAGGGAGACGTCACCCACTCTATCTGATGTCTTAGTACAGGATGTGTGGAGTCAAACCCCATATGAGTCTACTCCACTAAGTGACCCCGTCTGTGACGCTATATCTACTAGCTCTCCTTTAAGTGTAGATTCCTTGCACACTTCACCTAGTGGCGCGCCGAGTCACATCACCACACCCGATGACGGCTCGAGTCACATCACCACACCTGATGGCACACCGAGTGACATTACGATCGGAAGCCGAGAGCTGAGTAGTGATCGCGAAGTAGTCACTTCTACCCTTTCTAGGAGTATGACCCCTTCCGATGGTTCATTTCTGGAGGACCATCACTCGACTGATGGGTCATTTGACGATCCTCCTCTTGAGCCTCCAGATGAGCCACCTCGTCCTTATGTGGATGCACTTTATCTGGATAGTACACTTGCGAATTTTAAGACATGGATACCTGCTCCATTGTCTCACTTGATGTTGATAGTGCTTAGGCATAGCCGTCTGGTGACTCGCACTCTTGAGTTCTGGGACGTACCACTTGCTGACCATCGTATTTGCGATGAGTTCTTCTATGTCCCACCTGGTGAACCTCCTGATGCTTCACTCTTCCTTAGCACATTCATTACGGTTGTCACACTTCGTGCACTTTTATCTAAGAGCGCTCCATTTGTTGTTGGGGCCTACATTTGCACGCGTCGCATTTGCGGCGAATTTTATTATACCCCTCCCGGTGAACCACCAGATGATCCGCATATAGGTTCACCACACATTTGGGATGTTTCCATCTTTAGAGACACAGTCGAGTTTGAGGGTGCACTCGCTGATACGTTGATATTGTATCTGATCACTGATGTCTCAGGTTTGCACTTAAGTGTTCATCGCTCCCGCGATGAATTCTTTGATGATCCACCATCTGAGCCTCCTGATCATGTACCTCTTCAGGAGTTGCTCTTATTATCTGAGGCCATCGGTTAGTGGCGTTCGTTGTGTTAGTAGTCATCTTTGCATTTGCATGATTTGTATAAAAATAAATTTTGAGCGGAAAATTGCATAACACTTATGATTTTTATGCAACTCATATTAAAGCATAAAAGAGCTACTAATTTTAAAATGGATGACTTGATTATGGTTCGGCTAGATCCGGAACGGCTACCTTCTGGTACCGTAAAGAAGCTAGCTACCGTAGAACTTGACCCTTTCGAGTAGTAAATCGGATTGGGCAAAATGCGTATGAACTTGAGATGCCTTCCGTTTGGGGAGCAAATCCTGTTTTAACGTAGCCAATCTGACTTAATTCGATGATTACTCGCATGAGTCTTTAGAATTTCCATTGTCTTCTCTTCCGTTTGATTATTCTGGGTTGGTGAGTGAGAGTGAGGAGCCACATTCAGGACATACCTACGTTCATTCCGCTACTGACACTTCCATCGTATTCACTGCCAGTTTCAGGTTGAGCATGGACACCAGGAGATTATTCTATTCCAGTTCCCGAGCACATATTGGATCGTGACCACTACGGATGATGGTTTTCAGAGATACTTGATTCGTTGGCATGGTTGATGATCTTCTCCGGTACTGCCACTCGGACCACTCACCAGAGATGAGTGATTTCGAGAGGGGGAGAGTTGGTGGAGACCAACCTGGGTCAGATCGCCGAAGAATGCCCGACGTCGCATTTTAATTTATGTTTATTGCATTTTATTTTTTTTGCAAGTTTCATGTTGTCAATTTTTAGTTGGTCGCACGCCTGCGCGCGTTGCCATATTGTTGCACGCCCGCGCGCGTCGCTATGTTTGGAGTATTATTTTACCTCTACTATTATATATACATATATATATATATAAACCTATATATATGGATATATACACTTATTAATGTACTGAACATATATATTATATATATATATATGTTATTAGGTCAACAGCACAGCCATGCCTCTTCCCGATGTTTACACTGTAGCTCTTCCCGATCCAGACGAGCGAAAATGGCGGATCGCACATCCCGCAAGGACTCGGCTGCTGCACCTCCAGGCGAGGCTCCGCGCACGTCCTCCCCACGATCCAGCCAAGTCAAAGCCGCGCAGGACAACGCGCCGCCTCTCCGAGTGCTTCGACCAACTGCCTGCACGAGCCCACCTCCCGACGGTTTCATCTCCACGAAGTAAGCTCCGCCATGGCCGCCGATGGAGGGTAACTGTTTAATTCTTCTTCCCCCCTCTTGCTGTTTGTTCGAGTCCTATAAAGGAAAAACTGTAATTTGTGTTTTTTTTGGTGTTGATGAAGAGTGATTGATATATGAAAAGTTGTGCTTTGCTTTGGGCTTCCTGTGAGAGTGAGCTTGCTATGGATCTCCTGTTTAGGCGTTAGAGGATGCTTATGTGCTCCCTGTATAGGTGTGTTAGAGCAAAGGAATGTTGATGAATGTCATTGTGCCGTGCTTGCTTCCAGCATAAGTGTTGCCGTGGAGTGAGTTTAGAAATAGAAGAAAAGCTGCAGGTTGCTGCAGCTTCAGTTGTTGCCGTATAATTTTAGGATGGTGAATAGTGAAATTAAATCCGATTTCACTGTTTCAAACATAGTTCCCTGTGATTGCTTAAGGTTAAGTACTGCTGTGCCTTGCTTCCGCATGAGTGAAGATGAACACTAATCAGTTAATGTTACTGTTGTTAGCATTAGGGAATATAGTGATTTAGGATTGGATGAGAGGAGTTCATTTCTCTTGTGTTTAGAGATTCCGTGGAGCCACCTTGAGTGATTGAGATTTCGTGGATCCATTTGTGTGAGAGCGAGTGAATTTTAGGTTGTTAGTTTGTGGCTTCCTATTTTGTGAGTGATTCCGTGGAACCACCTCGTGTGAGGGAGCGATTTAATTCCTTGGTGCCCGTATGCGATAGCGGCCGACCTCGGAGCGGAGATCGAAGGTGACGAGGAGTTTCTCGCGTGATCGCCATCGACTTCGAATACGGAAGACACCTCTTCCGTGGGTAACTTGTTTCTATCTGATCCTTTGTGAGTGTCTATATTTTCTCTTAGGATAACTAGACTCATTGTTGGGTTTTCGCCCGAGTTTCGTCAGCAAACGCTACGTCGAAAACTGCAAACGGAAACGTATTTGGAGTTCACGATTTCCGTTGTGCTACGACAAAAGGGAACGGAACGAAAATTGCGAGCTTCCTTCCCGGATTTAAACTGAACCATCTTATTAAGAAATTTCATTTTCTAACAACGTAGTGATTTCGTGCCTACAAAATTACGTTGTCTAATTTCATAATTCCGTGCAACGCCCGCTCAATTTTTTTTTTTAAAACTAAAAAAAGTCATATTTCGTTGCCTGCATTTAGGGTTTCCTAGAAATAGCCGACAGGTGCGTAAACCCTACGCACCGTCCTGCATCAACCATTATATGGGCATTTACATATTCTTTTTCTAACACTCCCCCACAAGATGGAGCGTACAAGTCGTAGGCATCCAGCTTGGACAAGAACTGATAAAATAGAGCACCCGGCAAGGCCTTAGTGAGAAGATCGGTAACTTGATCAGTAGCCGGAACATGTTTCAGTTCCAATTTCTTCATTTGAACTTTTTACCAAATGAAGTGGCGGCCAACGTCAATGTGTTTCATTGTTTCATGGAAGACAGGATTCTTAGCTATGTGAATCTCTTACGCCCCCTGACGGAGCCCGACTATTTGAGCGTCAGTACACGAGACGGCGGGGGAGATACGGAGGCGACAACAGGGCTGAACCAACTGGTTCAGCCCCCACTCTCTGAAGAAACGGCCCTCGGGGGCTGAACCAACCCGGTTCTGCCCCTATTTGGGCTGGCCGCCCAGGGGGCCGGCCGACCCCCTTGGGTCCGGGTATAAATATACCCGGAACCCCCCTTTGGTTGAAAGGAATAATAATTCCAGGTTTTTCTCTTCTTTATCCCTCTCAACCCAAGTTTCTAATCTTAGCTTAGATCTCTATCTCTCTCCCTTTCATCTCCTAACAATTGGTATCAGAGGTTCTTTCCTCCACCATGGTAACTACTCGAACGCAAGAGAAAATCGGCCGCTTGGAAACCCTAGAGGAAAATCTCGTGGGATTCACAGATTCGGTAGCCGCAATCGAGGAAAACTTCTACCCAGAGGCTAGAAGAACAGATCGACACCCGAATGGAGGAGATGATGGCGTTGTTGGCACAGAATCTGAAGGGTAAGGCGGTGTCGGAGGAGGATCTGGGCGGATCTTGCGCTGCACGGATCGATCCGCACCGGATCGACGCAAAGGGGGGGCAAGCTGGCTCGACAAGGGGAGCAGGCATCGCAGCGGGGGCCGGATCGAGCACGGGAGGGATCGACGCAGGCGGGATCGGCTCCAGCGGGGTCGGCGTGGGCGGGTTTGGGCCCGGCGGGTTCGGCGCAGTCGAGGGTGGCCCCAGCGGGACTGGCTCTGAGGGTTCGACGCAGGCGGGGGTGGCTCCAGCGGGTTCGGAGCAGCCGGGAATGGCTCCGGCGGGTTCGGTACAGCCGGTTTCGGCACCGGTGGGGGAGGCTCGGGCGGTATGGGCTCTAGAGGTGGTAGGTGGCCAATTCCCCCATATGGAGGGGGGAGAGGCTGCTACCTCACCCTGCAAGAGGAGGCATGCAGTGGGGTGGTGCTCCGGCAGTGGGACCGTTTCGCCAAGGCTTTTCGGGCATGCCTTTCGAACACGGAGAGCCAAGAAGGCCGACGGGATATGTACAGGAGGCGGGATGGCGTGGACAAGTCGGCTAGCGGCCGTACATGCCGCCAAAGTTGACACACATGAATTTTCCGAAGTTCCATGGCGGCAACGCTTTGAAGTGGTTGCAGAAGGCAGAACTGTTCTTCAGTTATCAGGAGGTTCCCGAAGGACAGTGGGTGCAGTTAGCATCGTTCCATCTGGAAGATGATGTTTTCCAGTTGGTGTAGTGGTTTTTGAGAGGCAAGGATTATGTGCCCTGTACGGACTTTGTGGACGGGTTCATCGCTCGCTTTGGGCCGTTGGAGTACGAGGACTTTGAGGCACTCCTGCAGAAGCTTCGTCAGAAGGGTGCCGTGATGGAATACCGTACTGAGTTTGAAAAGTTGGCGAACCGAGTTAAGTGGGAAGAGAAGACGCTGCTCAGTTGTTTTGTGACAGGTCTCAAGGACTATTTGCGGGATGAGATTCAGTCTTACATGCCCCGCAGCTTGAACCATGCGATCAGTCTCGCTCGGATACAGGAAGAACGCTACAACAGGCAACGTGCCCGCAGCACAACACGCACTATGACCACGACCACCATGGCTATGGTCAGGAAGGAACCGCAAGGCCCAAGCAAGTCGGTTGTCACTCGGCTGACTTGGGCGGAACTTCAGGCGCAAGGGTTGTGTTTCAACTGTGACGAGAAGTTCGTCCCTGGGCATAAATGTCAGAGGGTTCAGGCGTTCATGCTACATGAGGATGCGGAAGAACAGATGGACGAGGGTCCTGAGCCGGAGCTGACAGAGGAGTTGGCAATGACCGAGTTCGGAGTTTCGCTACAGGCGTTGGAGGGCTGCACCGCCCCGTTCACTATGCGCATGGCAGGCAAGATCCGGAGGGAAAATGTGACGATCTTGATAGACAGTGGGAGTACCCACAATTTCATCTATCCTGAGGTGGCACGCAGAGTGGGACACGTGGTTGATCAAGGGGCGTCCTTTCAGGTTATGGTGGCCGATGGTAGCAAGTTGCAGTGTGAGGGAGTATTGAGGCAGGTGGAGCTCAACATACAGGGCTTCACGGGACGAACCGATGTCTACCTTCTTCCGATCAGAGGTTTCAATATTGTGTTGGGAGTGCATTGGCTGCGCCAGCTACGGCGAGTCAATTTTGACTGGGATCACATGACCATGGAGTTCTCACAGCTCGGGAAGCAGTTCTGTTTGAAGGGCATCAAAGCATCTCCAATTAAGGAGATATCTGTTCGAATTCTTCAGCGGCTTGACGAGGAAGGAAGCATGATGGCGGTGTTGTTGGGAATAAAGGCGGCGGACACGGGGGCATCTGAGGTACCCGTCCAGATGCAGTCTCTTCTCGATCGGTATACTGACATATTTCAGGAGCCTCGTGCTCTCCCACCACCGCGCTTTCGGGACCATTAGATCGTCCTCAAGGGGGGGCGTAGACTACCAACATCAAGGCCATACAGATATCCGCACATGCAGAAGGTTGAGATCGAGTGCAATGTCTGGGAAATGCTAGCTGTGGGGATCATCCGCCCCAGTACGAGTTCTTTCTCCGCCCCGATTATCTTGGTTAAGAAGAAGGATGGTTCGTGATGGTTTTGTGTCGACTACCGCGCACTGAACAGTGCTACTGTGAAGGATAAGTTTCTCATTCCTCTGATTGAAGAGTTGTTGGATGAGCTACACGGCGCACAGCGGTTCACCAAACTTGATTTGCGATTCGGTTATTATCAGATCTTGATGCGGGAGGAAGATATCCACAAAACGGCCTTCCGAACACACGACGGTCACTACGAGTTCCCGATGATGGCCAACGGACTGACCGGGGGGCCGTCCACTTTTCAGGCCAACATGAACGAAATCTTTTGGGAGCTCCTACGGCGCTTTGTGCTGATATTTTTTGATGACATTCTCATTTACAATGTCAATTGGGAGGAGCACTTGGCTCATGTCAAAGAAGTCTTTTCCATTCTCCGCCAGAATCAGCTTTATGTCAAATGGTCCAAGTGTTCCTTTGGTCAAGAGGAGGTGGAGTACTTGGGACATCTCGTTTCAGCTCAAAGCGTCAAGGCCGACCCCCAGAAGATTGAAAGTATGCTTACCTGGCCGCGGCCCCAGACTATTCGGGCATTGTGGGGCTTCTTAGGCCTCACGAGCTACTATCGTCGCTTTGTGAGAGACTATGGCAAGATTGTCAGACCTCTTACTCAGTTGCTGCAAAAAGGCGCCTTTCTTTGGCAGGAGGAGGTTGAGGAGGCCTTCCAGGAGCTCAAGAGGGCGATGATGACAACACCGGTCCTCGCACTTCCAGATTTCAACAAGGAATTTGTCGTGGAGACTGATGCTTCCGGAGTGGGGCTCGGGGCGGTGCTGATGCAGGAGGGGCGGCCCATAGCCTTCTACAGCAAGGCGTTATCCCCCCGGACACTAGGATTGTCCACGTACAAGAAGGAGATGTTAGCGGTGATTCATGTTGTGGCGTTGTGGCGGCCTTACCTGTTGGGACGACACTTCAAGATCCGGACGGATCATCAGAGTCTCAAACACTTCTTGGAGCAGCGGGTCTCTTCACCTCTCCAACAGAAGTGGGTGACCAAGCTTCTGGGCTACGATTACGAGATTGTCTACCGGCAAGGGAAGGACAACCGGGTTGCTGATGCGTTGTCCCACTTACTTGAGGGTGCTCTTGCCCAGATTTCTACACCATTGTTAGATTCCATTGACGAGATCCAGGATACGGTGCAGCGTGATCGCGAGTTGCAGACTATTGTGGAGGATCTGCGTCAGGCGCGTGCGACAGCTCCGGGCTACCATCTCCAGAATGACAGGTTGTACTATCGGGGTCGGGTGGTCATTCCCTCACAGTCTGCTTGGCGGACGGTCATGATGCATGAGTTCCATTCATCGCCGACGGGTGGTCACGTTGGTGTTCTCCGCACTCTTCAGCGAGCACGGGCCAATGTGTTTTGGAAAGGGATGCGCCGGGATATCCAGCTATTTGTTCAGCAGTGTGACACTTGCCAGCGCCAGAAATATGAGACCACTTCCTCAGCTGGGTTACTTACGTCCTTGGAGATTCCGCACCAGATTTGGGATATTGTCTCCATGGATTTCATTGATGGCTTGCCCAAGTCTAAAGGCAAGTCCGTCATCTTGGTGGTGGTCGATAAGTTGTCCAAATACGGACATTTCCTCGCGCTGAGCCATCCGTACACCGGCGAATCTGTCGCCGCTCTTTTTGCCCGCGAGATTGTCCGCCTTCATGGCATACCTCGGGCAATCATCTCGGATCGTGATTCAACGTTCGTTGGCAACTTTTGGAAGGAGCTGTTTCGATTACAAGGGACCTCTTTACGTTTCAGCACGGCTCACCATCCACAGACAGATGACCAGACAGAGGTACTATATATGTCACGCCCGAGAAGAATGTATAAACCGGCTGACAACCCCAACAGCAAAGGATATGTCAGGTCTTGTGATTGTTAGATATATGATATATCAATTTTCCAAGCAAACGTTGATAGTATTCTGGATTTGGAAGAAGATCTTCATCAGAGGCATGAACACGCAGCTTGTGATTGACGTCCATAGGAGTGTTAATCGGCTTACATTCAGAATATCCAGCATCCTGAAGAAGGTCGAGACATTACTTTCGTTGAGATAGGACAAGCCCAACAAAACGTCTTGCGATCTCAAGGCCAAGGAAGTATCGAAGGCTCCCCAGATCATTTGTTTGAAAAACATAACGGAGGTGTTGTTTGACCACTTGGATTCCTTTTGAATCATCTCCTGTGATTAGGATGTCATCGACATACACCAAAAGAAAAACCGTTCCTGTTGTGCTATGTCGAGTGAATAGAGAAAAATCTGTCAAGCTCCGAGTAAAGTCAAACTCCTCTGTTGGGAATAGTGCCCTTCAATGCTCCCTAGGATTTGAAGAGGCATCACAAATCAGGCTAAGGGGCACAGTGTATTTGATGCTTGGTCTAGTCTTTGTTTGCAGGACAGTCCTTGATTGGACAAGGGTACACAAAAGAGTAAGCTGGCAAGTTAGATTTTTGTCTAAGGCAAAAGCGTCGAGAACAAGAGGTTGTCTCAACACAACCGCTGAGACAAGAGTTAGTCTCAGCACAACCGCCGAGACAAGTGTTTGTCTCAGCTGAGAAGAAGAAAACGCTGAGACAGCTGTGAAGAAGAACCGCTGAGACAAGAAAGCGCTGAGACAGTTAAGCAGAAGAACCGTTGAGACAAAGTCAGTAGAATTTCACTAAGTCCAAAAGGGCTGAGTGAAGCAGACTCACTCAACGCTTCTAATGAAGGGTCAAGTCTAAGTGCGCTGAGTGATTCAACATCACTCAACGCTTGATTGTTTCTGGAATTTTTCTAAGTCCAGAAAGGGGTGACGTCAGCTGATGTCACCAGAAGTTAACAAGTCAAAGCATTTCAAAACCGTTGCGGGAAAGCTACAGTTGTGTCGGAAGCTACTGTTTGTCCTCTTCTAAGGGAGGTGGCGCTCATCCTCCATGGCTAGGCCCACAGTACTGTTAAGAGTCGTTGAATCTCAAGGTCATATAAAAGGAAATGTTTAACTTGAAAATATTAACTTTTTTAGGTTTGCAAAAAGAGGCGGCTGGACATCGTCTTCTCCGACGAGCTTGAAAGAGTTGTTCAGCAGAGAAAGCCAGAGGGCAGATAAAGTTAGCTGAAGCTTCTTCCACTTCAACAGGATAGTTCTGGGCAGAATAAGATAGTTAATTCTTTTGATTCAGCAGGAGTGAAGATAGCTGTTGAAGAGGACTCATTCCTTCAACAGCATGTAGCTGAGTAAATCTGATCAGCAAAGAAGTTAGCTGCTGAAGAGGACACTTTTCTTCAACATCAAGTGGCCTGTACCGAAATCTGCTCAGTCCAGCAAGGTAGACTCAGAGATTAATCTCTGAGTCAGTCATTTAATCATTTCATTTAAATTACCCTGTAGGATTCAGTGTTTACTGAATCTGAGTGTAGGCCTAAGTAATTAGGCTGAGTGCTAGATCTTTTTAGATCTGAGCAGTAGGAACACTTGGTGTTCTGAGGTAGGTGATTGGTGAATCATTGAGCTGTAGGATCCAAGTGTAGATCTGAGAGTAGTGCTATCCTCCCAGCCTGAGTAGTAAGGCTTTATGCCTGAGGTAGGTGACTGTAAAGTCACTGAGTTGTAGGTGACAGGATTGTAGGTCTTGGAAGAGACTGAGTGTAGGGCCTTCGTGCATGAGGTAGGTGATTAATTAATCACTGAGTTGTAGGTGCCTGGAAGGGCACTGAGATAGGTACCTGCTGGGTACTGAGCTGTAGGAGTGCTGCGGCACTCTGAAAGTAGGGTTGTGTGCCTGAAACTGTAGGGCTGAGAAGCCTGAGTTGTAGGCCTTTGTGTAAGGCTGAGGTAGGTGGCTTGAGGGTCACTGAGTGTAGGAGCACTGCAGAGTTTTGAGGTAGGAACCTGTTGGTTCTGAGGTAGGTGTCCTGAAAAAGATACTGAGTGTAGGAACTTGCTGAATGTAAGGTGTTCTGAGGTAGGTGTTCTGAGTGTAAGGCTGAGGGACTGAGGTGTAAACTCTGAGGAGCATATTTGGAGGAGTTTGGTCTTGACTAAGAAGAGTTAGAAAGGTGGGAGGGACAGTGGATGTACCCATAATTTGGAGAATCACTATATATCTTTATGTGCTTGTTTGTGTGTTTGTTTTACTTTTATTAATTGCAGGTGTTAAGGACAAACTCTACATCACCCTAAGCTGAAAGCTAAAAGAAAGCAACATGATAGTAAAAAAGACTAAAAAAATTTAAAGACCTATTCACCCCCCCCCCTGCTCTAGGTGACCAGCTAACCTTGAAATAAGAACTTTTATCCTCAACAACTCAGTTAAATTTATCGGACCATGTCCGAGGATATTGTTTGAGACCATAAATCGACTTCTTAAGGAGACAAACTTGGGACTCCCCCGTGGTCTCAAACTCGGGAGGCTGTCACATGGATACAGTTTCTTGGAGATCGTCATTGAGAAAAATATTCTTGATATCAAGTTGATGTAAGGGTCATTGACGATGCACAACTACGGAGAGGAGGACAAGAACCGTGTCGAGCTTGACCACTGGAGAGAATGTTTACTCATAATCAAGACCCTGTTGTTGAGTAAATCCACGCGCCACCAGACGGGCCTTAAGTCGATCAATCGTCCCATCAGGAGCACACTTGATGACAAAGACCCATTTACATCCAACAGTAGTCTGTCCTGGAGGAAGAGGAACCAGATCCCACGTCTGATTAGTCAAGAGGGTCGTCATTTCTTCGTCCATGGCCACCCGTCAGCCCGGATGTTGAAGAACCTCCTACACAGAGTTAGGGACAAAAATAAAGGATAATGAGGAAACAAAGGTTTAAAGCACCGGGTTCAGGCGATGTAAGGATACATAATTTTCTAGATGATGGGCTGTGGAGGGAGAAGTCAGGTCGACAGGTCGCCGAGTGCCAGAGGTTGAAGCCGACTGCAGCAGGGCGACGGAGCGGGAAGGTCGTCGAGTATACACACGAAGAGGGGGGTGGAGACCCAAAGCTGGGAAGGGGAAGAGAGGAGATGGTGGAGGAGACGGATCTGGTTGCTGAAGCCAGTAACCCGACTTCACATAGAGTTCAGACCTGAAGTTGCAGCTCACGTCTACTCTTTCCGGACCTCCTTCTTGACGTGAGTGTTGGAACTAGAAACAGACCGTGGGCTTCAGCTCGGAGGTCCCACCTCTCACCCGGAAGAATTAGAAGTTCTTCCCCTCCCTAGCTAGTGCTGAGCTAGGTTGTAGGAAGAAAAAGAAATGGTTCAACAACCTTTTCAAGGCACCTTATCGGTCTATTTATAGGCCTCTGAGTTTGACCTGTCAATAATCAAACAGAACCGACCTGAAATTACCAAAATACCCGGGGTTGGGTCTGCCAACAGTCAAACTCCGCTGTACTGAAGGGTTATACGCAGACCACAGAGGACAAAAGGGTAAAATTACCTGGGGTAAAAGGATAAAATCCCCTCTTGGGGGTAAGAAAGTAAAAAGACCTTTTTCTTATATGGCGAGTGAGAAAATAAACGACGGGCGGGACGAGCCTATCTGTTCGTCTCGCGAGTCCCCCGCCCCGCGAGAGGCGTCTCGCCACAAAAGGCCAGCACGCGCCGCGAGGACCGTCTCGCCTGCTCCGCTGCTCCCGTCTCGCTCACGATGTTGTCTCTTTAAATTACCGGCGAGTTGACTCTATGGTCCTACTCGCCTCTGCAGTCCTCTCGCCCCTAGCTCAGCACTCCTCCTCGAGTTGCCTCCTGCGAGCCCGAGGTTGTACAAAATCCTCGCTCTTTTCGAGATTGCCTCAAGCTCGGAAAGAAAGTCCAACCGAGGCCCACGGTGTCGAAATTCATTTATGAGAGAATCTTTTGCGGGGCCCCCCTCCGAGGCCTATAAATATGTGACACTAATCCCAGCGTGGAGATTGCCCCCCTCTCTCATTTCCTCATCTCTTCTACCATCACCATGTCTCATAGTCAGAGTTTCCGCGAACGTCTCGCGATGGTCCGTAAGCAAAACAAGGCTAATGTGCCTACTCTAGCCCCTGTTTTGGTTCGTACCCCCGCTCCTCTACCATCGTCGTCTCGCCTGAAGAAGGCGAAAACCGCTGGCCCCCCCTTCTCGGCCGATGCGACTACTCCAGCATCCTTGGGAGTCAATGCACCTCCTCTCGTGTCCTCTGGGGAGAGACAGGTGATTCTTGATTCCTCCCCTCGCCTTTTATCTTTTCCTTTTTCTTTTATTGTCTCTCCTATTGACTTCATGTTTTTTCAGGGAAATCTCGTCCATTCCCCCCAGCCTGTGAATCCACCTGATGTCACTGACAAACATTATAAAGACTCCGACTCGCTTCAGCGATCCACTCCACCTGCTGTGAAGAATGACGACCTCTCGCAATTTGCGGGGACCTCTCGTAACCCGGGTAGATGAACTAACCTTGCCTTTTCGCTTCCTATAGACCTTCATTCCCCCGCCTGGTGTATTCGAGACCACTGAACTAGACCTTCTATCCGTACTGCTTGCGGCCTCCCGACCTTCTTGCGAGAACGCCCTTCATTCTGATCTTCGACTTTTCCTGTGTAGGTATCCAGATCAACTCGGCAGCCGAGGACTTCTCTGGGCCGCCCGCCCTCTCGTGTCTCCCTCACCCAGACGAGATAGAAGACTCTCTGGGTGATCCTATGGATCCGGTGGAGATGAAGCGCGGGACGGCCGAGATGCTTCGAAAGTACACCAATATTATCCGCGAGATGGAACGTGACAAGCAGGCCACCGATAGGCGCATTGATTGGCTAGAAATTGAATGCGCTCGCCTCTCGTCCGAGATCGATGTTGGGATTGAAATAGACGAGACCGACCCCCAGGCCATCATAAGCGAGGTCGACCAGCACCTTCGTCTCGCGCGCCGCGGTCTTGAAGCCGCTCGCGCCTTTCATGTCCCTGGTCGGCCCCCATGTGCGGGGTCTCGCGGTGGGCGTTGGAAATGGCACAAGAACTGAAGACTCTCCACCCCGTCTTGTCTGTTTAATCGTCTCGCTTATTTAATTATTTCTTGTAATTCCGTTGTTTCTATTAATTTGTCATCTCGCATGTTTAATTATAACTTGTTACTTAAACCTCGCGGGCGTGATGTTCGTCTCGTGCGGAATGAAACAGTTAATAATGCTATCCTGTTGACTTCATTCATGCTGGGCTTTCTCATTATAACTGCGTTAATTGATTTTTTCTTTTGCTCTGGCTTGTTAGAAAAATCGCGCTTCGAGGCTAGGAGAGAGAGAAAACGAACCGTCGGCCAACATCTTCGACTTCCCCCTTCATATTTTTCCCGCCCATTTTTCCACTTTCACCATCCACTATAAATACCCCCCCCCCCCTAGACCGAAATGTTTTACACCCGCGCTGCCCCCTCCTGCTGCGTCTTAGATCCAGGCTTCTCGCCTACTTTCTCTTGCGGCTTACTCTCGCCACTCCTTTTCCACCTCCTCTCGCTCTCATCGTCTCGCCTGTCATGGGAAAGAAGAAGACTGAAGAGGGTGAGGGACGCAGCCATTGCAGCAGAAGATTCGCCGACCATGACTTTCCTCCCGACAAGATCTCTGAGGAGGACTACAGCTGCTTCACCCGCGATTTTCTGGTGGAAGGGTTCGAGTCGCGGCCTCCGAAGGTCGGCGAGTCGATCAATACATTCTACCCCAGCGAACTCGCCTTCCCCGTCTCGCACTTCGAGTCGGGGTTGAGACTTCTCCTCTGGCCAGAGTTTAAACAGGTTTTAAAATACATTGGAGCCGTCCCCCCGCTCGGCTCAATCCGCTGAGCTTCCATCTCGCGAAGCTGGCTCCTCCAACCGCCCAGCCCCCTCCTCGCATCAAAACTACAATATGGGGCCCGTGGTGAATGATGTTGTCGGCGACCCAGTCCTTCTGTGGGAAAAGGACACGAACCGGGTGTCGGTATCCACCCTCCTTCCCTCATGGAAGGAGCAGGACCCTCCCACCAGCCACGCCTTTTCCCTAGGCTACGGCCTCTACGGCGGTCCTGGGACAGAAACTTTCGACAAGGACTCTTCGCGAGACCTTGTCCTGAAGACGGCCCAAGCTCAGCTTCGCGCCTTGGAGCTCTCGCACCGTGTCTCACGCCGCCTCATTTTCAACAACAAGAAATGGAAGGATGCTGACGCGGGCCAGGAGGCGGAACGAGAGAAATCGGATGGCCTCGAGAAGAGGCTGTCAGTTGCTGATAGTCTTCTTGCCAAGAGCCAGGGCGGCGTGGTAAGCCTTTTAACTTTATCTTTGGCCAGTTTCCCCTCGCGTACGCTTTTGTTGATTGATGGGCTTCTCGCAGGACGCCGAGATGGCAGATCGGATGCGCTCGCGCATAGCGGCTCTGGAAGAGGAGAATAAAAACTTAAAGGCCCAGAATGCCCATCTCCTGAACAGCTCTCTGCCTCTCTCTCGCCCGGAACCATTCCAAGCTCCTCTGCCTTCTCATTATTCTTTTGACGAGGTCGACGAGATCTGCCGGGACGCCAACATTAAGACGACCGAGCTCGTTTTAAAGATGATGAAGGAGCTGGGGGTTGTCAAGGATGATGCCGAGTCCGCCACTGCCCGCGACCTGGTGCCACAACTTTATGGCGAGGCGGACGAGGGTTCAGCTTCCAGCGAAGATGAATGAAGGGGCGCCGGCGAGACCCGAAACTCCCCCCCCCCCTTTTTTTGTTTCTTTCATCCACTTGTACTTTTTATTTTTTGAAGTATCGAAATGTTTCTTCATGGGAGAGTTTTCCCCTTTTTTGTAATGAACGAGGGAATTATTGTTATACCCTCCCACACGATGTTCCTTTTACTTTATTTTATTTCGCTTTATTTACTGCGAGCGACTCTCTACTCTGTTTCTACTCGCGAGGTAGGGCTACTTGTCGTCTCCCTTGAGGATTGGTTTAGACCACTCTTTGTTTCCTTCGTGCGAGACCGTTTCGCTTCCTCCCTGCGTCTCGCCTCGAGACAAATCCAACGCAAGTAAACCCTCGAGACTGACTCGCTCTTTATTGGGAATCACCTATTTTTCATTTTTATGCGAGACCTGTCCTTTGCCAGTGAATGCCTACTCGTTGTGGGCGAGACCCTCTTCATCGAGCGCCGGTTGGGGATGTCCATCCTCATTTGTATTGCACCAACCTCTTCTCCCATAGGAGTTTTTTATCTTCTACAAACTTTCCTCGCTCTCTGATAGGTATAGATATTTTTCTTTGAGAGATCTTACCGTTTGTCCCGCCACCGAGTGAGCTTACAGCCCTGTCAGCTTGATGGGAGCCTGGTCAGCGGATCTGCTCGGGGCCTCCTCTCCAAACAACCTCCAACCACCGAGTGAGCCTACAGCCCTACCAGCTAGTTAAGAGTCTGGTCAGCGGGTATGCTCGGGGTCTCCTCTCCAAACAACCTCCAACCACCGAGAGAGCCTACAGCCCTGCCAACTAGGTGAGAGTTTGGTCAGCGGGTCAGCTCGGGGTCTCCTCTCCAAATAACCTCCAACCACCGAGTGAGTCTACAGCCCTGCCAGCTAGGTGAGAGCCTGGTCAGCGGGTCTGCTCGGGGTCTCCTCTCCAAACAACCTCCAACCACCGAGTGAGCCTACAGCCATGCCAGATAGGTGAGAGCCTGGTCAGCAGGTCTGCTCGGGGTCTCCTCTCCAAACAACCTCCAACCACCGAGTAAGCCTACAGCCCTGTCAGCTAGGTGAGAGTCTGGTCAGCGGGTCTGCTCGGGATCTCCTCCCCAAACAACCTCCAACCACCGAGTGAGCCTACAGCGCTGCCAGCTAGGTGAAAGTCTGGTCAGCGGGTCTGCTCGGGGTCTCCTCTCCAAACAACCTCCAACCACCGAGTGAGCCTACAGCCCTGCCAGCTAGGTGAGAGCCTGATCAGCGGGTCTGCTCGGGATCTCTCCAACAACCTCCAACCACTGAGTGAGCCTACAGCCCTGCCAGCTAGGTGAGAGCCTGGTCAGCGGGTCTGCTCGGGGTCTCCTCTCCAAACAACCTCCAACCACCGAGTGAGCCTACAGCCCTGTCAGCTAGGTGAGAGCCTGGTCAGCGGGTCGCTCGGGGTCTTCTCTCCAAACAACCTCCAACCACCGAGTGAGCCTACAGCCCTGCCAGCTAGGTGAGAGCCTGGTCAGCGGATCTGCTCGGGGTCTTGTCTCCAAACAACCTCCAACCACCGAGTGAGCCTACAACCCTGCCAGCTAGGTGAGAGCCTGGTCAGCGGATCTGCTCGGGGTCTTGCCATCCATCTATTTCACTCTCATGCCATGAAATAAGACACCTGGGGTTTCATTATATCAAAAGATCACCACAAATTTACAAGTATTTAAAGATGAAAAAAGGTTACGGATAGAATCTTTTGAAGTCGTCGCCGCTTCGGACACGATCGAGGGGTACTCCATCCGCATCCTGGAGGTGGTACCCTCCTGACTTCAGGACCTCCTTCACCACAAAGGGGCCTTCCTAGTTGGGATTGAGCTTTCCCACTGAGGCTCCTCTACCTGCTGCGTCTACTTTTTTTAGGACCAAGTCGCCCTTCTGAACTGCTTGACCCTTATATGTTTATCAAAATATCTTGTCATCTGGCGCTAGACTTCTTCCTGCCTGATCGATGCTAAATCCCTGAGCTCTTCCACCAGATCAAGAGAGAGCTTCTGCTCCTCATTCTCTACCCTTCATCCTTCGTCTCCTTTCTTTGCAGCGGCTACTCTTGGAGATACGACCTTGAACTCTATAGGTATGACGGCCTTCGAGCCATGGGAGAGTTTAAATAGTCTCTTCCGTGGCGGTGTTCGGCGTGGTCCTCAAAGCCCAGAGAACTGAAGGGAGCTATTCTACCCAACTTCCCCCCAAGTTCTCCACCTTCTTCGTTAAAAGATTCACGATAATCTTGTTTGTCGTTTCCACTTGTCCATTGCTTCGAGAATGATGAACCGAGGAGAAACGGAGGTCTATGCCCAGCTGGACACAGAAATCCACGAATTCTCTGCTAACGAATTGTGATCCATTATCAGTGACGATGGTCAACGGAAACCCATGCATGCAAATGATCTCTCCCCATATGAAATTTTTGACCACTTATGACATTACTTTAGCCAACGCTTTCACTTCCAGCCACTTTAAAAAGTAATCCACCATGACCAGCAAAAATTTCCTTTGGCCGCTAGCTTGGAGAAAAGGGCCCACCAAATCTAATCTCCATATTGTGAAGGGCCAGGGAGCCGTGATTGTACGTAATCTTTGGGCGGGAAGGAGTTGGAGAGGAGCGAACTCCTGACACTTTTTGCATCTCTTCGCGAATTCTTCCGCATCCTTCCTGAGGGTAGGCCAGAAATAGCCTTGCCTCAACACTCTCCCCTCCAGGGTCCGACTTCCCGAGTGACTCACACACTCTCCCGAATGAATTTCTTCTAGGACTCTTGGGATCTTTTCTTCAAATACACATCGAGCCAACAAACCTGATAGCGTCTTCCGGTATAATGTCTCATCCTTCAGCAGGTAGTATGCCGATTTATACCTGATCTGCTTCTTATCGAGGTCCCCCTCGGGAAGACGTCCCGAGGTCAAAAAGATGATGAAGGGGTCCATCCAAGACCCTTGCTGATCCACTTTCATCAATTCTCCTTCTTCTACGGACGGTCTGAAGAGTTCCGTCAAAGTTCCTCCGGCCCGAGGGCCGTATTTGGCGAGTAGGTCAGCCTGAGTACTTTCCCCTCTCGGGACGTGTTGAATGGAAAAGCTACGGAACTGCCCAATGATGTTTTTGACTTTCATCAGGTACAACTGGAGGGTGGGTTCCCTTGCTCCGAATTCTCCTTTGATTTATCCTGCTACCACCATAGAGTCCGTCGAGACCTTAATGTCTTGTATGCCCAGCTCCCGAGCTAGCCTGAGTCCTACGATAATCGCCTCATACTTTGCTTGATTGTTAGTGATTGTGAAGTGAATCTTCAGAGCTTGGTCAATTCTGGTCCCTTCTGGACCCACCAAGATCATACCTCCTTCAAAATAACTTCTCCCAGATGCTCCATCTACTAGTATCTCTCATGCCGCTCGAGGAGGTGTTTCAGCCTCTCCGACTTCGACCATGTAATTTGCCAGAAAATTCGCTACCGCTTGTGCTTTGATGGCCAACCGAGGAGTAAAAGAGAGGTCGAACTCACTAAACTCTATCGACCATTTGGCCAACCTCCCAGAATGCTCCACCCCCTCCAGGATGCGGTGGAGGGGATGATCCGTCACCACCTGAATCGAATGGGCCTGGAAATATGGCTTGAGCTTCCTGGCTGACATGATGAGAGCGAATGCCAGCTTTTCAAGGATAGGGTATCCGAGTTCCGCCTTCTTCAGGACCCTGCTCACGTAATAGATCGGGAACTGTCTTTTTCCTTTCTCTCGTACAAGAACCAAACTCATTGCTCCGACCCCCCACTCCTAGGTACAAGAACAAACCTTCCCCTTCTCTTGGCCATTGGAGTAGTGTCGTCCGAGTGAGTTGTTGTTTTAGAGCTTGAAAAGCATCTTCGCATTCAGCGGTCCATTCGAATTCCTTGCCCCCTCTTAGTGTTTGGAAGAAAGTTGAGCACTTATCATCAGCCCGGGAGAGAAACCTGCATAATCCGGCCAGCATGCCGGCGAGACGTTAGACTTTCTTGGCGTTTTTTGGAGATTCTAATTCTAGGATTGCTTTCACTTTGGCCGCTTTCACTTCCAACCACTTTGAAAAGTAATCCACCATGACCAGCATAAATTTTCTTTGGCCGCTAGCTTGGGGAAAAGGGCCCACCAAATCCAGTCCCCATATTGCGAAGGGCCAGGGAGTCGTGATTGTACGTAATCTTTGGGCGGGAATGAGTTGGAGAAGAGCGAACTCCTGACACTTTTTGCATCTCTTCGCGAATTCTTCCGCATCCTTCCTGAGGGTAGACCAGAAATAGCCTTGCCTCAACACTCTCCCCTCCAGGGTCCGACTTCCCGAGTGACTCACACACTCTCTAGAATGAATTTCTTCTAGGACTCTTGGGATCTCTTCCTCAGATACACATCGAGCCAACAAACCTGATAGCGTCTTCCGGTATAATGTCTCATCCTTCAGCAGGTAGTATGCCGATTTATACCTGATCAGCTTCTTATCGAGGTCCCCCTCGGGAAGACGTCCCGAGGTCAAAAAGATGAGTGAAGGGGTCCATCCAAAACCCTTGTTGATCCACTTTCATCAATTCTCCTTCTTCTACGGGCGGTCTGAAGAGTTCTGTCACCGTTCCTCCGGCCCAAGGGCCGTATTTGGCGAGTAGGTCAGCCTGAGTACTTTTCCCTCTCGGGACGTGTTGAATGGAAAAGCTACGGAACTGCTCAATGATGCTTTTGACTTTCATCAGGTACAACTGGAGGGTGGGTTCCCTTGCTTCGAATTCTCCTTTGATTTGTCCTGCTACCACCATAGAGTCCGTTGAGACCTTAATGTCCTGTATGCCCAGCTCCCGAGCTAGCCTGAGTCCTGCGATAATCACTTCATACTCTGCTTGATTGTTTGTGATTGTGAAGTGAATCTTCAGAGCTTGGTCAATTCTGGTCCCTTCTGGACTCACCAAGATCATACCTCTTTCAAAAGAACTTCTCCCAGATGCTCCATCTACTAGTATCTCCCATGCCGCTCGAGGAGGTGTTTCAGCCTCTCCGACTTCGACCATGTAATCTGCCAGAAAATTCGTTACCGCTTGTGCTTTGATGGCCAGCCGAGGAGTAAAAGCGAGGTCGAACTCACTAAGCTCTATCGACCATTTGGTCAACCTCCCAGAATGCTCCACCCCCTCTAGGATGCGGCAGAGGGGATGATCTGCCACCACCTGAATCAAATGGGCCTGGAAGTATGGCTTGATCTTCCTGGCTGATATGATGAGAGCGAATGCTAGCATTTCAAGGATAGGGTATCCGAGTTCCGCCTTCTTCAGGACCCTGCTCACGCAATAGATCGGGAACTGTCTTTTTCCTTTCTCTCGTACAAGAACCAAACTCACTGCTCCGACCCCCACTCCTAGGTACAAGAACAAACCCTCCCCTTCTCTTGGCCCTTGGAGTAGCGGCGTCCGGGTGAGTTGTTGTTTTAGAGCTTGAAAATCCTCTTCGCATTCAACGGTCCATTCGAATTTCTTGCCCCCTCTTAGTGTTCGGAAGAAAGACGAGCATTTCTCCCCAGCCCGGGAGAGAAACCTGCTTAATCCGGTCAGCTTGCCAACAAGACGTTGGACTTCCTTGGCATTTTTTGGAGATTCTAATTCTAAGATTGCTTTCACCTTATCTGGATTGAGTTCTACTTCGGATGGGGTAAGGAGATGCCCTAAGAATTTTTTCTTATTGGCTCCGAAGACACATTTTAGGGGGTTGAGGCTCATCTTGTATTTCTTTAAGGTTCCAAAAGTTTCCTCAAGATCTAGGACGTGAGACCTGAGATCTCGGCTCTTGATCATCAGGTCGTCCACATAAACTTCAAGGTTCCGCCCCTTCTGCTCCCGGAAGATTCGATCCATCATTCTTTGATAAGTCGTCTCAGCATTCTTTAATCCAAAGGGCATCATGTTGAAGCAGAAGGACCCATCCTCCGTGACAAAGGTGACATACTGACATCCTTGACGTTCGGGGGGTGCATGCGTATTTGATGGTACCCTGAAAATGCATCTAGAAAACAGATTAGTGAAAAACCGACGACTGAGTCAAACAGCGCGGCGATTCGATGCAGAGGATAACAATCCTTAGGACATGCTTTATTTAAGAGAGAAAAATCCACACACATCCTCCATTTCCCCTCTCCCTTCTTCACCATTACAAAATTACTCACCCACCCCGAATATTTACATGCAGATATGAACCCCGCCTTGAGCAGCTTCTCTACTTCTCTGATGGGTCCGGCCATCTTAGTGGCGATGACTCTCTTCTTTTGTTGTATGGGACGAGCATTGGGGTCGAGGTTGAGACGGTGGCATGCCACGTCCGCGTCGACCCCGGCATGTCAGCTGCACTCCAGGCAAAGATATCAACGTTCTTTTGCATGCACGCCCTGATCTCCTCCTGATCCTCAGAACTGAGCTCTTCACTGATTTTTACCTTCTCTTTCCTCCCTTCCTTGGTGAGGATCTCCATCTCCAGCACCCCCACTGTCGCCTTCAGTCTTGATGGCTCTTCCTCTTTCTCCTGCTCCCTCAACATATCCTCTCGTTCCTTGGCTTCACGGTCTATTGTCTCGCGCTCCGCAACGGCCATAGCCACTTCTCTAAGAAACTTCTCCACCTCATCGGTTGGGATTCCCTCTTCCAACAACGAACTTCCCCTCTTCTCCGGCCGAGCTTCTACCCCGGACGACTCCCCCACTTCCTCCATCTTTCTCTTTTCTCTCCTCCCTCCTTCACTTTCCTTCGTCCCTTCGATCTCCATCTCTCTTTTCTCCTCCTTTACCTCCATCTCTCTCTTTGTCTCTCCTGTCGTTTCCGGCTCCACCGCAATGCCTCTCTCCATCCCCACTTCTCCTTCCCTTCCGACCTCCATTTCTCCTTTCTCCTCCCCTATTTCGTTTCCGAACTTCTGCTCCCATTGTTCCATCCTCTTCTCCATTTCCTCGGCCTCTCCTTGCCAAGAAATGGTATTCACTGCCGTCACATAGCACTCCCTGGATGCCTTTAGATCTCCCCGCACCCTGATCTGGGTCCCCCCGACAATGAGCTTCAGGCATTGGTGAAAAGATGATGGGACACACCTAAAGGAACTGATCAAAGGGCGCCCAAAAATGGCGTTGTAACTGCTGGGGGTGTCCACTATGACAAAACGGCAATTCCTGGACAGCCCCCCCAAAGTCATCTGGAGTCCTACTCCCCCTTCGACTTCCTTCCTTTCTCCCGAGAATCCGAACAACGGCCCATCCGCTGCCAGCACCTTTCGAGCCTCCACCCTCATCTCATTGAATGTCTTCTTGAAGATGACATTCACCGAACTCCCATTATCGACAAGGATTTGCGACACCGTGAAGTTTTCAATGGCGGTCCGGATCACCAGTGCATCACAAAAGGGATCTTCGTGGTCTGGCATGTCTTTCCGAGAGAAGGTGATTTTCTCGTCCGTGGGAGGGGCTTGTGACGTCGAGGCTACGCTCCGACGGTACATGGTATGAAGGCTCGCCTTACGGGCATCCTCAATCCCCACTCCCCCATGGATCACTCTGATCCCACCTCGATCTCCCACATCTGCTCGGTCCACACACCGGTCCTCCTCTCCGGTCTCAGAAACCTCCACTATTCGCACCGGTAGCTGTTGTTCCCCTGCTCCCCGAGCTCTCTTCATCTCTAGAAATTCCGGGCAGATAGTCGTTGCGTGACCCTCCTCATGGAAGTCATAATACAGCAACGCTACCTCCTCCCCCCGTCCCCCCTCCTGAGGATTTCTCCTTCTTCCAGCTTCCGCTCCTGCTCTCCCTCTTTCTCTGCCTCTACCTCTCCCTCGGCCGATGGCCATAGCTTGTTGAGGCGGGGGCGGGGGTGGTCTAGGACCATATCCCCACCCCTGCTGGTTGAACCTTCCTGGTCCTCCTTGATAGTTTCTTCCCCCCTGGGGAAAACCTCTTCCTTGCCCTTGGGCAGGGCCTCCTTGTTGCCTCCAACCCAACTCCTGATATGCCGGCGCCCTCGGCTCCTCCCTCCTTCTCCATTCTTGCTGTCTTCCCCCTCCCGGCTCTCTTGACTCGACCTCCGTCAACATTGCTAGTTTTCTAGCGAAGGACGGGTTTGCCGCCTCCATCGCTATCTCTTTCGCGGCCTTCTTCATCATCCCTTCAAACGATAGTGGTGCCTTTCGAGTTAGGCTCATCTTGAAGAAACCCTCCCGTAGTCCAACGGTGAAAGCCATCTGGAGAGCAAATCCTGGCACTTCCTGAATGTCCAAGATCTCTTCCTGGAACCTGTCCACGTACTGGGCCAGGGATTCGTCCGCCTTCTGTCGGATCAGAAAAATCGACTCGGGATTCTTCTTCCTTTTCTTCGAGGTTGAGAAACGCAACTGGAAGCTTCTACTCAGATCTTCAAAACTATAGATTGAGCATGTTGGGAGTTGATTAAACCAGTCTCTAGCTTTATCTTTCAAGGTGATGGCAAAAATACGGCACTTGAACGCGTCCGTCATCGGCCTAATGGAGACCGCATCTTTGAACCATTGCAGGTGCTGGAGAGGGTCATCTTTTCCCACATAGTAGTTCATTTCAGGCTCCCTGAACCCTTCCGGGACTGGAGCTAAAATGATCAACTCGCAGAATGGGGACCCTCTCGCCACGGGTCTCGCCACCTCCACCCGCGCAACGACATCTCCTGGCGAGACGGTACTCGCAGGGCTAGGGAACTACTCCCTACCCGCCAGGTCTCGCCCGCTTCCTTCTATAAACACTTCCTTTCTGGGTCGCCTCCCAGGCGCGTCCTCTCCAATTCATGCCGAGACGAGCTCGTCCTGATGTGCGAGAGCGGGCGCCTGAGGTAAAGGAGTTGAGTAGTCGCCCTGTCGCGAGATTCCCCGCAACATGTCCATGATGCCTTTGATGGACACCATGAATTCTTCCCGTCCTACAAATCCTCCCGGGTTCTAGGGCCCGTCCTCATCTCCTTCTCCGAGATTTCCCGTCATGAGGTAGTTCAAGATTCTTCTGTGTAGGTTGCGGTCCACGCTCACCGCATCAAAAATGTTGAAGCCAGTAACCCGACTTCACCTAGAGTTCGGATCTGAAGTTGCAGCTCACATCTACTCTTCCCGGACCTCCTTCTTGACGTGAGTCTTGGAATTAGAAACAGACCGTGGGCTTCAGCTCGGAGGTCTCACCTCTTACCCGGAAGAATTAGAAGTTCTTCCCCTCTCTAGTCAGTGCTGAGCTAGGTGCCTTGTAGGAAGAAAAAGAAATGGTTCAACAACCTTTTCAAGGCACCTAATCGATCTATTTATAGGCCTCTGAGTTTGACCTGCCAATAATCAAACTGAACCGACCTGAAATTACCAAAATACCCTGGGTTGGGTCTGCCAACAGTCAAACTCCGCTGTTCTGAAAGGTTATACGCAGACCACAGAGGGCAAAAGGGTAAAATTACCTGGGATAAAAGGGTAAAATCCCCTCTTTGGGGTAAGAAAGTAAAAACACCTTTTTTTATATGGCGAGTGAGAAAATAAACGGCGGGCGGGACGAACCTATCTGTTCGTCTCGCGAGTCCCCCGCCTCGCGAGAGGCGTCTCGCCACAAAAGGCCAGCACGCGCCGCGAGAACCGTTTCGCCTGCTCCGCTGCTCCCGTCTCGCCCACGATGTTTTGTCTCTTTAAATTACCGACGAGTTGACCCTATGGTCGTACTCGCCTCTGCAGTCCTCTCGCCCCTAGCTCAGCACTCCTCCTCGAGTTGCCTCCTGCGAGCCCGAGGTTGTACATTGGTGGTGGTGCAGGAGACGTAACTGGGATGACGGGTCTTAGTAAGGGTGGTGGTGGTGGAGAGGACGGTGGAGTGAAAAAAATAGTTGATCTTTCAGTAAGGTAACATCAGCCGAAACAGTCATCTTGCGGGTAGTGGGAGAGTAGCAAACATACCCTTTTTGAGTACAGTAATAACCAATGAACATATGTTTGGCCGCTCGAGGATTGAACTTGTCGATGGTAAGACCAAGTAAATGAACATAGCAAGTACAATCAAATATTCGAGGTGTTAGAGGAAATGGAGGTGTGGAAGGAAAGAGGAGGCTGGACGGGGTGGCGTTATCGAGGAGAGAGGATGACAAACGGTTAATGACATAGCACGTCATCGAAACCGCAAAGTGACAAAACGTCTTGGGAACGTGCATTTGAATCATGAGAGAGCGAGCAACATCAAAAAGATGTCTGTTTTTACACTCAGCCACACTGTTTTGTTGGGAAATATATGCACATGACGTTTGATGAATAATCCTAAACTGAGAGCAGAGGTTATCGAACTCATGACTACTGTATTCTCGAGCATTATCCGTCCGGATTGTTTTGATTTTGTCGGAGAATTGAGTGCGAGTCTCAAGAACAAAAGCCTGAAATACACGCGAAAGCTCAGAGCGATCACGAAGTAAATATAATCATGTCATTCGAGAATAATCATCAATAAATGTGAGAAAATAACGATAACCAGAGATACTTGTTATTTTATACGGGCCCTAAATATCATAATGTACTAACATAAAAGGAGCAGAGCTCCGAGTACAATGAGAAGGATAAGAGGAATGATGTTGTTTCCCCAAAATACAAGAATCACAAGTAAAAATAGGAAGATGAACATTAGGAAGGACCTTCTTGAGAACTGGAAGAGGAGCATGTCCAAGACGCCGATGTCAGTCAACAAAGGAGACAGATGAGAGAACGGTGTGGAAGACATCAAGAAGGTAGAGCTCATTGTACAGTAGTTCTTTACCAATGATACTTTGCGTCCGTCGGTCCTGCATAAGAAACGAAGAAAAGGTGAATGTGACAGAGCAATCTAAATCGGTAGTAAGGCGACTAACAAAAAGTAAATTAAACGGAGAGCCCGGGACATGGAGAGTCGAGTGAAGAGAAATAGAGGGATTTAGAGGTATATTAGCAGAGCCGGAGACAGGAGCGGTGTTGTCATTGGCTACAGTGATAAACTTGGGATGCGAAGAATCCAAGTATTGAGGTGGCTTCAAGGAGGTGATATGATGAGTAGCACCTGAATCGACTATCCAACGTGGACTAGTGGAGAGACAAGTGATACCTTCATGAGAGACGGAGGCAACAGAGGCAGGTGAGTTGTGGAGCAACCCCTGAAATTGTTGGATCTGGAGGCGGACTTCATCAAGATCAGCACGAGTGGCAGATGGGTTGAGGGCCGCAAGAGAAGCATTGAGACGAGGAGGCAGACCATGTTTGTGATAGCAGGTCACCTCAAGATGTTCATCCTTACCATAGAAAGAGAACTTAGGTCTCGGCCGACCATTTCGTCCCCTCCCCCGAGAGCATGTACGACCCCACGAGTAGAGGGAGAGAGAGGGAGTAATGGCGCAGAAGATTGTTGGAGAATGCTCGTCGAAGGAGGACCGATAGCATCAGGAGGTGGTGAAACCTTTAACATGGAGCACACATCAGAGAAACCGCGGCGGACTGAGCACCGAATAGAGAGGATACCGCGGCGGGCTGAAAAGCAGCGAGCTGAGAAGAAACCGCGGCAGGCTGAGGAGCAGCGTGCTGAGAAACGAACAGAGAAGAGGCTGTGTCGGGCAGAGGAGCGGCGAGTTGAGAAGAGACTGTGGCGGACTGAGCGCATAATATAGAGGAGATTGTGGAGGGCTGAAAAGCAGCGAGTAGAGAAGAGACTGTTGTGATGAAAGGGACTAGAGACCGCGATAAGCAAGGGAAGACCACGACGACTTGAGGCAAGAACAGACTTCAGCGGCTAAAGAGACAGACCGCAAAATCAAGAAAGCAACGAACAGGATGAGACCGAACCGAGCAGACCGTGACGGGCACAGAATAGGCCACATGGTGGGACCCAGCAGCGAAGTCTATAAAAACGAGGAGATCCGGACCCAGAAGAGGAGGGAGCAACACAAAGAGAACCTTGCGATCAAAAAAATTCTATCTGCCGAAGGATGTGGATAGGAAACCACAAAAAGGGTTACGGTTAGAAACTTTCTATCCGCCAAGGATTGTGGGTAGAAAACCGCACAGGGGGTTGCGGTTAGAAAATCAGAGACAGCCCAGAGGGATCGATCCCTCTGATACTATGTAGAAAACGAGCACAAACAGTTGGAAAAATTATGAACCTTTGGACATACTTCTTGTGTATATAAATACAAGTATGAATACATATATATAGGGAGAGAAGAGAGAGAAAAGTCTCAATTTCAAGATGTGGGACTATTACAATAAGAGGAAGAAGGCCTATGATGGGCCATTATATGGGCCTTTACATATTCTTTTTCTAACAACCTCAAAAAATTGAAGTAAAAGAAGACACAAAAATTTGTCTTGGAATGACTCTAATCTTGAATTTCTGAGAAGGTAAACAATTCTAGAAATTCTTCAATTATTCAACAAATTTCTAGAAAGACAACATAAATTCACACTGAAAATTTCCACATTGACTAATTAAATGTATGACATAGTATATAAACATCAAACTGAAAATCTGAAATCGAGAATTAGGGCACTGAGAGGAGGGGGGAGCCTCAGAGGTCGGAGGAATGAGGATACCTTGCTGAAAATCTGAAATCAGTGAAAGCTTGAAAGGAGAACTGGAGAAGAAAGGGGAAATGTCGGGTAGGGTTGTTCGAAGACTGAAATTAAGGCACGCTCGCCGCCGATCGCCACTCACGGGAGTCATGAAATCATAGTCGTCGCTGGTTGCCGCCTTGCCGGTCGCGGAAGTCACGAATTGCAGATTAGGGCATTCAGGAGACAAAAATCACGGCACTAACCGATCGCCAATGGCAGAAATGAGAGACTTCAAAGATTTGGAGTTATTTCGCGAAAATTTCCACCCGGGTACGTGCTCGGGTGTACCTGCACGTGGGTCCGCCCCTGCGTGTCACGAACCCATCCCCTTGACCAAGTTATGCACGGTCTTATTCCTTTTTTCCAGCCGTCACAGCTAGCTAAGTAAGCCCCAGGAGAAGTTGTGTTGGAAAATGAAAAATAGAGGACAAGAGCAAGTGAACTCAAACTTGGATGTCTACAAATGAGAGTCTTCCCTTTATATAGCCTCATGAAGGTTTCCCTCCAAGATTGGAATAATCTAGATTCCTACTTTTCAAGAATATTTTACCATTTCTACTATTTACAAAAAACTTCCTCTTCTTGAATCTCCGCATGAGAACAACCAAGAAACTAATAATTTTAATAAATTTCTTCAAGACTCTTTCTTCTTACATCTTGGGCCTTCTTATGTTTCTTGAGCTTCTTCTCCATATGGCATGTTAAAATTTTAATTGGCCTTGAAGTTGGGTCTTTTAATCTCAACCCGTAACATTCTCTCTCACGTATCCTGATGTCTTCTTTGTCGCCTCATAATGTTGGGTGAAGTCCTTGAATTACCACAAATCTTCAGGTATCTCCCATGTCACTCAGTCTTTGCAATCCCTTTCATTTGATTAAGAATTGGGTACTTGGAGGCACACCGTCGCCACAGAACCATTTGTGAGAGTACTTCATCCACTTCCCTTTCAAACAATTTGAGTCATCACAGAAGGTGCTTAATATTTGGTCATCAAAAGAGGTGCTTGGTATTTGGTCATCATAGGAGGTGCTCTATGGGATTCTCCCCTTCCTGGGTCTTGTATTTATGATAAGACTTCAACAAACTTGCCTCGACGAATGGATGTATTTTCAAAGAGCTGACACTTTTTTTATCATGGCAATCACCTCAAATGGGCCCTCGTATCTCCTTATCAACCCTTTGGGCACGCTATATAGCATTTTGAATGGCTAAGGTAGGAATTTTACAATCACTATTCCTCCTAGGCCGTACTCCTAAGGTCTCTTCTTGTCTGCCCATTTCTTCACGGGCCTTCGTGCTTTTTCTAGACAAATTCTAGCCATGTCATTTTGGTCTTCCCATGACTTAAGCCATTTGGAAGGATCCTGGGCTTTTCCATCTCCTTTGCTTGCGGCCAAGCATGTGGTGTGAGCGGTCGGCACTCCATTGCACGTTGTATTGCAAGTTGTAGGAGAATTATGCCACATCCAAGATCTTAGCCAAATCTAGCTGGTTGGCACTCACAAAGTACAACATGTAGCACTACAACATGTCATTTAGCCTCTTTGTTTGTCATCAGACTGATGGTGAAAACTAATGGAGAAGTTCAGTTGTAACACAACAACTTGAACAATTACGCCACAATTTCAAGGTGAAACAAAGATCCAGATCGCTCACTATGCTTTGGGGTAGCCCCAGTACTTGACTACATGCTTAAAAAATGCTTATGCCGCTTCTTAGGCAGTGCAGTCTTTTGTGCATGGGATGAACGTCTGTGTTACGCCTCCGGACGGAGCCCGGCTATTTGGGCGTTAGTACACGCGAAGGCGGAAGGAACCCGAAGGCGACAACGGGGCTGAACCAACTGGTTCAACCCCCTCTCCCTCTATCTGAAGATCGGCGGTATGGGGCCAAACCAGACCGGTTCAGCCCCCATATGGGGAGGGGCCGGCCGGCCACTCTCATCCCCGAGTATAAATAACCCGAGGTGGCTCTCTTGGTGGACAAGCAAGATTATTCCAAGATATTCTCTCTTCTCTTCCACTCAACCTTAATTCTCTAGTTCTTTCTCTTTTGATCTCTCTCTCTCTCCCTTCCTCTTCCTATCATTTGGTATCAGAGGCTCTTTTCTCCACCATGGTGACTACTCGAACGCCAGACGAAATCGGCCGCTTGGAAACCCTAGAAGAAAATCTGATGGGGTTGACGGATTCGGTGGCCGCCATAGAGGAAAACGTGTAAACATCCACGCAAAGGCTAGAAGAACGGCTCGACACCTGAATGGAGGAGATCATGGCGTTGTTGGCACAAAATCTGAAGGGTAAAGCCGTGTCGGAAGAGGATCCGGGCGGATCTTCCGTTCCACGGTCCGATCTGCACAGGAGCGGCGGAAACGGGGGGAAAGGGGCGGCGGAAGGCTCGGCCAGGGATCGAGATCGGGGCGCGGGACTCACAGCAAGCGGTGGGTCTGGCCAGGGCGGCGGATTTGGCGCAGGCGGGTTCGGCGCAAGCAGGTTCGGCGCAGGAAGGTTCGGCGCATGCAGGTTCGGCGCAGGCGGGCTCGGCGTAGCAGCTGAGCCCAGCCCCGAAACCACCCCCGGTAGGCGCGTCGGGGGCAGGGCTCTTCTCCAGTGGTGGTCCGGCGACCCACCGCCGTCGGCCGCCGCCGGAGACAAAATAGAGCAAAAGCTCTGCTTCTCGGGTGCCGCCGGAGAGGCATTTTCCGGCGGCACCTCGGCTTTCCCCCACCGGGAAAAATCATCCAGGTGGGTTAGCCCTTCTCCTGCGCCACCCCCGGCACGGGGAGGGGCTAGTCTTCCTGCGGTGAGTCACGGACGGGGCAGCCGCCTTGGAGGTGGGTCGGCGACGAATGGGGTGGTGCAGGGAGGACATCGGGGTGGCCGATTCCCCATATGGAGGGGGGAAGGGCATGCTGCCTCACCCGGCCGGAAGGGGGCAGCCCGTGGGGTTCGGGGGAGGCGTGCAGTGGGGTGGTCGAGGTGTTCCAGCGGCGGGGCCGTTTCATCTAGGGTTCTCGGGCATGCCTTTTGAACCCAGGGAACCAAGAAGGCCGGCGGAGTATGGACAGGAGGCGGGGTGGCGTGGACAGGCCAGCCCGCGGCCGTACAAGCCGTCAAAGTTGACGCGGATGAATTTTCTCAAGTTCAATGGGGGTGACGCCCTGTAGTGGCTGCAGAAGGCGGAACTGTTTTTCAGTTATCAGGAGATTCCCGAAGGGCAGTGGGTGCAGTTAACATCATTCCACCTGGAGGATGTTGCTTTCCAGTGGGTGCAGTGGTTCCTGAGGGGCAAGGACTGCGTGCCCTGGACCGATTTTGTGGATGGATTCACCCCTCGTTTTTGGGCCATTGGAGTACGAAGACTTTGAGGCACTCCTACAGAAGCTGCGCCAGAAGGGTACGGTGATGGAGTACCGAACAGAGTTCGAGAAGTTGGCTAACCGAGTACAGTGAGAAGAAAAGACATTACTCAGTTGTTTCGTGTCGGGCCTCAAGGATTATTTGCGGGATGAGATCCAGTCCTACATGCCCCGCAGCTTGAACCATGCGATCAGTTTAGCTCGGATACAGGAGGAACGCTACAACAGGCAACGCTCCCGCATCACAACACGTACTACTACCATCACGACGGTGGTGAGAAAGGAATCTCAGGGTCCAAGCAAGCCGGTTGTCACTGGGCTGACTTGGCCGGAACTTCAGGCACGGAAGGACAAAGGATTGTGCTTCAACTGTGATGAGAAGTTCGCTCCGGGGAACAAATATCAATAGGTCTAGGTGTTCATGTTACATGAGGATGCCGAGGAGGAGGTGGACATGGTCCCCGAGCCAGACTTTACAGAGGAGTCGGCGGTGACTGAGTTTGGAGTATCGATACAGGCTATGGAGGGCTGCAACGCCCCCCTCACTATGCGCATGGTGGGCAAGGTCCGACGGGAACATGTGACGATTCTGATTGATAGTGAGAGTACCGACAACTTCATCCATCCCGAGGTGGCGCGCCGAGTGGGACACGTGGTCGATCGAGGTGATTCCTTTCCGGTTATGGTGGCCGATGGGAGCAGGCGGCAGGCTGAGGAGCAGCGTGCTGACTGTGTCGGGCTGAGGAGCAGCGAGCTGAGAAGAGACCGTGGCGGACTGAGCGCATAATATAGAGGAGATCGTGGAGGGTTGAAGAGCAGCGAGAAGAGAAGAGATTGTTGTGATGAAAGGGACTAGATACCGCGATAAGCAAGGGAAGACCACGACGACTTGAGGCAAGAACAGACTTCAGCGGCTAAAGAGACAGACCGCAAAATCAAGAAAGCAACGAACAGGATGAGACCGAACCGAGCAGACAGTGACGGGCACAGAACAGGCCACACGGTGGGACCCAGCAGCGAAGTCTGTAAAAACGAGGAGATCCGAACACAGAAGAGGAGGGAGCAACACAAAGAGAACCCTGCAGTAAAAAAAATTCTATCCGCCAAAGGATGTGGATTGGAAAAGGGTTGCGGTTAGAAACTTTCTATCTGCCAAGGATTGTGGGTAGAAAACCGCACAGGGGGTTGCGGTTAGAAAATCAGAGACAGCCCAGAGGGATCGATCCCTCTGATACCATGTAGAAAAAGACCATAAACACTTGGAAAAATTATGAACCTTTGGATATACTTCTTGTGTATGTAAATATAAGTATGAATACACATATATATAGGGAGAGAAGAGAGAAAAGTCTCAATTTCAAGATATGGGACTATTACAATAAGAGGAAGAAGGCGTCTGATGGGCCATTATATGGGCCTTTACATATTCTTTTTCTAACAACCTCAAAAAATTGAAGTAAAAGAAGACACAAAAATCAGTCTTGGAATGACTCTAATCTTGAATTTCTGAGAAGGTAAACAATTCTAGAAATTCTTCAATTATTCAACAAATTTCCAGAAAGACAACATAAATTCACACTGAAAATTTCCACATTGACTAATTAAATGTATGACATAGTATATAAACATCTAACTGAAAATCTGAAATCGAGAATTAGGGCACTGAGAGGAGGGGGGAGCCTCAGAGGTCGGAGGAATGAGGATACCTTGCTGAAAATCTGAAATCAGTGAAAGCTTGAAAGGAGAACTGGAGAAGAAAGGGGAAATGTCGGGTAGGGTTGTTCAAAGACCGAAATTAAGGCACGCTCGCCGCCGATCGCCACTCACGGGAGTCATGAAATCATAGTCGTCGTTGGTTGCCGCCTTGCCGGTCGCGGAAGTCACGAATCGCAGATTAGGGCACGCTGGAGACAAAAATCACGGCACTAACCGATCGTCGATGGCGGAAATGAGAAACTTCAAAGATTTGGAGTTATTTCGCGAAAATTTCCACCCGGGTACGTGCTCGGGTGTACTTGCACGTGGGTCCGCCCCTGCGTGTCACGAACCCATCCCCGTGACCAAGTTATGCACGGTCTTATTCCTTTTTTCCAACCATCGCAGCTAGCTAAGTAAGCCTCACTCCAGGAGAGGTTGTGTTGGAAAATGAAAAATAGAGGACAAGAGCAAGTGAACTCAAACTTGGATGTCTACAAATGAGAGTCTTCCCTTTATATAGCCTCATGAAGGTTTCCCTCCAAGATTGGAATAATCTAGATTCCTACTTTTCAAGAATATTTTACCATTTTCTACTATTTACAAAAATCTTCCTCTTCTTGAATCTTCGCATGAGAACAACCAAGAAACTAATAATTTTAATAAATTTCTTCAAGACACTTCGTCTTACATCTTGGGCCTTCTTATGTTTCTTGAGCTTCTTCTCCATATGGCATGTTAAAGTTTTAATTGGACTTGAAGTTGGGTCTTTTAATCTCAACACGTAACATTCTCTCACTTATCCTGATGTCTTCCTTGTGGCCTCATAATGTTGGGTGAAGTCCTTGAATTACCACAAATCTTCAAGTATCTCCCATGTCACTCAGTCTCTGCAATCTCTTTCATTTGATTAAGAATTGGGTACTTGGAGGCACACCGTCGCCACAGAACCATCTGTGAGAGTACTTCATCCATTTCCTTTCCAAACAATTTGAGTCATCACAGAAGGTGCTTAATATTTGGTCATCAAAAGAGGTGCTTAGTATTTGGTCATCATAGATGGTGCTCTATGGGATTCTCCCCTTCCTGGGTCTTGTATTTATGAAAAGACTTCAACAAACTTGCCTCGACGAATGGATGTATTTTCAAAGAGCTAGATAGCTCAAAGGCGATATGACACTTTTTTTATCATGGCAATCACCTCAAATGGGCCCTTGTATCTCCTTATCAACCCTTTGTGCATGCTATATAGCATTTTGAATGGCTAAGGTAGGAATTTTACAATCACTTTTCCTCCTAGGCCGTACTCCTAAGGTCTCTTATTGTCTGCCCATTTCTTCACGGGCCTTCGTGCTTTTTCTAGACAAATTCTAGCCAAGTCATTTTGGTCTTCCCATGACTTCAGCCATTTGGAAGGATCCTGGGCTTTTCCATCTCCTTTGCTTGCGGCCAAGCATGTGGTGTGAGCGGTCGGCACTCCGTTGCAAGTTGTAGGAGAATTATGCCACATCCAAGATTTTAGCCAAATCTAGTTGGTTGGCACTCACAAAGTACAACATGTAGCACCACAACATGCCATTTAGCCTCTTTGTTTGTCCATCAGACTGATGGTGAAAACTAATGGAGAAGTTCAGTTGTAACACAACAACTTGAACAATTCCGCCACAATTTCAAGGTGAAACAAAGATCCAGATCGCTCACTATGCTTTGGGGTAGCCCCCAGTACTTGACTACATGCTTAAAAAATGCTTATGCAGCTTCTTAGGCAGTGCAGTCTTTTGTGCATGGATGAACGTCTGTGTTACGCCCCCGAACGGAGCCCGACCATTTGGGCGTTAGTACACGCGAAGGCGGAAGGAACCCGAAGGCGACAACGGGGTTGAACCAACCGGTTCAACCCCCTCTCCCTCTATCTGAAGATCGGCGGTAAGGGGCCGAACCAGACCGGTTCAGCCCCCATATGGGGAGGGGCCGGCCGGCCCCTCTCATCCCCGAGTGTAAATAATCCGAGGTGGCTCTCTTGGTGGACAAGCAAGATTATTCCAAGATATTCTCTCTTCTCTTCCACTCAACCCTAATTCTCTAGTTCTTTCTCTTTAGATCTCTCTCCCTTCCTCTTCCTATCATTTGGTATCAAAGGCTCTTTTCTCCATCATGGTAACTACTCGAACGCAAGACGAAATCGGCCGCTTGGAAACCCTAGAAGAAAATCTGATGGGGTTGACGGATTCGGTGGCCGCCATAGAGGAAAACGTGAAAACATCCACGCAAAGGCTAGAAGAACGGCTCGACACCCAAATGGAGGAGATCATGGCGTTATTGGCACAAAATCTGAAGGGTAAGGCCGTGTCAGAAGAGGATCCGGGCGGATCTTCATTCCACAGTCTGATCTGCACAGCAGCGGCGGAAACGGGGGGAAAAGGGGTGGCGGAAGGCTCGGCCAGGGATCGATATCGAGGCGCGGGACTCGCAGCAGGCGGTGGGTCTGTGGCCAGGGCGGCGGATTTGGCGCAGGTGGGTTCGGCGCTGGCGGGTTCGGCGCTGGCGGGTTCGGCGCAGGCGGGTTCGGCGCAGGCGGGCTTGGCGTAGCAGCTGACGGCGGCTTGGGCCCAGGCGGCAAGTTTGGCGCGGGGGGATCCAGTGCAGGTGGCGCTGGCGGTGAGTCACGGACGGGGCAACCGCCTAGGAGGTGGGTCGGCGACGAATGGGGTGGTGCCGGGAGGACATCGGGATGGCCGATTCCCCATATGGAGGGGGGAAGGGCATGCTGCCTCACCCGGCCGGAAGGGGGCAGCCTGTGGGGTTCGGGGGAGGCGTGCAGTGGGGTGGTCGAGGTGTTCCAGCGACGGGGCCGTTTCATCAAAGGTTCTAGGGCATGCCTTTTGAACCTAGGGAACCAAGAAAGCCGGCGGAGTATGGACAGGAGGCGGGGTGGCGTGGACCGGCCGGCCCGCGGCCGTACAAGCCGCCAAAGTTGACGCGGATGAAATTTTCCAAGTTTAATGGAGGTGACGCCATGTAGTGGCTGCAGAAGGCGGAACTGTTTTTCAGTTATCAGGAGATTCTCGAAGTGCAGTGGGTGCAGTTAACATCATTCCACCTGGAGGATGATGCTTTCCAGTGGGTGCAGTGGTTCCTGAGAGGCAAGGACTATGTGCCCTGTACCGACTTTGTGGATGGATTCACCGCTCGTTTTTGGGTCATTGGAGTACGAAGACTTTGAGGCACTCCTACAGAAGCTGCGCCAGAAGGGTACGGTGATGGAGTACCGAACAGAGTTCGAGAAGTTGGCTAACTGAGTACAGTGGGAAGAAAAGACATTACTCAGTTGTTTTGTGTCGGGCCTCAAGGATTATTTGTGGGATGAGATCCAGTCCTACATGCCCCACAGCTTGAACCATGCGATCAGTTTAGCTCGGATACAGGAGGAACGCTACAACAAGCAACGCTCCCGCAGCACAACACGTACTACTACCGTCACGGCGGTGGTGAGAAAGGAATCTCAGGGTCCAAGCAAGCCGGTTGTCACTCGGCTTACTTGGCCGGAACTTCAGGCACGGAAGGAAAAAGGATTGTGCTTCAACTGTGATGAGAAGTTCGCTCCGGGGAACAAATGTCAAAAGTTCCAGGTGTTCATGTTACATGAGGATGCCGAGGAGGGGGCGGACATGGTCCCCGAGCCAGACTTGACAGAGGAGTCGGCGGTGACTGAGTTTGGAGTATCGATACAGGCTATGGAGGGCTGCAACGCCCCCCTCACTATGCGCATGGTGGGCAAGGTCTGACGGGAACATGTGACGATTCTGATAGATAGTGGGAGTACCCACAACTTCATCCATCCTGAGGTGGCGCGCCGAGTGGGACACGTGGTCGATCGCGATGATTCCTTTCCGATTATGGTGGCCGATGGGAGCAAGCTGTAGAGTGAGGGGGTGATGAAGCAGGTGGAGCTCAACATACAATGCTACACGGTTCATACAGATGTTTATCTTCTTCTCATCCGCGGTTCAGACATGGTGCTTGGGGTACATTGGCTGCGACAGCTACGGCGAGTCACCTTTGATTGGGACCCCATGACTATGGAGTTCTTACAGCATGGGAAGCAGTTTTGTACGAGGGGCCTAAAATCATCTCCAGTGAAGGAGGACTCTGTCCAAAGCCTACATCGTATTGGGGAAGAAGGTAACATGATGGTAGTGCTTTTGGGGGTGAAGTCGGCCGACACTGGGTCATCTGAGGTACTTGTCCAGATGCAGTCTCTCCTAAATCAGTATGCTAAACATATTCCAGGAGCCCCGCACTCTTCCACCACCGCGCTTTCGGGATCATCACGTCCTCAAGGCGGGGGCGGAGCCTACCAACATCCGGCCATATCGATATCCGCACATGCAGAAGGCTAAGATCGAGCGCAGTGTTTGGGAGATGCTAGATGTGGGGAGCTGCGTCCGATACCTGAGGAGATTCTGATGATCAAGTGGAAGCACCGCGGCGCTGAGTACCGTCCTGAGCTACTAGTCAAGTGGAAGAATATGACCGCGGCACACAACACATGGGTGGACTTGCTGGAGTTTCGGGAGCTTTACCCCGATTACCACCTTGGGGACAAGCTGGTTCTTCATGGGGAAGGGAATGTTACGCCCCCAGACGGAGCCCGTCTATTTGAGCGTCAGTACACGCGAAGGCGGAAGGAACCCGAAGGTGACAACGGGGCTGAACCAACCGATTCAACGCCCTCTCCCTTCCTCTTCCTATCACTCTGCCTCATACTTGGATAACCAATCTACAACCACCATAATAGGTCTGAAGCTTTCAGATCTTAGGAGAACATTAATGAAATTGAAAGTTACGGTGTCCCATGGATGATCTGGGACCGGTAATGGCTTTAACAACCCTGTTGGTTGTCGGTTGTCCATTTTTTCCTTGTTGGCACAAACGACAAGTCTTCACATAGATGTTCGAATTGTCCTTCATCCTTGGCCGTAAATGATTTCCAATAGTGCCACTCTTTTGGCTAGAATGGCCAGCACAAGATATTCTTTGATTAAATCTCTCCGTAGGTTTCCCTACTTCGGGTACGATCCCCTTCCTTTGATCTAGAGAACGTCATGCTCATAGCTAAAATTGTTTTGTTCATCCTTCCTTTAAAACATTTAGCAATTCCTTCTCCTGCAAGATTTGTTGGATTGTGCGGAGATGTTCGACATGCTCCTCCATAGAGTTGTTCTAGATCACAATGTCGTTGAGGTACACCATGAATCAGTCTATGGATGAAATATCTGATTCATCAAAGTGTAAAATGTTGTGGGTGGGTTGGTAAGGCCAAAAGGCATAACCACTCATAAGATGAATACTGAGCAACATACATCATCCTTCGCCCATCTCTTCAGCAATATGAACTTGTTAGTAGCCCTTTTGCATTTTTTGTGTCAGACTTTGGCTTTTCCCCATTCAATCAAATAGGCCAACGGTCAAGGGAATAAGATGTTCGTTCTTCACAATTACCTTGCTGATAAGACGCCATAGTAGGAAAAGCATCGGTGCGCCATATGGTGTTTTTATGGCCGAATTTGTCATGTGTTCAAGTAACTCCTTTAATCGCTTTTGGAGTTCCTCGAACTCCGGTGGAGCTATGCGGCAAGACGCCATAGTAGGGGATTTGGCCCCTTTTTCTAGCTCAATCTTACGATCCACCCACCTTTGGCGTGGTAACTTATATGGCAGCTCTGCAGGCATGATGTGCTGGTATTCCTCCCATACTTTCGTAATGAGAGGTGGTGCCTCCTCTTCCTCCTCTGGGAATCTTCATCTTTTAAGATGGCCGGGTAACTCATCTCGCCCTTCTTGATTCTATTGGCTATCTGCATTACAGATAGTTGTTTGGTTCCTGTCTTTCCTTCAGCCAGCAGTCCTTTCGCAGCTAGTATCATGCAAAAAAGACTTTCTCCATAATGCACGGGGACCCTTTCTCCATAATGCACCCGAATCTACAAAATGTATCATAATTGCACTCAACTTGTCCAAAAAATTCATGCCCAGTAATACTTTAAAGTCAGACATCGGTGCAATCAAGAAGTCTACACGACCCTTCCAAGTCCCCAACTGCAACTCCATTTTGCATGCAACTTCTTGCAGTGATCTTGCTTTCCCGTACACCATCTTAAACCATCCCTCGCGCTTCATAACATATAGGACAAATGTCTTATTTTCTTCTTCAATCATGAATTTGTGTGTCGCCCCTATGTTTAGCAATGCCTTAGTCATTCACTATTGGCTCCACAAACATCAGCCTCTTACCTGATGTGGCTGGTGATAGTCTAACATTCAAGACATTTAGTAGTTGTAAGGAACAAATATGAGTAGTACCTTCTTCCCGGGTTAAAAGAGTTCCCATCTTTGGTCAGTTGCATCGCATGTGATACTTTGCATAGGAAGCATCCACGCTTTGGCATGAAAGGCTTCTTGTCTTCATACTCCTTTCGCCGGTCATTGAGTTTGAAAGAAATCTTCTTGAAATCCAGCTTCTCTTCTCCATCTTTAGCTTGACCTTCCTTGTCCTTATTTGACTTTGTTGTGTTGGTGTGTTGCTAGTATTCAATGAGAGACTCAACGGTGGAAATGGCCTCGTCCAAAGTCTTGACATCCCATCGTTGTAATACTTGTTTCACTCACATAGTCGCATTGCTTGAATAACATCATCCACTTGAGCAGAACACTCCTCCAACATTGGATGTACAACTGTACATCAAGGCAAAGTCCGAGTCATCGCCTTGATGACTTCAAATTCTTTGAGAACATGATTTTCTAAAGTTTCAAAAATACCTTTCACTTTCTCAACTCAATCGGCCAACCTCGTTATTGCATGATCAAAGTGATTTCCTTCGTGAGTCTTGCTATGGACCTTCTTCTTCTTGCAATGTTGATCTACATCCTACTACGCTCATCAACAATGCTTGAATTATTCACCTTATTCAGCATTTCAGCACCACGCAAACTTGTCTTTGATACCAACTATCACAAACATGTCCCCTTGACTAAATCATGCACTATCTTAGCTCTTTTTTCCACTCCTCGCGGCTAGCTAAGTCAGCCTCACTCCAAATGAATTTGTGGTGGAAAATAAGAAAGAGAGCACAAGGGCACAAGAGCAAATGAACTCAAGATAACTTGAAAGCTTTATTCCAACTTTGATGCCTATAAATAAGGGAGCCTTACCTTTGTATAGCCTCACTGAGGTTTGTCTCCAATAAATGAAAAAATCTAGATTCTATTTTCTAGAGTATTTTACCATTTTCTACTATTTATAACAATCTTCCTCTTCTTGAATTTTCTCATGAGCACACACAAGAAACTTCTAGTTTCTTCATTGCTCTTTCATGGGTTTTCTTACATCTTGGGCCTTCTTATGTTTTGTTGGACATACTAAAAGCGGAATTCAGCTTGAAATTGGTCTTATAATCTCGACCCGTAACAGCCAACTCAATAACTAATTAACTATAGGGAATATAAATGCCAGGAGTAACCACATAGGTATTAATTAATATACTCAGTCGGATGAGTTGATAAATTTATTCATTGTAATTACATTTTTCTACGCAATCCTATGCAAAAATATTCAATTTAATTGTTAATGATGGAAATTTCTAGTTTCTTCATGACTCTTTCGTGGGTTTTCTTACATCTTGGGCCATCTTGTGTTCATTGGCCATGCTAAAGGTGGAATTCAGCTTCAAGTTGGGTCTTATAATCTCGACCCATAACAGCCAACTCAATAACTAATTAACTATAGGGAATATAAATGCCAGGAGTAATCACATAGGTATTAATTAATATACTCAGTCAGATGAGTTGATAAATTTATTATTTTTCTACGCATTTCTTAATAAGAAATTCAATTTAATTGTTAATGATGGGAATAACAAACAAACTATAGATTGGAATTCTGAGTGAACAAGTATCCCAACAAACTTTTAGCTAATTTGAATAAAATGTTTACCACTAAAGGGATGAAAGGAAGCCAGAAATGCGCATAAAAACCTGCACAACAAAAACAAAGATAATCAGACGACAAAGTTATAAGATCTTCCCTCCCCTTCTCATCATATGGCAGCAACAAATATTCAGACGTTTACCTACTCCCAAAATGGAGTGCCAATTTTCAATGGAAAATCATTTGACTATTCAAGGAATCAAATGAAAACTCTATGGGAATTAGTACAATATAATTTCACTCATCCAACTATAGCAACACCGATTGAAACTTGGAAGGTAAAGAAGTCAAAACATAGACTGAGAATATAAAAGACTCGGGCTTTGCTTTACATTCAAGGTAATTAAAAAACATTAGACATAATGTGTTCAGAGTTTAAAGGCTCTACCAATATTGTATCATCAAACTCCAATCTATGTGGAAGGAGTTCGATTCCCTCCTAATGGAAGGTACAGAATGAATTCTTCTCTCAAACCAATAGTACAATGATGTAGGGTAAATATGCAATCTATGCAAAAATATTCTTAACTAACCTAGGATGATGCATGCAAATAACACAAGCATTCTTGTCATGGCGTCGTCTAGGCGTCGCCTAGGCGTCACGGCGCCCAATTGTAAACAAGGCGTTTGGCGTCTTTTGTTTTTTACAAAAAATATGGGAATAGACTGCGGTTTATATATAAACCGCAGTCTATTCTATGAACCCGAGAATATACTGCGGTTATTTTAAAACCGCAGTTTATTCCATGAACCAGAGAATCGACTGCGGTTCATATATAAACCGCAGTCTATTGTAGGGGTCAGTGTAGAATAGACTGCGGTTCATATATAAACCGCAGTCTATTCTCCAATCGACTGCGGTTTATGAAAACACCGCAGTCTATGACATGAACCCGAGAATATACTGCGGGTACTTTAAAACCGCAGTTTATTCCTTCCAGAGAATAGACTGTGGTTTTTACAATAACCGCAGTTTAGATTAGGGTTCACGGTAGAATAGACTGCGGGTCATATAATAACCGCAGTCTATTCTACCCTGAACCATAGAAGAGACTGCGGTTTATGCATAAACCGCAGTCTTTACTATCTATTTTTAAATTTTAACCGTGAGCCGTAAAAATCTAGTGTTTCCCCGAGTTTTTGGTTCTTCTTTTTACGGTCGCTGCGCTTTGCGAGAAACCCTAAAGGCGATTTTGTTCAAGTTTCTGCTCTCCTTTGCTTCGATTTGACGATTCTTTTTCGACAAAACTAATATTTTCACTTAGGTATACTATTTATTAATACCTTTTCTCGGTTTTTGAACTTTTGATCTTTATGGTCTTTGTTAAACTGCTAATGTTTTTATTATTATTAGTTTATTAGTTTATTAGTAGACTAGTAGTAGTACTGTAGTAGTAGTAAATTAGTAATGTAGACATGTAGTATAAACATTGTGTTCAAGTTTCGGCTCTTCTTGCTATTCTAAATGTATATCTTTATTATATAAGCAAACACCTAAACACCCCATGGTGTAACTTTTAAATCCCAAAATACCCTCACTAAAATAGTTTTTTTTAATTAATGTGAAGGTTTTTTGGTCTTTTTCATAATTTTTTGTTCATTAAAACGGTTTCTTTTAAAAAGGAAATTTAAAAAGGAAAGAGGAGCTTGCACTTTCATACCGGAAAGAGGAGCTTTTGTCTTTTGCTGATATTTATATAATACTTATATTAATATATTATATAATAATACTTATATGAATACATTATATAAGGAGAGGGGGGGACCGGGGGAGGTCTTTATATAATACTTATATTAATATATTATATAATAATACTTATATGAATACATTATATAAGAAGAAGGGGGGACCGGGGGAGGTCTTTATATAATACTTATATTAATATATTATATAATAATACTTATAATAAAGGAGCGCTGGTCATGCTCTTTCGCACGGCACCGTCAAAAGCAGCTCTCGCCAAAAGCCTGTCCTGCAATAATCCCGTCAAAAGCAGCTCTCGCCAGCGAAGCGGTGTCCTTATTTCTCCTCTTCGCACGGCACCGTCGTTCCATCTCATCCTCCCTCGACTGCCACCCGCAAGATCCAGTCCTGTGCGCTCCTTCTCCACAGAGGAATAACCCAACCTCCTCTCAAACTTCTCCGCAGCGTTCCTTCTTACTCCTCCACGATGCTCCTCCTTCAATGACAGTGTTTCTCCTCCACACCACAATAGCTTCTCCCCCTCAACTCCCTCAACAGAGCTCCTCCACCCAAACTCGCGGTAAGCATCTGCCAGTGCTGATTTCTATTTCTTCTTTCTCAGGATTTTTGTGCCCCTCCTAAACTTCTTATGCTCTACCCCCTCTATTCCTCCGATCTTTTTTCAGATCTGAAAATTATATTCATTATTCACTAATTTTCGGTAAGATTATAGATCTCTATTCTCAAATCTGAAATTGTTTCTAATTTCTATCAATCTCATTTAATTATTTTCTTCATCCTCTGTAGATTAATTATTTTCTTCATCCTCTGCAATCTACATTTTTTTTACTGATTTGTAGTTTTTTTATGTTTTTTCAATCTCATCTCATATATGAGTGCATCTGTTTCCTATATGTTCATAAGATTACAACTTGAACTGCATTAATTTAGTATCAGCACCTGGTTTTAGGTCTCTTCAATCTCTAAAAATTAATCGCTATAATTAACGTTTGATGCATCTGCGGTTAGTGTTCTATTTTTCAGCTCTTTGAGAAATTTCCTGCCTTGAAATTCAAAAGAAGCAGCCGGCCCTACCATTACAATGACTAAATACTCTTTTTCTCCCTATTTCTAAAGCCAGAGCAATGCTGATTAGAGGCTTATTTTTTGTCTCTAAGGAACATTTGATTTTTTTTATATAGTTTTATCTTTAGAAGTTCTGTTTCAGTTTGCTCTTCCACAACTCTTTCACACACCGCCTCCGACTGTAGATTTTTCAGTTTTCATCTCATATACACTTTTTTAATTTATCTTCAGCTTCACTTTTTAATCTATCTTCAGCATTTATGCCCCACAATGTGTTTTAAGAGGCAATTGGGTGATTCATTTTAGTTCTATACGTCAGGCTGAGTCTGTCTTTATCAGCTTTATCAGCTGATCTATTTTTTTAAGTTACTGACGATGTTGGTAATATGAAATCAATGTTCTTTTATCTTAATTTTTCAGTCATTTTTTGAGTATTTTCAAAACTTAAGTTCTTTTATCTTATAAGGTCTGTTATCTCTTCACAAGCTACAGAGCTACAGTAATTTTTTTATTTATTTTTTGAGCAATTTTTTCAAATCAGGCTGCATAACATTTTATGGTTCTACTTGGCACTTTGAAAATTGAATGAATGACATTTTTATATTTGAAGCTCAGATTGCGAACAAAAAGAATTATTGTTCTATAACAGGGAAGGATTAAGACTGCATTTTTATAATTTGATTCATTAATTTTTTGCACTTCATCATTAGTTTTTGCTCTATGAGTTTTCCATTTCATTAACCTAGGCTAGGAATTAATGCGGGTGCTTTTGTTCTCTATAGTTGGAGTTTTTCATTCCATTTGTACATAGAAGTTATAATGCTGCCCTTAATAAGTGTTAAAACAACCATAAAGATTTCTTTAAACCTTGAGTGATGCATTCTTCAATGTTTTTGTTTATCTACACATCTCAACATTGTAATCTCATGTTTTTTGTTTATCACTCGGTGCTGATTCATTTTTTTGGGTTGCTATGAATTTCAACACAATTTCAGCACAATTTCAATATGTGATAAAAGAATGAATGTAGATAAACATATAATATTAAATATGTGCTGATTCATATTTTTATTGGGTTGCACTCCCAGCACTTATTTAATTTTAATCTCTTCCCAGCATTCTTTCAATTTCAATCTCTCGGTGCTGATTACAATTTTAATATGAAATTGTATCAGTTTTAATATAAAATATGCATCAACACAATTTTAATGTGTTGATTCATATTTTTATTGGGTAGCACTCCGTTGCTATGAAATATGAAATTGTAATATTACAACACAATTTTAGTCACATAAAGCTTTGGAATGAATGAATTATGCAACTTCAGTTCAGTTAATATCTTTAAATTTTGAGTTTGTAATATCACGATTTCAATCCATTCTTCAACGTCAAAGAACAACTTAATTGTTGAGTAGTGATATTAAGATTTCAATCAAGTCTTCAACATCAGATAATATTTAGATAAATAAAAAAACAAATATGAATTAAAAATAAGAGGAGTCATGGAAAGATGACTTAATATCAGCGACTTTGGTTCAGTTTTTTCTCTCAAAATCCGCTAAAAAGTAAGATATCAGGAATCTCTGTAGGATTTTTAACCGAAGGCCTACAGCTTGAGAACATGAATTGATCCTTTCAATTTAGCCGAAGGCCGTAGTGCTATGTGATATTACAACTTCATTTTATAGGGCTTTTATATGTGATAAAATGAAATGGCGAAGCATATAGAATTAAAGGGAGAAAATTGCATTTAGATCAATGTCGTCGCCCACAATCAAATTATGTTTCTAAAGTTGTTTTGCTGAAATTGTGTTAATGCTACAAAACTTCAGATAATGATGTGCATGAATTATTTGTACTGTATTAATTCTTCTAAATGTACTTGAAAGATTTCACAACCATTATCTCCAACGATCGATATCGCCGCCCCCGACCGATATCGCCGCCCCCGACCGATGTCGCTGCCCACGACCGATGTCACCGCCCCCAACCGATATCGCCGCCCACGACCCATGTCACCCCCACAACTCATGTCACCCCCACGACCAATGTCGTCGTACACGACTAATGACTCTCCCTCAGGACCAATGTCGCCCCCTACGACCAATGTCGTCGTCCTCGACCAATGTCACTACCCACGCCCAATATAGCCGCCCACGACCAATGTCTCTTCCCCCGGCCAATGTCGCTTCCCCCGACCAATGTCGCTTCCCCCGACCAATGTCGTCGCCCCCGACCAATGTTGCCCCCCCCCCGACAAATGTTGCCCCCCCACGACAAATGTCGCCCCCATGATAAACGTCGTCCCCACGACAAATGTTGCCCCCCACGACAAATGTCGTCCCCATGACAAATGTCGCCTCCACGACAAATGTCGCCCCCACGACAAATATCTCTCCACGACAAATGTCGCACCCACGACAATTTTTGCCCCCACGACAATTGTCGCCCCCACGACAATTGTCGCCCCCACGACAATTGTCGCCCCCCCCCCCCGACAATTGCCGCCCCCACGACAATTGCCGCACCCACGACAATTGCCGCACCCACGAAAAATGTCGCACCCACGACAAATGTTGCCCGCACGGGGTCCCCCGTGCACGACTGCTTGTGAAGTTATAAACAACCATAGTTATCAAGGCGCGCGCCTAGGCGCGCCTGAGGCACCGCGCGCGCCTGAGGCGCCGCGCGCGCCTAGGCGCGCCTGAGGCGCCGCACGCACCAGGCGCAGCCCGCCGCGCCTCAGCACAGCTGAGGCGGGCGATGTGCCCCAGGCGCGCCTCAGGCGCGCCTCGGCGCGCGCCTTACAGGCTCCCAGGCGCGCCAAAGGCGCGCCCGAGCTTTTCAAGATATTTTTTTAAAAAACAATTTTTGATATAAGCAAAAACATGATCTTAGACGCACCCGAGGCTCCCCTAGGCACACTTGGGCGCCCAATTCGCTGAAACTGCGCGAATTGGGCGCCCAATTCGCTGAAACTGCGCGAATTGGGCGCCCAATTCGCTGAAACTGCGCGAATTGGGCGCCCAATTCGCTGAAACTGCGCGAATTGGGCGCCCAATTCGCTGAAACTGCGCGAATTGGGCGCCCAATTCGCTGAAACTGCGCGAATTGGGCGCCCAATTCGCTGAAATTCCGCGAATTTGCTCAGTTTCAGCAAATTAGGCGCCCAATTCGCGCAGTTTCAGCGAATTGGGCGCCCAATTCGGGCAGTTTCAGCGAATTGGGCGCCCAATTCGCGCAGTTTCAGCGAATTGGGCGCCCAATTCGCGTAGTTTCAACGAATTGGGCGCTCAATTCGCGAAATTTCAGCGAATTGGGCGCCCAATTTGCTCAATTTCCCTTTCCCCCATTTTTGCGCCTCACGTGTCTCAGGCGCGCGCCTGCGCTTTGCGCCTAGGCTCCAGAGGCCCTTTGCGCCTCGGTGCGCCTTGCGCCTTTGATAACTTAGTAAACAACACAATGTGCCGAAATATTGCAGTTTAACCCCTATTATACATGTCTAAACCTCCTGAGTAACATAGTAACATACTAACATATATATATTTATATGTGTGAATTGTGATTGTGTGGTAGTAACTAGTAACTAGTAGCTCAATATCATTGCGGTTTTGTTTGAATTTTGTTTAGGTTTTTTGTATGGTTTAGATTTTTTTTAGGGTTTTACAGGAAAATGTCGGATAAGGGATCTTCATCGAGGTCAACAATAGGCTTCACGAAAATGAATGAACTGAATAAGCTTAGGCTAGAGGGGAGGAAACTTATTATTTCTTTCCGTGATGATGGCCGCATTATTCCCGGGGCTGAAACAAATAAATTGATGAGTTATATGGGATCTCTTGTGAAGTGTTATGTGTCAATTACATATGTTACATGGAAGGATGTTGATAAACAAATTAAAGATCAAATATGGGTAGAATTAAATGTACGTAACCTTGTTATGAGTGATTACATATCTTTGATGTATTAGTTAATTTTTAATTGATACTCTCTATTATTTTCAAATTTATTTTGATAATATTGATGGTCATTACAAGGCATTAATGAAAAGCATGGGTGAAAGTTGAAGGACTTGGAAATCCAAACTTTTTATCAATTATGTAAAAAATGTTGATTTGGAGCATCGATACAATGTTCCTGTCAAATATAGTTTTATTACTGCCGAAAACTGGAGAGTTTTTGTCGACCATCGCACTACTACAGAATATATGGTTGTGTTCTTAACTTCTTATTAAATTCAATGTTTTATATCATTCTTTAACTTTATAACTTATAAGCAAATTAAGTATTAACACATATTTATTTTTGTAGAAGAAAAGTAAGGTTAATACTGAGAGAGCAAAAACACGAAAGATCTTTCATACTACTTCCAGAATGAGTTATTCTGGATTAGAAAAAAGAATGGTATTAGCTCTCTACTTCTCTCTCGTTTTTTGTATTTTAAAATTTGATTTCTCAATTATTTGTATGATAATTTATTTTCATTTTATTGTCAAGGTTGAACAAGGTGAAGCTGCACCAATTTCACGTACGGAGTTATGAAAAGTCGGTCATAAAAGAAAGACTGGTGAATACATTAGTAAAGATGCAGCTGAATTGGCATCTAAAATGGTAAGTGTAAATGAATCATTTCATCATTTGTAAATTATCGATAGTAATATTTCTTGAGAAGTATATTTTCTTATCTGCAATTCTGTTCCAATATTTATTACTTTTGTTTAGGACGAGTTGTCGAACTTGAGTCCCAGAGTGCTGAAACAGTGTCACAGGGAAGAAATGACATCCTTGCATCTGTTTTAGGCCAAGAACATCCGGGCAGAGTTAGAGCTGGTGGCAAGTTTTCCACCATTACAAGATTTTTCAAGAATGATAGGCGGAGCGAGAGGACACCAATAGCTCGTATTGAAGATGTTGAAGCTATAGTACAAGAAAGATTGAGCCAGCAACAAGAATTATGGATCCAAAAAGAACAAGCGCAACAAAAATTATGGAGCCAAAAAGAACAAGCGCAACAAGCCGAGATTAGTAGTATGAAGAATCAAATTAAAGAGCTTATGCGCATGTTTAGTGCTAGAACTGAAATAAGTGTTGCACTTCCAGTTGCACAAGTATTATTATATTTAAATATTTATACTTTTATAAAATGTTATGTTCTCTTTTTGTTGCGCAGATAATTAATTATTTTTTTGTTACTTTTTGGTTTCTCAGTCTCAGCCGGAGTATGAATCCAGGTCACATGAACCTGAGAGTAGTCAGAGTAGACATGAACAATTATCTTCTACGGTATTATAATTTATAATATTATTTTTGACTTTTATGTAATCAATGAATTCAATATTGATGTTCATATTTCACAATATTAATTCTTTTATTTCCACAGGCTAGTGAGACTGAGAATACAAATGAATTCATTGATATTTTGCCCAGTTTTATAAGTAAGATGGAGAATGAAAATAAAATAATATCTCTAGTGTTAGATTCAACAGTATTTGGGAGTGTTGAATCAACATGTACGTACTTTGAAAATTCAGAGTTGTATGATTTTTTAATTATGAAAATGATTGGAGCTAGCATCATATTAGCATGTATTTGGTGAGTATTGTGCATCTGACTACTGAGTATCAAATATTATAAAATTAAGAATTTTTATTAATATATAAATTGATTTTGAATTTACATATTTTTGCAGGTACATAGACTCACAATTAAAGAAATTTACATACAATACGGGTGTATATTTTCATAATCCACATGCTATTTTTGCTATTAATGATGACTATGTCAAAGAACATTCAAAAACACGAGTTGAAGATCTAAAAATCAGGCTTAGGACGCTTAGTCAACTCCAATCAGATTCTTTATTATTTGTGTCTTATAATAGATTGTAAGTATGAAAAATCTTTGTATCAAATATCAATTATTATTACTATTTTTTATTCTAATTAAGTTATTAATTATTTCATTTGTTTCATGGAGAAGGGAGCTTAAATCTAATTAAGTATTGTTTACATTTTAATTTTTTCTACAAAACATCTCGAAATAGTTTTGGAAAGTCTATGGCTATTAGGCAACGAACCACCTTAAATCTAATTAAGTATTGTTTACATTTTTATTTTTTCTTAAATTATTTATATGTCAAATAATTTATATTTGTCTTAAATGAATAGTGGACTGGTGGGGTGCACATGGAGGACCAAATGTTGATCTTACAAAGGTAGCATTGCGCATAATTGGCTTATGTTGTTCTTCTTTTAGTTGTGAGCGCAATTGGAGTACTTTTGAGTTAGTAAGTATACAAATATTCAATAAAGATTTTAATATTTTATATTTACTAATTTACCAATAAGTTTGAAATTATCTTGATTCAGATTCACACAAAAAAAAAAATAGATTAGAACATCAAAGGCTTAGTGATCTTGTATACATTCAATATAATCGTCGTCTACAAGCACGATTCCAAGAAAGACGTGAAAAGGGAAGAAATTACAATCCTTTGGTGCTTGATGAGCTCGACTGGAGTAGTGAGTGGATGGTGAACAAACCAGAGGAAGCTCTAGTTTTTGATGATGATAATCTCACATGGGATGTTGTAGAGGGAGCTCTTGGAACTGGGGCTCGAAATTTAAGAAGTGTAGTTGGAACTAATCGTCAAATAAATGAACTAATAGCTCAAAGGAATGAAGATTTAGATCATTTTGTAGTTGTCAGTGATGATGAAGATATTTATGATAATTATGGGCAAATGGCGAGTACCTCCATCCAACCAAACACATGTAATGTCAATGACGACTTACTAGATGATGATTCTAGTTGATCTTTTATGATTATTTAAAATTAATGTTAAAAATATTATTCATGCTAATATGTTATATTGTGCAATAGATAAGACATTTTGGATTTGACCACAATACTAGACTATGATATTTTTGTGTTCCCTTTTTTGTTATTACTTTCTCTGAAGTCTGTCTTGAGTCTTGACCATTGATTGCCACTATTTTTTCTTACTGTTACATGTTTACTGCTTCATGGTATTTGAGAATTGAGATAGGTCATAGGTATGAATGTATTGAGGTTTGAGAATTGAGAATTTGAGATATCATGATTCATGAATACATGATATTGGTAGTTGGAACATTTGTGCTTGCTACTTGTCTACTTCTTGTCATATTATGTGTTGAGAATTGAGATATGAAGATATCATGAATTCATGATATCAGAAGATTCAGAAGCTATGCTTAGTTGCTAACTGTTATGCTTAGTTAGTTGTTAACTGTTATGCTTAGTTAGTTGCTTAATGCTAACTGTCCATAATCCATATATCAGAAGCTATTCTTAGTTGTTTACTGCTAACTGCTAGTCTGCTATGAAGAAAAAAAATCTCCGGTTGTGTTTGTACTTGGTAAACATTATATCAAAAAAAAGGAAGCTTTAGACTGCGGTTATTATAATAACCGCAGTCTAAAGTATGGCAGGCATGTTATAGACTGCGGTTATTATTGTAACCGCTGTCTATATACAAATATAGACTGCGGTTATTTTAATAACCGCAGTCTATAGTCATAAGGATATAAACTGCGGTTATTCTATTAACCGCAGTATATAGCCTAAGCATATACTGCGGTTATTATAAAACCGCAGTCTATAGCATGTATACTATAAACTGCGGTTATTATAAAACCGCAGTCTATATTATGTGTACTATAAACTGCGGTGTTTATAATAACTGCAGTCTATATCCTTCAGGGTATCGACTGCGGTTATTATAAGTTATTATACTGCCTTTTTTAAAAAAAAATGGCGCCTTGCGACTTGCTCGGCTTAGTGTCGCCTAAGCGTCCGCCTTGACGCCTAAGCGTCAAGGCGCCCAGCGCTTGCCTTGGTTCGCCTTGACGCCGAGACAAGAATGAACACAAGATCACAAATAATAAATAAATGAATAAATCCCAAACAGTTAATTTTAAGCAATGCAAATAATTTTAAGGTGAGTAAATTCAAGCTTTCCTCCACATAGGAGGCCAAAAGCTAGAGTGTGCAAGCGGACAAATCCTGAAAATCAAGATGAGTTCCAAAGAACAAACAACTACTAAAGCAAAATATCCATAATAATACGAGTGGACAAGTTCATACAATAATGAAGAGAATATAGATCTGTACAACAAGAAAAACACTCATAAAATAAAGGGCTATGGGCGATGTCACGAAGATCTGGCAGTTGGGGACGCTTCAACAGTCATCGTAGAGTTGGGGTTGGCGGTGTGATGGTTGGAAGGAGAGGGAGGCAGCGGGTTCAGGGAGGGATGTTGTGGTTGGACGGAGGGGACTTAAGTGCCAATGGACTAAGAGGGGTTGTGTGGTGGCAGGGGTGCGTGTGGGGGTGGGAGGGAGGGGTGGATGGCGGAAGTGGGCTTGGGGAGATTGGTGGAGAGCAGTTGTCGGTTACTTGGGGAAACAGGGTCGTCGGCTGCTGATTATAGCCCTGGGCGCAAATTGAGCAACTGGAGGAGGCGGGTTGTAGACGTGGAGGAATCGGGTGCCTGTTGGGAGAAGTCAGCTAGGGGATGGAGGATGGTGAGGGGCATCTAAGGGAGGGGTAAACAAGGAAATAAAAAAATATAATAGCTAGGAGTCGTCGGTGGCTCGGGACTCACAGAGTCGTCACGACGAGAAAATTGCAGGATTCCAAAAAGATGATTTCTCCAAAATATGTAATGCCCCAGGATGGTTTCCCCTCATATTTATAATCAAAATTCAATAGGACGACCATACATCAACGATTGTGATTGGCCGTTAATGCAATGACCTCAATTTACCTAAATAACACATGAAAATAACAAAACAATATATGAAAAAATAGGTAAAAAAATCCAGACGCATCAATGATGTCAGATCACCGATCGGGTGAAGCTCAATTGCACGAGTAAACAAATGTGAGTACGGCCATGCAACGATCAAAATGAGGGGGATAATCCCCATCATATAGTCTTAAAAGTTCTGGGAAGCCTACCAATGAAATACGACTATGTTGTGGCGGTAATTGAAGAATTGAAAGACCATGACATCTTTACCATGGCTAAACCCACTTAAATTTGACAAAGGTTGTTCGAAAGAGAGAGAGAGTGTCGTCTGATAAAGAGGATTGGAAAGGTAATGACTCATAGCAGACTTCTAGGATGACAATTCTATGTGAAAAGAGGTGCATGAGTAAACTAAATCTCATATTAGAATTGAGGAAAAGTAAGTGGGTTATGTGCAATTCTTTAGGCTATAAAAATTTATTCCAAAATTAAGTGTGCTCATGTAGAAGTGCATTAAGGGTTTGTGCATCAGATATAATCAAGTAATACGAGAGAAACAATCAATAAAAGTAACAAATCACACAATCAGAAATAGAAGGTATGGAGCAGGGCCCCCAGATATCAGTATGAATAACGGCAAAAGGTACAGAACTAGGTAACGAAACATGATTAAATGAAGTACGATGATGTTTGTTAATAATGCAAACATCACACACAAGAGAATCAATGACAACACTAGACATAACAGAAAACAACAATTTCATAACAGAAGTAGACAGGTGCCCCAGGCGACAATGTCAGGAATACAATGAATGGGTAGTGCTGGAGTGAAGAGTCGGAGGAGGTGGAGTTGGGCTGGAGTTGAGCACATAAAGTCTATTGACTATGCTACCAGAGTTAATCACCTTCCTCGTCACCAGGTCCTGAAAAACACAAGAATGAAGAAAGGTCTCAAAGCAATGCATGAAGTTAGTGAGATGACTAATATAAAGTAAATTTTGAGAAAAATTGGGCATGAAGGACAGAGGATGAGAGAGGAGCAGGAGATGGAACCCTCTCCGTCAAAAGAGGAAAGAGAACAATCTGCAATGCTCACCTTATCGCATCCAAAGAGAGTGGTATATGAGATAAAACCTGTAGAGGACCCAGTCATATGATCTGTGGCCCCATAATCAATAATCCACTGGGTGGAAGGATGAGAGGCGTCAGAATGAGCACCTGGAAGTCTTGTGTGAGCATAGGAGGAAGTGGCAGAAGGCTCCGTAGAAAGGTCCTGCATCAAGCGTCGGAGGGCAAGCATTTCATCCGCTGTGAATGCACTAGGAGGGGCAGAGCCATCAGAGCTAGAATAGCTAGGACGAATATATGTGTAGCGTCAGAGAGATGAGCCGCATGAGAAGCATGACGACCAGAGGAACGCCCCAAACCACGATCACCACGAGGTGGAGCACCTCCCCTCGGCGGAGGGAACCCATGGAGCTTGAAGCAGGTGTCCCGAGTGTGGCGAGGCTTGCCACAATAATCACAGAGGAGATGGTCCTTATCAGAACCCTTCAACTTTGAGTCGCGTAATGGACGACTACCAAGAAGAGAAGGGGATGTAGCAGCCAAAGCAAAGCTCTCGGGCACAGTATAAGGAAGTGGGGTCTGGCGGCGATTGAATTCCTGCTGCACAATGTTGTAGACCTCGGGAAGAGAAGGTAACTGCAGATGCCCCAGAATCTGAACACTGATCTAATCAAAGTCCCGATACAGGCCATGAAGAAATTCAAATATGCGATTGTGGTCTTCTTGTAACAACCTAAAATAAAAATCCGTATAAAATATTTTGAGTTATATCCCCGATGATGAAAAAGGCATATATTTTACAATTTAGTTTTGATTATATATATTTTTTTTGGTTTGGATTTTCTTTACGAGTGTCAATAGCCGTTTTGGTTGGGTTGCCCTTTAATTTATTTGGGCTTGTTGTTTATATTGGGCTGGCTTTGAGCATTAAGGCTGGCTATTTTGTTTTGTGGGCTGATGTTTTGGGTTTGGTGGCTGGTTTGGCTTGCTGGCTAGTTGGTTGTGTTGTGCTGGCTGTATATTTGTATAAGTGTTGGCTAGGTATGATTTTGGTTTCCAGCAAGGGCATCTGGAGCGGTGCTTTGGCACGATGTTGCCGCTAGCCGCTGATTTCACTGTATAAAACGAGCCCAGTCTGCTTCTTCTTCCGCACTGCTTTCCCGTCTCCTTCCTGCTTCTGCGATTTCCCGGCGATTTCTTCTTCTTGCTGCTCTGTGTCAGCAGTGAAATCTTCTCCATCTTCTTCTCCTTCTTCTACTTCACCTTCGTCTTTCTTTGTGTCGAGCTAGCTGTGTCGTCGCTGTCGTGCTTCCGTGGCGACGATTTCGTCGCTGCTACTGTGCCGATTTCACCTCTTTGTCGCAGTCGACTTGCTGTCGACTAGGGTTCCTGCTACGGCTGCCTTCTCCTCCAAGGTTTCTTCTTCTTCTTTCTCTGACCGACTACTTTTCTGCTCTTCTCTTCTTCTTCTTCTACTGTTGTACCCGAGTATTAGTACTGCCCTGCTTATGTTGCTGCTACTGATTCTCTCTGCTTCTCCCTGCCTCTGTTGTTCTTCAGCTGCTGTCTCTACTCCTGATTTAGGGTTACTGCCGCTCTCGAGGTGCTCCCGTGTAGCTGTTGTCGTTGCTAAGTTGTTGCTCATTGCAGCTGCTCCCGAGCTGTTGCTACCTCCCTGCTGCTACTTTTGAGCCACTGCCTTCTTCCCCTTGGCTGGTTTTGTTTATTTCCTCTCTACTTGGTTAATTACTTTACTCTTTGGCTCTTTTTGAGTATTGGGGGTGCTAAATTGCTGATTGTGGGGGCTGACATGTGCTGAACAGCAAATTTTGTTGAATTTACAAGGGGTGGTTTACCCAAAATTTTAAGCTTTGTTAGACAGAATTTTGAAGGGACAGATGTCCATTTAGGGGCTGGTTTAGTCCATTTCGAGGCGTATTTATAGCTGTCCGGCAAAGTTTATAAGTGCTATAATATTTTTGACGTTTTCCGATCTCGAATTTCCGATGTTTTTAGAAACTGTAACTCCTTTATGAACACGATTAGAATGAGACGCAGCCCAGTAAAATGAGTGTTATTACAGTGGTTTCCGCAACCAAGACCGAATGGGAAGAAACTGAAGATGGCGTCACAAGACAATCGTGATAACAATGCAAATAAAGGTGTGAATAAAGGCAAAGCTGTTGTGAGTATTTTATTTCTAGGAATTATATTTATTCAAGTATTTCGGTATTTTTCCTATTTTTCTTTTAAAGAAACATTGTCTGTGCATATGAGTAACGCAATGATATAAATATCGCCAATAAAAATGTGGGCGAGGGAATAACTATCTGAGGGGATGTTTTAAACACACTTTTTCTTTTATATCAAGAACAGAATAATAAAAATTCGGCATGAGAAAATGCAAAAGTTTTGAATCCTATGATGTAGAGGAATCTACGGATGGATTCACCAGTAGGGGTGAGCCTACGGAAAGCCCTTAAGTGAGAAGCCTTTAAGTGGGTGATGGTCAAAAGATGCATAACCAGAGCATTTCCTATTATATGTAATTAAAATTAAAAGGGCTTAAGGGTTAGTATTATTATATATTTTTGAACATTTTGATTTATTGGAATGTAAGCATATTGTTATCTCTCATTTTCTGCATGTAAAACTGTTTCACGAAATATTGTTCTCACATAGTCATAATGATTAATACACCCTCCATATAATGAGAGCGAGCGGCTCGCGCAAGTCGGAGAGTGCGAACAATGGAGCGGCACGGAAGATGGAGCGGCGAGCGGGTGAAGCGGGCGGGAGATTAGGGCACCAGGAGCGTATCTAGCTCTGATACCATGTTGAGCGGCAGAAAAATGATTAATTCATTTGGAAAAAGAACCCTCTCTATATATGGAGGGTGTATTACACCATATCCTAACCAAACATAAAAAATAAAAATAAAACATATTCTAACACGAACAATTTTCTCTACTTGATTGAACCTACGAGGAAGTAGCAAGCTTCCAAGTGACCAAAAACGGAAACTACATAAATAGTGACACAATGCTCACGACAAAGGCTATATATGGCCAGGTGATTACAACAACAACACTCAAGCCTCTATCCCATTATAGTGGAGTCGGCTATATGGATCCTTTGTCGCCATTGTGACCTATTTTTGTCATAATCTCACTAATGCGTAAGTACATCATGTCTTTTCTTATAGTTTCATTCCAAGTATTTATCTACCCTTCCCTCGTTTAACATGCTTAGTGACTAGACTTTCACAACGCCTAATCGGTGCCTCTAATGGTCTCTTTTGTACGTGTCCAAATCATCTTAGTCGAGCTTCTCGCATCTTCTCTGCAACTGGTGTTACTCCTGTCTTATCCCAGATACATTCATTCCTAATTTTATCCAGTCTCGTGTGTCCACACATCCACCTAAGCATTCTCATCTCCGCAACTCCCATTTTTTGCTCATGTGCACAATTCACTACCCAACACTCAGAACCATAGAGCATCGCTGGTCTAATTGCAGTACGGTAAAACTTGCCCTTATGTTTTAATGGTACTTTACAATCACATAAGATCCCTGACGCGCCTCTCCACTTCAACCAACCCGCTTGAATTATATGTGTCACATCTTTATCAATACTTCCGTCTTTTTGAACTATCGATCCAAGATATTTAAAACACTCACTACGGGAAATATTTTGATCGCCCAACTTACTAATGAAGTCATCCGTCCTTCCTGCACTGCTAAATTTAGGCTCCATATACTTCGTCTTTGCCCTGCTCAACCTAAAATCTTTCCTTTCTAACGTGTCCCGCCAAGATTCAAGTTTTGCATTTACACCCTTGCGCGTCTCATCAACCTATCTCTTGTGCGCTTTAACATCACAAAGGGGGTCACTTTCATTAATGGTGAGAGAAGTACACAGATCCATAAGAGTATGCGAAGGTTTGCAACAAAACATACCCGCATCAGATAGACAATCTAAGACATACTTTCACTAATTCACAAAGATTCCTTTTGGTGATCTGAAGTTCTCTAGACCAAGAAAGTATATAAGATCACCCATACCTTTGATGTCAAAGGAGTACTCATTACTTTTTTCACATGAGAAATAAATATGTACCTATCCCAATAATGTCATCAACAGAAACTAGTGGAATGGTGAATCCACTAGTACTAATATGTGCGAAAAAAGTGTGATCATATTGTAAATATGTGAATCATATATCATAGACAAACCTACTAAATCATTGAACCATGTCTGAGTATGCGAATGTTACATTTTTTACATCTAATTGATAAATATGCCACTGAAGAGAGGCAATTAGAGCAATGACAACATGAACAGAAGTAAGATTGTCAATTGGAGCAAAAGTCTCATGGAAATCCACTACATAAGACAATGAAGCCATGGGAGACAAGGCGAGCTTTGCACAGAGCTGCAACATCATCGGAGTGATGTTTGAGTTGAATACTAACGACATGTGATCGCTTTTTTCCAGGGGCAATAAAATAAGGTCCCATGTCCGATTTTGAAGTAAGCTTACCATCCCCTCAAAGATCGCATATTTCTAAGATGAGCAAGAGCATAGCTCATAGTGCGAAGCATGAAAGTATTATCAATGGCTGAAAATAGGGCAATCAAACTAGGCGGGAGATATTGATAAGAGGCATACTTAACCAAATGATGAGTGTTCACACATGTACATGTTGCAATAAGAAGCTATAGGGATGGGTCGATAAAAGATACAAACTCAATGCCAGAATGAAGGGTAGAACGAGATATGCCTAACCTTATGTAGGAATATTCTAGCAGGGGGAGTGAGCGTTGGAAGCTCAGATGATGACTATATGAAAGGCCAAAGTGATAGACTACCTTAGGTGTCGGAAACGGAAGAGAAGTCGCAACATGCTCCTAGGTAATATCAACAACTCCTAGGATGAGGGATCGGGAGGTTCCTACATGTGAGATAAGGGAATTGATTCTGTTAGAGAAATAGGATATATTGTAAAGGGCCCATTAATTTGGCTCATTTTATTCTCTCTTGCTTTAGTCCCACATCTCTTGTATAGGACCCTTCTCCTCTCTCCTCTCCTATATATATGTTCTCATACTTGTTTTTGATATATGAAAAAGTGTTTATAAGGTTTGGGACCATTTCTCTACATGGTATCAGAGACTGCGGTCCTCTAGCTGCGGTCTTCCCTTGTCTTCAAACCGCCCAGCCCGCCTTCCCCAGCGGCCTGCCATTTTGTCCGCTCCGATCTCCGCTTCTGTTGGTCGCGCGATTTGTTCTAGCCGCTCGAGTTCCTACTCGCGGCCTCTCTCCTCTAGCCGCACGAGTTCCTACTCGCGGCCCCTCTCTTCTAGTCGCTCGAGTTTCTACTCGCGGTATCTCTTCTCTAGCAGCTCGGCTGCCTCCCGCGGCCTGCCTTTTGCGGGCTGTTTGTTTCTATCCGCTTGACTCTGCGGTTTGCCCCTCTCAGTCCGCTCCTTTTTCGCTGCCTCCTGTTGCTCTCTTTCTCCCGTGGATCCACCCCCCCTGCTTCTTATAGCCTTCTCTCCTCCAAATTCCGTGGGGCCACCTTCTCTCTTATTCTCCGCTGTCCGCTGCGGACTCCTTTCTCGCCGCGGCCTGTCTTCAGTCCGCTGTTTTGCTCTCCGCTACCGCCTGTCCGCGGGCTGCCTTGCTCGCGACCTGTTCCAGCTCGTCGGCTTCTGCCTTCTCCATCCGCTTGTCTCTCTACTCGCGGTTTGCCCTGTTCGCTGCTGTGCTCCGCCCGACCGTGCGGGCTATTCCTATCTCACCCGCATCTTGGTCGCGGTCTCCTGCCTTCTCTTCACTGTCCGCGCGGCTTGCCTCTGTCTGCTGCGGACTTCTTCTCCCTGTCCCCTTCGCCTTTGGTCGCGGCCTCCTCCAGCCGCTTGTGTTTTCACACCTTGACCGGGCGGTCTCTGCTCTAGTCGCGCGGACTCTCCTCTCTTGCGGACTGCTCTTGTCCGTCGGCCTTCTCCTGTCTGCTGCGACCTGCTCAGCTTTCTGCGGCCTCTGCTTGGTTGTTCTGCTTGGTGCTCGGCTTGGTGCTCCTCTACGGCCTCTGCGGCCTGGTCTTTGGCAACCCCTATCAGGATGTGTGCCTCTTCCGCACTAATCACCCCACCACTGGGCTCTGTGGTGTCTATCTCTGATTGCGGAAGCTCCTGTCTTGTTCACAGTTCCTCATGGATTTTGGACTCCGGTGCGACGCACCACATTACCCCACTACAGCCTCCACACTACCTGGCCTCCGCGCATCCTAAGTTCATCACTGTTGCAAATGGGGATACCACTCCCGTCTCTGGATCCGCTGACATCCCTCTTACTCCCTCTATTACACTTCGCTCTGTTCTTCATGTTCCCGGCACTCCTTTTAATCTTCTCTCTAATAGTCGTCTAATTCACGACCTCAATTGCGACATAACCTTCTCTTCCACTTCTTGTGTTGTGCAGGATAGCAAGACGCGGAACATCCTCGGTACCGGGCGGCTGTCCAATGGGCTCTACATTTTCAGTTCCCCTTCTCCCACGGCTCTCTCCACCATCTCTTCTTTTGAATGGCATCGTCGTCTTGGGCATGCTCCTCTTCCAATTCTCCAGAAAGCTCTTCCTAATGTTTCCCTTTCTGAGTTTCGGTGTGAGTCTTGCACTTATGGCAAACAACATCGTGTCTCCTTTACCTCCCCTAGTACTCGGTGCGATACCCCCTTCTCCTTAGTACATTCTGATATCTGGGGGCCATATAAGCTCACGAGTGTTTTTGGCTATCGGTATTTTGTCACATTTATCGATGACTACTCACGCGTTACCTGGTTATATTTACTTCGAGATCGTACTGAACTTCCCTCCACTTTCCGTGCCTTTCTGGTAGAGATTCGTACTCAGTTTTCTACCTGCGTCAAAATTCTTCATACCGATAATACGCGCGAGTATACGGGTCGCACCTTCTCTAATATCTGCATCGAGTTTGGTATTGTTCATCAGACCTCATGTGCATATACTCCTCAACAGAACGGCGTCGCCGAGCGGAAGAATCGACACCTTCTCGAGGTCGCCCGCTCTCTCATGTTTCAGATGCACGTTTCACCTCTCTATTGCAACTTTGCCGTCTCTACTGCATGTCATCTCATCAACCTCATGCCCTCATCCAGCTTGAACTTCGTGGCTCCTGTCACTCTTCTCTTTCCTTCCAAGGCTCTGTTCTCTCTCACGCCCCGAGTTTTTGGATGCACATGCTATGTTCATAACCTGGCTCCGCCCACTAACAAGCTCGCTCCCCGAGCAACCAAAGTGATGTTTGTTGGCTACTCCCGCACTCAAAAAGGCTATGTCTGTTATTCTCCTGCCAACAGTAAACTCATCATCTCTGCAGATATCACATTTTGGGAAGATCAACCCTTTCATACCCTCTCTACAGACTCGTTTCTTCCTCCTCCTCTCATTCGGCCTGTCGTCCCCGTTACGTCTCCTTCCCCTCCTCTACTTCCAACACCTACCCCCCCCCCCCCCCCCCCGTCAATCCGTCCTACGCCGCCTATCATCCAGGTGTACTCTCATCGCCCTCCGAGCTCTCATGCCCTGCCACGGCCTCCCTCTACCGATGTGATTTTGCGGCCTGCTGATCCGGCGCCTATCTCCACAGCTCATCCCATGGCGAATTATGTCTCGTTACATCGTCTGTCCCCAACCCTTCACACATTTGCTACTTCATTGTCCTCTATTTCTGTTTCTAATTCTATGCAGGAGGCTTTGCTACATCCAGGTTGGCGTGTTGCCATGGATGAAGAAATGCGCGCCCTTTGGGCGAATCAAACTTGGGATCTGGTCCCTCTACCACCGGGGCAGCCTACTGTTAGTTGCAAATGGGTTTTTGTCATCAAGCATGCTTCCGATGGGACGGTTGACCATCTTAAGGCCCGACTGGTGGCTCATGGCTTTACTCAACAACACGGTCTCGACTATGAGGAGACCTTCTCTCCGGTCGCCAAGCTTAACACGGTTCGCGTCCTTCTCTCGGTCGTTGTGCATCGTCGGTGGCCCTTGCACCAACTTGATATCAAGAATGTGTTTCTCAATGGCGACCTCCAAGAAACCGTCTATATGCAACAACCTCCCGGGTTTGAGACCACGGGGGAGTCCAGAGTTTGTCATCTTAAGAAATCTATCTATGGTCTCAAACAATCCCCGCGGGCATGGTTCGATAAGTTCAGTAAAGCTGTTCAGGCAGTTGGTTTTACTCGGAGTTCGGCAGACTTCTCTCTGTTCACTCGACATAGAACAACAGGCACGGTTCTCCTTTTGGTATATGTTGATGACATCCTAATCACAGGCGATGACTCCAAAGGGATACTCGAGGTCAAACAACATCTTAGCTCTGTTTTCCAAACAAAAGATCTGGGCAACCTTCGATACTTCCTTGGCCTTGAAATTGCAAGACGTCCTGATGGCCTTGTCCTATCCCAACGAAAGTACTGCTTTGACCTTCTCTGTGATGCTGGCTACTCCGGGTGTAAACCTGTAGATACACCGATGGATGCCAATCACAAGCTATGTGCCCACGGGTCTGACTCTGATGACCTGCTTTCAAACCCTGAGTATTATCGAAGGCTTGTAGGAAAACTGATATATATGACAGTTACAAGACCTGACATCTCATTTGCTGTCGGAGTAGTCAGTCGGTATATGCATGCTCCTCGAGGATCTCATTTACACGCCGTGGAACGGATCCTCGGATACCTGAAGAATGCACCAGTACAAGGGTTGGTATATAAACCATCTTCCTCTTTATCTCTTGTTGCATATTCTGATGCGGACTATGCGGGCTCCCTGGATGATCGACGCTCTACTACGGGTTTTTGTACCTACTTTGGAGGGAATCTCATTACATGGCACAGCAAGAAACAATCTGTTGTTGCTCGCTCTTCTGCTGAAGCTGAGTATCGTGCAATGGCCGCCGTTGTTTCTGAACTCACCTGGCTGGAGGCTCTTCTTGGTGATCTAGGGGTCACCTTATCCTCGCCAACTGTTCTACTTTGCGATAGTCAGGCCGCAATCCACATTGCGAAGAACCCAGTTTTTCATGAAAGGACCAAACACATTGAAGTTGATTGTCACTTCATCCGTGAAAAGGTTCAGTTAAAGAAGTTAGAGCTAGAGCATGTTCCCGCTTCTAAGCAAGTTGCTGACATCCTAACCAAGGCATTGCCCCGGCATTTGTACCATCAGTTCTTATCCAAGCTTGGTGCCTACGATTTGTATGCTCCAGCTTGCGGGAGAGTGTTAGAGAAATAGGATATATTGTAAAGGGCCCATTAATTTGGCCCATTTTATTCTCTCTTGCTTTAGTCTCACATCTCTTGTATAGGACCCTTCTCCTCTCTCCTCTCCTATATACATGTTCTCATACTTGTTTTTGATATATGAAAAAGTGTTTATAAGGTTTGGGATCATTTCTCTACAGATTCAACAAGTTCCTACATGTTAGCAAAGGCAAGTGAGAGAGTAGAAGATAAGGAAGAAAAGGGGGTAAGCTCATGAAAGGTGACATCCCAACTAATAAGAAGTTGATGAGTAACAGGATGATAGCATCTATAACCTTTTGACTGATTGGCGTATCCTACAAAAATAGGATAGAGAGAATTATCATCTAACGTATACCGCAAGGATCTAGTATTGAACATAGACATACAACCAAACATACGTAAAAGTGAGGAGAAATGTGCAAGAGTATGATTCATACGAGACAATGGGCAAGAACCACCAAGAACGTGTGTATGCAACATGCTGCTGAAATAACAACTTGTAAGAACGACAAAGGATGAAAAACATTATGGCAAACAAGAAGGAAGTGAGTGGTTCCCATGAGATGTCGGATCTTCCTTTTTGAAATAACATTTTGTTGGAGCATATAGGGGACAAGACAAGTGTCTAATAATTCAAACTGAGAGGATGGATATTATTTGTCACTATTAATGCAAAGAATTGCAACATGATTCTGAAATTGAGGCATGAAAATATTTAGACATCGAAAGAACTTAAAAAGAAAAGCTCATGTCATTTGAGAGAAATCAAGAATAGAAGTAACATAATATCAATATCCATCTACAAAAATAACAGGAGACGGTCCCTAAAAATCAAAATGCACAAGTTCAAACACATGAGTACTATGAGAATTATTAGAAGGATAAGAGTATCTAACATGCTTAGGCCTCATTTGGCACGGAGGTGAGGCTGTGCGGATTTTAATCCGCGCCACGCAACTGCGACATCGGTTCCCAAGGCGCAGATGAAATCCACGCAGAATCGCGCCTTTTTAGTGGCAGAGCTGATCTCCACCGCCGGCCGCGGCTTGGCCTGGCGGTGTCGTTCGTCCGACCGTGGCGGATCAGCCCTACCAAACGAGGTCTTAATGAGAGAACAAACATCATACTGTAACACAAAATTAGGAAAGACAGTTTTGGAAATAAGAGAAAAATACACAGCATCGAAGTTCACATGTCCTAAATGGGTAAGCCATAATGCAATATCATCCTTGGTAACATGAGACAATATAGGTAAAACAGTAAAAAATGAGGAAATTTCAGGTGGGGGTCACGGATAAGGAGTAACAACCGATTCTTGAAAGTAATACCAACACTCAGGTACCCTGCCAAAAAATTTATTTTAACAAGTTATGCAAAAGGCAATGTGTATGAAACAAAGTTACACTACAATTGATGGCACAAATCAATGCACTAATAGATAATAAATTGGTCCATAAGTGGGGAACCCGGAGGATATTGTTTAAGCTAAATGAAAGATAATTATAGAGAAAACCCCACCCACTAACGGGAGTCAACGAACCATCAATCATACACACAAGGGTATGCGTAGGGTGAGGTGAGCCGTGAGGAAATGACACACATGCCATATGATCTGTCGCACCATAGTTTATGGTCCAACCAATAGCAGAGGAGATAGCATTTGCAGTGCTAGCAATGAGAAAATATATGATATACATGTAGGTGCGGTGGAGGGAAACTCAGAAATGGAAGTAGAGGGGGCAAGAGATCCTTGGAGATGGAAAGACTGTTGTGACGTGCGGAAGGAACAAAATTCAGACAATTCAATACAGAGACGATCCTGATCAATATAAGTGAACTCCATAGAGGTGTTATACTAAGGATGCAGGATAAAACACCTCCAATTGGGATGACCAAGTCTCTAACAGTAAGATCATTAGTCCATCAAGGTTGAGAGATACACCACGCCCAAAAAATTTACCTCAATCACGCATAGTACTCTCCATTATCCTCAGTAAATATTTGACTCAGTAACATGAATTAATTGCATTGAAAAAGCAATCCTTTTTGTAGTAGTAGACTGACCAAGTGTTCTCATAATAAGATGGTCATGCTCTACCTCAGAGAATTTAGACGCAATGATATTCAATGAAGGTAAAGGGTTAGTAGATAGGACAGGTTGTCTGAGTATGTTGTATTCATCATGAAATCCACCTAAGTACTGCTAAGATTATGCTCCCCTTTTGTGCAACAAAATATGAAAGCATGCTCGAAGTAAAATATTTGAGATATTGCGGAAGGTGTCTAATTTTTCCCACATGGCCGAGAGTGTGTTATGGGTCTAGTCGGTAACATTGTCAAAGGTGGCGGTGGAGACAGAGATACAAGGGGAGTCGAGCTCAACCCGCAGAGAATACGAGGGGAGAGGAAGAAGAGGAGTCGTGCCCAACCCAAACCCTAGAAATGGGAGGAGTAGAAAAGCACTCTAAAGAGGAATAGAACACTCATAATTTCATTCATGTCTTATACAATGACCCAAATGGTCTATTTATAAACCCAAGACATTAACCCTAAAACATTAAATAAAAGATAGCACGAAAAATGTTTAGACTCTAAAGACCCTATTTGACTCATACAACTCGAACTCGATACATAAAGACTCGTAATAAAAGTATGTGTTAAAGAACTGCTAATAGATGACTGGCCATGTGAGACACTAACATCCCGTCCGCCCTTCAAATCAAGTCTGTCATCAATCTCGAACGAAGCTTGCACGATGTGATCATCTGGCACTTGGATTTCCCGCCAGAACTCTTGATAGTGTGCTACTGTAACAGTGACTGCATCGAGTGGCGGGCCGTCATCGTGATCACATATGACATAAGAGACTGCAGGGATCTGCTGTGGCAGAGGCGCTGCGGAGAGAAAGTTGTCGTCCAGAAGCCTGGAGTCAGGGCGAGTGTGCCCGGTGAATGCAGACATATAGGGGCGACAGAGAACCCCGTTGAAGGTGATCCGCAGCGATGAGAGGCGGCAGTGCCGAATGGCAGCGGGCGTCAGAAGGAATCACCGAAACCGGTGACTGGAGCCAAAGTTGCGGGATGGACACCGCAGGGACTGGTGACAACAATATAAATTATGGTGACATCACCGTTAGGCTAGGAGGCAACGACAATTGTGTAAACTACAAGGAGGGAACTACTGGGGGGTGGCGCGTTAAGAAAAAGGCAGAGGCGGTGGAACGTCTGTGGGCACTGGTGGGATGGATGAATACTATCGTAAAATTGGCGGCGAGGAAGATGGAAGTTGCGTCAGGAGGTGACCTACAGGGTTCCGCAGTGGCATGGGACAGGGCAAGCTGGGATGGACGGTTGCGTTGGTGGAACCTGTGGTTTTTCCGGTTGGATCGGCCCCTGAAACATCGATCAATGTTGACGGTGAGCCGCACAAGCGTGTCGTCATATGACACGGACATTTCCAGTAACTTTTGGAAAATCGAACGAAGGGGGACTTGCTCGCCGGAGCTCATCATCATGCCGCAGTAATTAATTAAATCAATTAATCTAATGAAGAATTAATTAATCAATTAATTGGATTAAAAGTTTGGGAGAACTTTTTGTAGATGTTGCGACTGCGTGAAATGGGTTGGTTTGTTGTTGTTTGGTGGGATCGAGGAAGATATGAGTGGATCAAAGGAGCGGCTGGAGTAGCGACAGAAGGCTCCAACTGGCCTGGACGCGAAAATATGGTGCAGTGAAGATCCTGTGATGGTGTCGTCTACTAGCAGTCTAGCACTGAGGTCGTAGGGAACTAAGAGTTGTGACAAGGCTATGGGATGAAGGGATCGACATGGTATGTTGTGGGCGATCCAAATGGAAAAAGACCACCGGTGACAGAGCTTGAAGAAGATCGATAACGTGGTAAAAGACTAATGGAGGGTAGGAAGAGTTGTTGTCTAAGAAGTCGAGTCCAATTCCGATGTGAGATTCTTTTCATTCATGCACCTTCTTTCACCTAGAAACCTAACATCATAAAAATCTGTCAGGAGGTGTCTTTCTCTAAGTTTTTTTCCCCAAAGATACTCCCACCCACATCAGACTGCCCACATCCGATTCCGGATGTTATAGACGCACAACTTCAGATTAGTTCATCCCTGAACCACACATCATACTATATATGAGGTTTGGCTTTCATACTATTTGTAATTACTCATATTACAATATCTAAAATATTATATATTTTGATTCAGTAGATCTCGTACTAAGCTAAATCGTATAATTTCATCACTTTCCACATGGATTACGAATATTTCCAATGAGATCACAGATCTTAAGTTACTCGCACCAGAGCACACTTAAATGTAGAGTTCATAACACAACTCCACAACTTACTCTGAAAAGGCATCTCTGATATATATGGGACCAAACTATTACTTATGCTAAAATCTAAATTACTTTCTTCAAATTTTGATTTGAGATTCAATTTATTCATGCACCTTCTTTCACTAATAACTTGTCAACAATTGTTTTCCTCTAAACTTCTCTGTTGCAAAGACATTTTCCGCCCATATTGGATCACCTTCATCAAACTCGAGTGTTACAGACCCACCAAATTTTGATCGGTCAATCCCGCACCTGCATCATGCTATAGGAGGTCTGATTTTGGTATCATTTATAATGATTCAACTTACAATGTTTGAGATATTGCCCACTTTAGTTCAACTCATCTCATACTAAGTTGAACCACACAAAGCATACTTAACTATGGAGTTCCTAACACAACTTCATCACTTGTTTTAAAAAAGCATCTCTAATATTTGAGAGTTCAAATTATTACTTACGCAATATTTTTTCTTTCAATTTTGATGTAAGATTTAATTCATGTTTACACATTTCACTTAAAAGTCTGGCATCCTAAAAGCATGTCATGAGCGGCCTTTCTTTCAAATTTCTCTGCCCAAATGACACTTCACCCTCATCAGATTCAGGATGTTACAGTCGAAGCAATAATGTCGCACACTAAACCAAATTAAAACTCAATTGCGAGAACTTCTCATTTCAGAGAGTAGATCAAGAAGCAAGTGTCAATCAAAATATTATGTGAATGAATAATCAAGTGTGATTGAAGTTTTCCTTTTATAATACACACACCATACATAATATGTAGTTGGTTCAATAAGAAAATTACATAAAAGATATAATTAAACAACTTATTCTCCGGCTCCTTTGTTATAATAACGGAGTTAAATTGAGAATCAATTTACAACAGTTAAATTGAGAATCAATTTACAACAGTTAAATTGAGAATCAATTTACAACAGTTAAATTGAGAATCAATTTACAACAGTTAAATTGAGAATCAATTTACAACAGATATGGAGTTAGCTGAAGATTAGGGATTAAGTTTTAAATATGCTCTAAAATTGCAATGCTTCGTTCCCAGTTCGCTATAGTTAAAGCTAATATTATTTCTATGATGATTGTGGTTATGCGGTGTGAATCCATGGGCATGAAAACAAAATTTTTCAGGAAATTAAAAGGTAATGCATTTTGATGCTTAATTTACAGTTTAAATAAAATGGAGTTAATTTCATACCACGGGTGCCAAAGAGTATAAAGAAGATGACATATGTCCATAATGGAAGGCTGCAGTCATTGGAGCAAAACAATTGAGTGAAAATAGTTTAAGCATCTTAAAAAGAGAACAAATGAGTCCAATAATGATGGACGATTCTGGTATTACATGTATTTACCATTTACCTGATTGTGACTAACGACTTGAAGTCTTTATCAAGTGTTCTTCTAAGAAACTTCTGAAAGTTGAATTTAGTATTTCTGCCAAGATGAGCCTATTGTCAACCACAAGATACTCTTAATTACTTAATAAAAGATAGATTAAAAATAAACAAACAAAATAGTCAGAAACTTATGTAGAAAAACAGTAAAGAATCAGAAACTTTTTACAGTCACATTGTTCTGAACCATATATCAGCGTCTAGAGAGCAAGAAAATTACATCAATAAAGCCCCTTCGAAGGGCAAAATAATCGGCTTTTGATACTGAACCTGTGAACGGTCTCAGAAGGCATACCTGTTAAAAATAAAGCAAATATGAATGGCTTAGAGATGTAAGTTTTGACTAATCTTTCAAAGAAGAAAAATCGAACCTAATTATATGGAGTAAACAAACACAGAAGTAGCCTGAAATAAAATTGGCACACTAGAACACAAAAATGAGGTGATTTGATCAATAGAGTGTCCATCTACGTCCGCAGAGCAAGGATGGGAAAATTTATTATTTCAAAATGAGGAGAGGATGACACCTTACAAGAGGTCAAACAAGAACGTGTTCACAAGAACATTAACTGTATATCCAAACTAAATCATCGATATATAATGCTAGCAAAGAAGACAATTGAACATAAGAGAAGGTGACATCTAAAAGAGTCATTCAAGTTAACACCTTTATCAAGACGGTCACTAAGTAGGACTCCTATCAAAAGGCCCCGGCATCAACCTGCAGAAACAAGTTGGAGAAACCAACTCGCTAAGACCAGCCAACATAAGTGTCGACTTCAGATTGACTAGAGAACCTGCAAGTATATATGCATAATCTATAGTTGATTTTCTCTTATCAAGTTACCAACAAAATCTGTGTCAGCATAGCCATGTGATTGTATTTGAAAAGATATATCAGTAATTATTATTGTTAACGGGAGAAAGAGAGAAGAGAATCATTCATTCTTATATTCCTGGGGCTATAACCATGTATATATAAGCATAAGATATGGTTAGGGTTCACATCCATTATATACATTTATCCATATACCCCTCATTGTATAGCTACATATATTTACATATAACGCTCTCCCTCAAGCTGATGAGTATATATCATCAAAACTCAACCTATTACACATGTAGTCAATTATAGGGCCCCTAGGTGCTTTAGTCATGATCTTTATCATATGATCGTTTAGATTAACAAAGGAGGTGTGGATCTCCTCGGACACTTTCTATCCAACAAGATGGCAGCCAATCTAAATGTGTTTGTATTTGACACACGCATACATATAAATAATAATAATAATAACAAATAAATAATAATCATAACATAATAGGAGATAACTGACGGAGGATCCGTAACACTTCATCCGTCCTTGACATCGAGCTCGAACTCCATCTGGATGGGCGGATCATATGACAACTTGATCTCCCGCCAGAACAAGGCCTGATAGCGCGTAGCAGTGGCGGCGGTGTCTGGAAGTATCGGCGGCGGCGGCGGAAAGATGCGTGGCGGAAGGAATGGCTTCCGCAAGGTCCGTGGAGCGGTGGTGAACAGCAGCCACAAGGAGGGCGGAAACGCGACGGCCGACAGCAGGAACGAATCCGTCGAAGTCAACGGAGCACGGAGCGGCAGAAGAGGCGGCGATGCGGTCGGTGGAAGCGACAAGACAGGGGCCGGCGGAGTAAGAGCCGAGAGATGTGGCTGTGAGATGGCCGGAGGAGGCGGCAATGCCGGGGCCGGCAGAGGAAGAATCGATAGAGGAAGCAGCGAGTTGACCGGAGGTGGCGGAGCGGGTGACCGGAGAGGTGGCGGGAACGGTGGAAGGACAACCACCGTGGCTAGAGATGGTACATCAGTGGCCGGTGGCGGCGACGGCGGTGGCGGTGACGGCGATTGCACGAGGCGAGACGGTGGGGATAGCGAGGCGAGTCGGGGAAGCATGCACTCAAGCAGCGCTTCGAAGCTATCAAGCCGAGCGAGTATTTGGGCGAAGAGATCCGCGTTGGCGGTGGAGAATAGAGTGGACATGATGAGAATGAGAAATAATTAATTAATTAATTGAATAATTAGGTAATAATTAGGAGAAGATTTGAGCATGTAATTAATCTTGGTGATTAATTAAGAGAAGGAAGGGAGATAGGGAGTGTGCTGTAAGATATTAGAGGGGTGGGCTCCAAAAAAATAAAGAAAATAAGAGGCGTGGCTGAGAATGTCAGAAGGGAAAAAAAGCCTGGGGGTGGGAGAAACACGGTTGCGGAGTAATGATGAAAGTTGTTGTCAAAAAAAGACAAAATAAAACTTGTGTGGGGAGAGGTAGCGTGCAGGCGGGAAAAAATTGATGGGTCCAGGAAAAATAAAATAAAAGAGGAAAAGTAAGATGGGTGCAGAGGTATTGGGCCCGAGACTGCGGCTTGTCAGATGGGAGTGTCGCTTGCTGGGCTCGAGAAGTCGCAGGAAAGGCGGAGAGGGCACGTAATGGACGGAAGCGAACGACAAATCGTGGGGGGAGGGCGATCGGCGGCTGGGAAGAAGGCTCGGCATGGAGAAGGCAGTGGACATCGTCGACGATGATGGAGATGGCGGGCTGGGCTGCGTAAGGAAACGGATGCGGCGGACTGGTTGCGATTGCAGGTCGGTGCTACGGGGAAAGAGGATGATGACGTGTGGAATCAGCAGAGAAGAGCAGTGTTGGGTTGCGGAGACGAGGGTTGGAGGGCGGCTGGCTGGTTAGAGTAGTTGAGGGCTTCTGAAAGGATGTCGGGCTTGGGCTGGACTGAGAAGTGGATGCAAACGCTGGGGGAACATCGGAAGTATTGCAGCGTTGGGTTGCGGCTGGAAGTGACGTCAACGGTGGGCTTCCGCGAGGTTGCTGGAGGCGTTGGGGGGTGCAGCGGCAAGGGGTTTGTTGACGCCGAGGAAGAGGTGTACAGGTCGGGAAGGGAGAGTAGCGACAGACTGCGAGGAATGGCGAAAACGGCGACCGGGGAGATGAAAGTGCCTCTGGTACCAAGTTGTTACGTGCCTATTTTAGTGGATCGTCGGAGGGCTGCGGGTGGAGGATACAAGAGATTAAATCCCCTAGGAATGATGGAGGAGATGAGAGAGAGGTTGAAACCCTAGAAGGGGGGAGGTGAGAAGAGAAAAACTAGAGAGAGAGAAGCTTGAGAAAGAAGAACTTGATTAATTTCTTGCATAAGAGTTACATGACCCCAAAGGCCATATATATAGGCGTCGATGACATAGCTGTAAATAACACAAACATTTATCAAATAATAAAAACATCTAACGCTACGACAACTATGACTCGATACAACATGACTCGATTCAACATACATATAAATAATAATCATAACATAATAGGAGATAATTGACGGAGGATCCGTAACACTTGACCTCTCTCTCATCTCCCCCACCATTCCTAAGGGATTTAATCCCTTATATCCTCCACCCGCAGCGCTCCGACGATCCACCAAAATAGGCATGTAACAGTCTCTTTTGTGGAGCATGAGATTTGATACAATGTGTGTGACGGCCTGATTATCACACAAAAGCTCCATAGACTCATTATATAAGAACCCTAACTCAGTTTGTAATTGTTTTAACCATATTAGCTGACATGTGGCCACAGCCATAACACGGTATTCAACTTCTACACCCGATCTTGTCATAACTGATAGTTTCTTACTTTTCCAAAACATCAAATTCCCTACAAGTAAGAATGCAATATACTAATGTGGAACGTCAGTCTGGAAGAGATCCTGCTCAACTGGCATCATTATATCTTACACCCTGTTAATGACCTCGGTTCTGAAAAAAGCAAACCTCCACCTGGTGTTCCTTTCCAAGTACCAAAGAATTTGACAATTGCTTTTCATAGCTCCCCGCAAGGTATGTTGAGAAACTAACTAACCACGAATGAGATATTTGTTCGTATGACAATGAGATAGTTCATTTTCCGAACTAGTCATTAGTATCATCCTGAATCTCCATAAGGCTGCTTGACCAGGTAAAAACTTGGAAGCTTGATCCATAAATGAATCTAGCGGCTTCGACCCGAGCATATATGATTCTTCCAAAGTGCCCAGAATGTGTTTTTTTCTAGAGATATGAAGATATTCCTATGTGTTCTGGCTACCTCAATCCAAAGGAAGTATTTCATCTTTCTTAAGTCCTTAGTTGAAACAAATATTGAAGATGAGTCTTGAGGAGGTAGATTCCTTAATCATCATCTTCAATAACGATGATATCATGAACTAGGCCTGAAATTTAAAAACCAAAACCGCAACACCACACCGTTTTCGAACCACATTGATTATAATAATATATATTTTTTATATCTTATAAATATGTTACAAATTTTTTATTGTCATGACGGCCACCGTTCTGAGTCTTTTGACCCTTGACCAAGTGATTTCTTTTTAGGTTACCCTCCTAAAAGAATCTTGTTGTAGTATTGCTCTTTGATTGTAAGTCTAAGTAAATGTACTTCTTGGATATAACTGAAATTTCGAGTCTTTTGGCCCTTGACCAAGTTGTAAAATTTATTTTCATCCTCTTAAATAAGGATTTTATGCCTTGCAGACTGCTTGTGGAGTAAGCTTTTGCCAAAAATTTTGATTTTTTTTGTTCTAATTTGGATTCAAGATTTTGGTGCCTAAGTTATCATGTTCTACAACTTCTACTAGATGAAGATTGGAGATGGTGATTATTGGTTCATTCCAGGCATAGGAAATTTTACAAAGTAACATAGTCTTGATCGTGAAATATAACTAATTTGGATTTCATGATAACTTAGGCACCAAAGTAACATAGTCTGGAATCCAAATTAGGAAATTTCTTTTCATGAAGATTGGATTGCATGGGAAATTTCTTTTCATTCTATTGCCAGATAGAATGTATACTTTCTAAAGTGTTTTGATCGTTAATATATATTTTCCCCTATTGTTTAGGGTTCTTGATCGAGTATTGCAGCTCCCTTCTCTGCTTCTTGATCAAGTATTGTAGCTTTCTTACCTTGTATTTACGTGCTAGTTTTCTTTCATATATACTATATTACATGTTTCCTTACATTGAAATTCTACATGATTGTGAGTTGTCTTGTAATTATTTATAACATTTATTATTGCTAATTTAATTGTCGAGTTATTGTTAGTGCACATACAGTTGTCTCAGTTAGTTCCTATTAATTGGCGCTGTGAATTTCAATTTTATTGTTGTGGATGTAGCCTGTGAATATTTTCTAAATGTTCCATTTTCCTGCATCACAGAGATCTTATTTGAGATTAGTGTGATTTGTAGTGGAGGATGTTGATATTCCAAGCAAAAAACAGTTGCTGTACATGATTCCAAGCAAATACACATCTATTTCCTTTTTTCTAGTAAATGCACACATTCTTGATTAAGTATGGCTAACCTGTATCCAACATCAAATTTTTATTTTACAATCCTGATAAGCCAGATGAAACTATTTTTCAAGCCCAATTGAGAAACAATAAATCTATCTTATTTGGTTTGACTCTATGATGGTTTTCCATGCAACGATTTCATTGGTTTGTTCTGACTTTGCAATCATCAGCTAGAAGGTGGAATGACCCTCTTTGATATAGAGGACAAAACTGTGTATATTAATCTTCCCTATAATCCATTTCGATTAGTCTTATGCTATCATCTTGTAAGTTAGTCAGCTATCATCCACATAATCTTACAAGAGATTGTGGTTATTCATCTTTTCTTGTCCACGATGCTCATGAATTTTTGAATTTCTTGCTAATTGAGTTTTGATAAATGTGCAAAAACCGAAACCGCACCGCAAAAACCGACTCCAAACCACACCAATGTCAAACCACACCGCACGGTTTGGATGCGGTGCGGTTTTGTAAAGTCCAAAACTGACCCTCTTCGGTGCAGTTGCAGTTTGGGCTCAAGCCGCACCAAACCGCGTCAGTTTGACCCCTTCATCCACATATACAATAAGCATTGATTCTTTTTTTCAGTAATTATATTTTGTTGTGGAGTACGAGAACATGAGGATTGGTGAATCATGTCATGTGAGGGCATGAATAATGTCTAAAAATTGTGAGAAAAATACTCATGAGTATTAGCATCCCGAAGAATGCGCACATGAAAGTTAAATTGGGCTTTAATTTTTGTAAAAATCTATATTTGAAAAGGTAAAATAGTTCGCTACAATCATTCAGCAAAATAATCACGTCATATATGAATAATCATCCAAGTTTGACGTGACTCAATTAGGTCCCCAAACATCTAAAAGAACTAAATCAAAAGGTACAGAAGCATGCTAATTGACACTAGGAAAACACAAGATGATGTTTACCTAGTTTACAAGACTCATGTTCAAGAATTTTATGATTGGATAAAGAATAAACAATTCACTGCAGACTTGATAATCCATGATGTTTCAATAGCCAATGAGTCTATAATCCACCCCAGAAGTAAAAAAAGCAATCGTCCGAGAAGATGTAAGAAGGTAATAAAGGCCTCTGGATTCACATCATGTACCAATCACCTCCTCGGTCTTTGAATCTTGTATGCATGGAAAATAGTCAAAAGGCTATAATTAAATTGTGCGAGTTAGATAAGCTAATGAATGGAAATAATATTATATGGAAAAATAAGTACAAAAAAACAAAGTGGAGAGTTTAAGTGTGAGTCTAATAATACCAATATGGCAGTACCATGAACAAAGGAAATAGATCTATAAGCAAGGGTGACATGTGTAGCAGAGGGTGGTTTGTGCATTTCACGAAAAAAGTTGCATTACCAGCCATATGATCTGAAGCACTAGAGTTAATGATTTTGGTATATGAAGTCAAAAACTTAGTCATGAAAGTTGAGGGAGACCATGTGCGTGGAATTAGTTGTGCAAGATGGGTAGTGTGTGCTTGAAACGTCTAAACCTATAGAAATTGCCGAGACTGTTACTGAAACAGAAGATTCATAGGGTGCTGAAGCTATTGATGCATAATGGATCAATTGACGAGACTGTTACTGTCGAGGTGTTAGGAACTCATGGAGACTATAACAGTTCTTCTTAGTGTCTCCACCTCATCCTTAATCAGAATTGCTTCCACGACTACGTCCTTCAGTCAAATCAAAGCTGGTTGCTACAACAGAACTATCAGATAATGGAATTAAAGTAGATATCAAGAGGCGCAAGTCACCTGTGAATACACATCAGCAAGGTTAGGACTGAAGGCACTTAAAATTTGAGGGTTAAAAGAATCAAGAACATATCTGACAGTGTGAAGGTATATGATTGCCATGAGCTTATCCTTCTTCCCTTCATGGACCTTGGTAACTAAAGAAGAGGGAAGAAGATCCAAGAAGTTCGACGCAAATGCCTGAAACGTTTGACATGTGTAGAGATATCAGGGTCGGAGTGTTTCAACGGGAAGAGGTTGTTGATAATGTCATACGCTCGAGTGATGTCGCATGGGCAGAGATTCTTTGCCTGAGTCCAGGTGTCATGACATGTGTTGAATACCCTGAAGATATGCATAAGAAATAGCTCAATTCATTGCTAGAGTATGATAAGTAACTTAGTATTTCCTGTGCTAGATAATCATTTTCATGAGATGTTCCTCCTACCCTGCTCCATAAACTAGATATGAACGACAACAGACCAAAAGTTGTAATTTTTGTTGTTCATCTTCTCTATTGTAACAGTGTGGTGATGATTTTGGAGAGAAAGGAGCTTTGACAAAACTCGATCGAAGTGATCGACATAGCAAATGAATATGTAAACATATTGACTACATCCATGTCGAGGTGTTGATTCAGCTGAATTCGAGACGATGGCGTTTGGATCTTTACATAGATATGGCTGGAATTGGGTCTTGATGGATCAGGTAGGTAGTGCACATCACGCTGCAAAGTGGAGAGATCGGTGGACTTGGTGGAAGGTTCGTCGAACTGTGCTAGAAGAGGGTGGAACCTGGATAGGAGACTTGCCGGATTTGGGGAACATCTGGACTAGCCTTGATTGATTGGTTGTTGGCGGTGGGTTGTTGTTAGGTCTTAAATGAAGATGAAAAAGCTTTGCTTGGAGTCGGAATGAGTAGGAACCTACCTCAACAGAATCGGATTAGTGAATGAGATGGTTGATTTGCATTTTGCTTTTGGAGGCTTGGTTGAAATGCAAGAGGACGAGGCAATGCCAGACTGCCAAACACACTCTTGTTGAAGGCGATAGATGCAATGATTGCGCTCGACACCTTAGGTCGAACGAAAAAGATAGATCGATTGCACTCGATGTCTTAGGTTGTTGTACGAGTAAACAAGAAAGTGTCACAGTGAAGAATAAATTGAGAGAGGAAGGAAGCAGGATTGATCACACTTGCCGCCAAGGTGCTCGAATACCATGTTAATGAGCGGCAGAAAGATAAGAATCATTCAATCTCCTATTCCTGGGGCTATAGCCTTGCAAATATATATCCAAGAGATAGGTTAGGGGCTTACATCTATTGTATACAATGATCATTGTACCCCTGATTATATACATATATTTACATCTAAAGATTAGTATCACCCAAATAAAATTATATTTCATGCACCAGTTTATCCCGCTAATTTTGAGCTTTCCATCTTCTAAAACCAATATTTAATCATATTGTTGAACAATATTATACTATTTGTTAATCACTGTTACAATCCATCACGTGATAGATGTTTTAATTTAAAATATTTCGTAGAATTATGACTGAATCATTAACAATCAACAGAAATGTTTAAACACGACAATTACATATTTAATACAATTCAAAACGTTATAATCAACAGATGTCTAGCCATATAATTTTATACATTCAACAAGTTTATCGCTATAATTAAAAACTCTGATAGTGTCCACCGAAGAAACTGAAACTGAATTGGTCTTACTAACAATCCAAAGCAGAAAGTCGTTGTTACTCCAGAATTTCAAGTGTCTTCGGCCAAATAATGTATCTTTGTTGAGCTTGAATTTTCTGTTATCTACAAAAAAGTTAATTTGTACATGAAAGAAAAAAAATAGAAACTATTTATGTTGCTATCTAATTACTTCAGTTGTTTGAATAAATTGACTAAATTGTTTGAATATTAGTTTAACGAATATTGGAAGAGCAACGCAAATTAAGATTTTTTACATAATTTCTCAAACAAGAATATGACTAATCAAGAAATGGAACCTATGGAATTGATGGCTTTATTAATAGTGCGAATGTGGAGATATTTTCAAATTATAATCTATTTGAAATATGTTTACTTCACTGTACTTTTAACTTATATCTCTTTCGCAAATGCCCATGTGGTGTCCCAAAGTGATACATAAACTTCATTAATTGTAGGTTGATTATGTGCTTCGGTTGTTTCTCTCCATAATCGTATTGTCTATAGCATGTTAGGAGAGGAACAATGAGATGAAGGGAGATGGCGAAACTTTGGATGATGCCATAGTGATGGAGCTGTTTCTTCGTTCATTAACAAGGAAGTTTTACTGCAAGGTTGTTATTATAAAAGACTCGAAAGATTTGTCGTAGATCTCGAATAACGAGCCCCTAAAGTCCATGAGTATCGCATCAATCAAAGTGAAGGAACCAGCGACCTAGAACAGGCATTGTACAGCAGATTATCAATTGGAGATAATTAATTCAAAGGCGACAACATAAGAGACATAAGAAGTTAAAGAGAGCTATAGAGGAGGCAACTGAGATGGACGAGGGCGTGACGATATATTATGATAGATGCCAAACATTTAATCAAAGACCAAGAGGATGAGGACAAGAAAATTAGTAGCAAAGAGATAACAAATCTATGATACAATGTTATAATTGTAACAAGTTCAGCCATATGAGTTACAAGTGCAGAACATCAAAAAAGATAAGAGATGTTCATTTTGCAGAAACAGGAGAAGAAGATGTTGATTTGTTCACGTTCTTAGCATATAGAAAAAATCAAGAAGGAAATTATTGGTACCATGATATGGATGTTAGTAGTCATGCGTGTAGACAAGAGTTGTACACAGACCTGGATAAGACTAGCAAGAGAGAAATCCATTTCGGTGACTCATCAAATGCTCCACTCCAAGGCAAAGATAAACTCCTAATTATTTTGAAAATTGGTGACAAAAAATTTATTTATAATGTGTATCAATTACTTATTAGTATCCTTGGTCAGCTTCTAGAAAAAGACTATGATCAACACAAGAAAGACCACTCCATCATCAGAAATTAGCATGGAGAGATGGTGATTGAAATTGGGATGACAAAGAAACATTTCTTCACATTAGATATTCAAAATGAAATGACGAAGTGCCTGAAGATTGGTAAGAAGGATGAATCGTGGTTGTCATCTGAAGTTTGGTCATTTAAGATTTATTGGCCTAAGATCATTATAAAGAACTGTGCTCCCAAAAATCAGTCAGCCAAGACTCTGTTTGGCACGGCTGTAGCGACTGGAGAAGAAGTGGTGGGAAGCAGTGGTGGAATAATCAGCTGTTTTGCAGAATGGTGGCAGAATCTGTGAAACTGTTTGGAAGAACAGTTTTTACAAAGCATTGGCCACCAAAAAAACTGAAAAATGGCCGGCGGGTAGTAGGGTGGTCGGTAATGGCAGTAGAGGGCGAAGCATTGGCCACAAAAAAAACTGGAAGATGGCGGGCGGGTAGTAGGGTGGTCGGCCATGGCAGAAGAGGGCGAAGCATTTGCCACAAAAAATAACTGGAAGATGGCGGGCGGGTAGTAGGGTGGTCGACCATGGCAGAAGAGAGGAGTTGTCAACAACAAATGGGGCTTACCTGCGGTGGAAGAGGAGAAATCAGGAAGGCGAGCTCGGCGACGGCGACAAAGCGGAGCGGGCAGACGGCGGAAATCGGGAACCTGGATATCGCCTCTAGGGTTAGCTTCGCAGGAGGTGAATCGCGGGACTCGCGCGATTCCAGAGTCGTGATAATTTTTCACGACTCTGGAACGCGTTATTTTAGCGATTATGGAGCGGAGGCGACTCCAGTCGCTGGTCTAAAAATGTTGTTTGGCGAGGATTTTTCAAAAGCGGCAGCACACTGGTTCCAAAACGCGGCGCCAAACAGAGCCCAAATCAGTTGTCTGAAGCATGCTATTATGGGCCTCTCATTCAGGATGGGGTATAATCCCCAGACACCGATCGAGCAACACAATAGGGCCTCAGCCCATACACCCCAACCAACTCTCCTCACCGGATACAATCAATGTGGTAGGTTGTTTAGGCCGCGGCTCAGTTGGTGAAGGGAGTTAAGATGAGGAATCTCTTCAAGGAGGTCTGGGGATCAAGCGTCGGCCTCAACAACCTAACACATTGATTGTATTTGGTGCAGAGAGCTGCTTGGGGTGTATGGTCTGTGGCCCTGTTGTGTGGCTCGACTGGATTCTGGGGATTATGCCCCGACCTAAATGAGCGGCCCATAATGTAAAAGTGTGGGGCTTAACATGCCATAAATCTTCTCGAAAGAGAGGGTTGCCTTCGGGAACGCAGACACGGGCGGTGCATGGCTATCGTCAGCTCGTGTTGTAAGGTGTTGGGTTAAGTCTCGCAACGAGCACAACCCTCGTGTTTAGTTGCCACCATTTAGTTTGGAATCCTGAACAGACTGTCGGCAATAAGCCGGAGGAAGGTGAGGATAACGTCAAGTCATCATGCCTCTCTGACCCTTCTCTTGATCCAATGTGGAAACAAGGCATATTTGTTATACTCTTCATGAATCGTTTAGGTAACCAATTAGTGGGGGGTTGGAGTATTTCAGGAGGAACTATAACGAATATGGGCATTTGGAGTTATGAAGGCGTGGCAGGGGCGCATATTTTGTTTTCTAGTGTGTGCTTCTTGGCCGCTTCTGGCATTGGGTTTTTTGGGACCTAGAAATATTCTCTGAAGCAGTTGACCTCCTTGCATCTCTTATGGTGCAACCCTCTTCCCGCAGAGCCCCCTTTCTCCTCGGTCCACAAAGACAAAATGTAGGACTGGTGTCAACATTTCATCAGAAAGAAAGGACTCGCCAAGCCAGGATCACTAAGACTAAAATATTAAAACTCGGAATATAAGACTAATATAACTAATCTAATTAGAAAAAAAAATCACTTTTATTTTATGGGTCGCTCATTCAGGTCGGGGCATAATCCCCAGACACCAATCGAGCCACACAATGAGGTTGCAGCTCATACACCCCAACCAGCTCTTCGCACATGATACAGTAAATGCGGTGGGTTGTTGAGGTCGGGGCTTGATCCCTAGACCCCCTTGAAGAGAGTCTTCATCTTAGCTCAATTGGTGAAAGGGAGTCAAGATGAGGACTCTCTTCAAGAAGGACTGGGGATCAAGCTCCGGCTTCAACAACCTACCATATTGATTATATCATGTGCGGAGAGTTGGTTGGGGTGTATGGGTCGCGGCCCTATTGTGTGGCTCGACCAGGGTCTGTGGATTATGCCCCGTCCTGAATGAGCAGCCCATGCATGCATTAAAGAAAAGCACCATCGCCAAAGCTTTGAAGTGGGCAAAACATGGAGAGCTAGAAGACCACTGGAGAGGCTCTCGAAAAGTTCAAAGAATTCAAAGCTATGATTGAGAAACAAAGTGGGCAACTTTTGAAGATACTTAATTTTGATAGAGGAGAAGGCACTTCAGAGTTATTTAATAATTTCTACGGAAAAAATGAAATCATTCATCAGTTGCCAATCATATACACTATAACACAATAGAGTCACGGAAAGGAAAAATCATATGATTCTCAATTCGACCAAAAACATGAGAGAATGGTAAGCACTTACAACACTCAACACTCAAGCATCAATGGCACGCACTTGAGTAAAAAAATGGGTTGAAGCTGCTTATTTGTTGAATAGATGTACTTCAAAGAATGCTAAATTTAATACACTAAATGAAGCATGGAGCTGTCATAAGCCGCAACCGGATAACTTAGAGTCTTTGAATGCATTACGGCCCACTTACCAGATTAGAAGAGAAAGAACTCGATGACAATGGTTAAAAAAAATCTTCATAATTTACAATGAAATAAGCATTAAGTAAAGCATGTAGACTCTAAAACCAAGTAACAAAGCATATGATTATCTCACGTAACAAGGCATGTGAAGAAGTCATGAAGATAGCTGCTGACATTGAAGCGAAGAAGAAAAAAGTTTGCATGTATGTTCTTTCGTAATGATAAGATGGTGATATTGACATACAACATGAACAAAACCATGATCAACCTCCATCACAAATTTCAGCTTCAGGCGAGCATCATGTTACCCTCGCATTTACCGGAGGAGACCCCTCGACAGGACCACCAAAGAGCGCATATGGAAACCACCGTGATTAATTCTTGTAATTAAATTTGTATTAATTAATTGATTAATATTAATTCTTTAATTATTTAAATAATTAATTTTATAAAATTTAAATTTTATATAAAATTAAATAATTACTTAAATGATTTATTACTTTCTTGTATGGTTTCTCTCCCTCATCTATATAAGGGAGAGGGGTTTAGGTGTTTGGGATTTCTTGAGTGTCAGGTTATTTTGGCCTCTCTTTGGAGAGAAGAATCATTGGAGGATCCAGCCTCCTTGGTCTTGGTCGGAGCTTGCTCCAGATTGTATCGTGTGTTTTTCAGATTAATGCAATCGTGTCTTCGTTCTTGATAGCACAAGTATTCTCCTCATAACACGGCATTACCAGTCCGAGGGAAGCACCTCCAAAGATGCAAAGTCTATATGACATTAACGATGTGACATTTTTGCTAGAAATTCACTATTTTGCATGTAGGCAAAAAGCAAAACAATAATATATGAAGATTCTTGACCTACGGAGTCGGGTTTGAGGAGTGTTGGATAAAAAACAAGTCCTCATGTCGGCAAGTAAAGCCAGTGTCTCAGATGCAGGAAGCTTCAAGAGACCTAGGTGTCGGCGGTCAATGGTAGTTCAGATAGAACCTTGGAGACGAAGCACAATGGCTGCGGCAGCCACTAGAAACTTTGTGTGATAACGCTTCGTCTAGAAGTTGGCTTCAAGCAGCAGATCAAGAAAAATCAGGAGAGCTAAAAAGTTAAGAGGCCTTGGGCAGTGGTGAGTTGTAGTGAGAGAAATAGAAAGGCGTTATAGCGCCTATAATGCAAGTGAGTGCCGCTAAAATATTGAATGTCAGTGAGGGCCTCCACATTTTATAAATAAAAATCATATTATTGGCTCAGGCTCATTGTCTCTTCTAGCATAGCGAACATTTTTAGCCTGTGAATGTGACACAATCAGGTGCACTTAATTTCATGTGTCGGTGTGATTATTTGTTTCTATTCTTCTGCTTTGTTGATTATCCGCAACATGATAATTGATTAACATACAATTGAATGCTTTTGGAAAGTAACATAAATTATTCGATTCATTTGATTAATTAGTGTCAATGCTTGATGTAATTAACAACAGATGCAAAAAATAACTCACCAAAAGCTAACTTGTGATCCAAAGTCTCTGTTTCTTGTTCCCACAGTTCCCATCTTTTCATCTGATCATAAAATAAAATCAAAGACATGTGCTTAGCAAAGAAAATTATATATGATCAATAACTATACACACACGTGTACGTGTTTATATTCATGGAAGCAAAAATAGAGAACTATTGGAGATCCAATTACCTATGAAATATGTTAATAAAATGTAAGAATATAAGCATAGCCAATATATACTTGAGTACCATGATCTCTCCAAGACCCAATGTAACGAGGGAACAAATTAGGTGGAAAACAGCCAACAGCAATATTAGCATTTGCAACTGCTGGGTTCCATGTGGAGACAGAAGAGGCACCTTTCCCTGCCAAATCAATGCATAACAATATATAGTTAGATACTCTTTAAGGCTCCGATTGGCACGGCGGTTGCGGTCACAAACACAGTGGTTATGAACCGTCATTCGTGAAGACTCGACCTTAACTAAGGAATTTCATTCACTTTTATGTTCAAAACTAGTCTTTTTTCGATGGCGGTCATAACCGTTGTCACGCCAAGCATACATTCTATGACGATGGTGTTTTTTGTCCCAAACTCGCCGGAGTAGAAAAAAACCACACCAAATGAAGCCAAAATCAATCAAATACTAATAATTATCATTTACCTTCCAAGATAAAATCAAATTTCTTCATTATATTATCTTTTCATGCAAATTATATTACTTCCTACAAAAACATGACTTTTTTCCAAACCATAAGAGATATTTGATAATTTCATTTTTAACATTGTTCGCGATGAATTCTGAGTTTTTGTTGTAGACACTGGAGTAATGAAATTTGATGAAACATATAGCAAGAACATATTCCATGTTTAAGCATCCAGTTTAAAATTAATTGGTTTTATAATCAATACTCGGATTCTAGCATCATATATACGCCTCGTTCAGTTAAAAATGATGGAAGTTCAAGATCCTATGTATGAGAGAGCTTATTGAAAAAAATAGTCCCTGGCGTGAACTTAATATAGATTTTGGACCTAAAACTAAATGAGTTTCGGTGGGTGAATAAGCTCCAACATATTTTTGTCAAATTTGAAAGGCTACACAATAGTTATGGCTAAATCTCTGAGATTCAAATGACAATTTTTTATCAAAAACAGTAAATACCAAGCAATATGTGCCTCTCATGCTTACCTCTGTGCAGGTATTTTCTGCCTCTAAAACAGTAAAGGTATAAGAAGTATCATCAATGCATGGAAGAAAACTGTTTAAAATGTTCTCCTGGATGCAAATCTTTGAGACAGGCTGATTGGCCACAGTTAGCAGTAAAGTGATGAAACCTATATTTCTCAACCCTACACAAACATCAAATAATCATGAAGTTGCTGTTTTCTCGCAAAAGCAGGCTGCATAAATCGAGTTTGTATGAAATGCAACAATATTACCTGATTTTAATTGGTGGACGGCCTGATTGAGCGTCTTCCTCTTTGTTCTGTTGACGAACTGCGTGGTTCAGTGAAGATGGTATTTGTTCACTAATGTCATGCGCAATTAGAGGTAGAGGAGAAAGTACATCGACTACGCACAGTAGAAAGGAGATGAAGAGTGCGCTCCAATAGAACAGAGAGGGTGACAAGCAGAGCTGTAACGGAAGCAAAAGCCCAGGTCGGCGTGGAGTCCAGAGATTCCCCCAACGCCATTTCCTGCATAAGGTTCGAAAAAGTTTTCAAGAAGATGATCTTCTTCTTCTTTTTTGAAATGAGGAAGATGAAGGTTTATAAAGTAATTGTATTTCGTTGAGTTTTATGTTCTGAGGGAAGACTCGGTAATGCTCACCGTGGGATCGGTTACATCTGCACAGGACAAAGCTTCGAGTCTTGCAATGGACGGGGAGTTCTTTGAGCGGAAAGACGCTTTTCATGGCCGTCCTTCTCTTGCCGACTTGCCTCTTGCCGGCCGATCTCCGGCGATTCATTCGTGGGTTGGAGATAAGCAAAGCCGGTGGTCATCGTTAGGTGATCGAAGGCGAAGAGGCTTTCTATTTTGTTTGGGCTTTTTGCTGCTGCGTTTGGCGGTGGCGGTCGTGGGGCAGGTGGAAAGGGAGTGTTGGAAACGGAAGGGGGCGTTTCTCAAGGCGGGCGGGTGGAAACCTAGTAAACGTAGCCCGAGATTCATTTGTTTACCTGCGGAGTTTGTCCAAAACAGAGCAGCGAAACACCCAAATAAATAGAGCCTAAGAGTCGTGAGAAAAAATGTCAGTGAGATTCACTCAACAATGGATAATGCCCAATTTTGGAGAGATTATTGACATCGGGCTCCGTCCCTAAGGCTTCGTTTGGTTTGGCGGTGGCGGATCGATCCGGCGGGTGGAAACGGAGTGTTCGAATCGGAGGGGGTAGGTGGCTTCTCCAAACGGAGCTTTTTGGGCGTTTCTCAAAGCGGACGGGTGGAAACGGAGCAAACGCCGTCGAAGTTCATTTATTTACCCGCCTTCCGGCGGCGATTGCCTCAAACGGAAGCGGCAAAACGCCGAACCAAATAGAGCTTAAATCACCGTCCGGGTGAGAGGAGGTGTTGCGGAGGGAGATAACAGCGTGAGAAGCAGTGGTGAAATAATCAGCTGTTTTGCAGAATGATGGCAGAATCTGTGAAATTGTTTGGAAGTACAGATTTATCAGTGATGTTCAGAAATAAAAAATTGTTTCGACTGTTTGGAAGAAACAATTGTGAGAAAAGCTGTCATTTTTTCCATAAAGTTAATAAAATTAAAATGATAATATTATATTGTTAGAGATACAAAATTCATAACATATCATAACCAAATACATTTGTTCTCCACCAATGACGTACATCACAACCTTCTACGTGTTTTGAATTTGATCTACTACGAAATCTCGTAATGTTGTCCTAACAGTTGACCCAGACCCTTCGATGTTATCAGGATCTATGTTATGATCGACATTACTTAGGTTTTCCCATGTTCTATGTTCGTAAGCTTCTGGGTATACCAAATTTGCATCTTCATCACATGGACCAAACTCTAGATCAACGCGTGAAGGATGTCTTCGTATGTAGTTGTGTAGAGTCATTGTTGTCACCACAATTACACATTGCATTGAGAAATTGTATGGTGGCATCCCTCGCAGGATACTCCATATTTTTTTCATACCTCAAATGTTCTTTCAATTACGCTTCTAAGCGAAAAATGAGTTTTATTAAACATTTCACATCGTCCTTCAATCGGTCTTTCACCCCTTGAAAAGTCTGGCAAGTGATATCTTGTTTCTGGATATGACTTCAGTAATCCATATTGTAATGGATAACCTGCATCTACTTGATAATATTTTCCTACATTAACCAAATAAATTACAGTTCATATATATTTTTTACATAACAAAGTTGAAAATTAGAAGAAAAAAATGAAGTCGCACCTTGAGGTGGATAAGAGAAGTTACACCTTGGATCCCTGTATGCGCGTTGAAATATGCGACTATCATGAGCAGAGTCTTCCCATCCAGGTACCACATACGTGAAACACATGTTGAAATAACAGATAGTCATTACATTCTGAGTTGGAGTACCATGACGGCTAATATATAACACTTGTTTGTGCACAGGAATACATGCATCAACATGTGTACCATCGATCGCTCCAATACAGTCACGAAAAATGGCATATAACGTGTATCATGCAAAATATGAGATGGATTCGCTCTAAATAATTTGTCTTCTGGAGCAATAACTTCCAAAGATAAGCTAGTAATTGTTTTAAGACCCATAGACAAAAATCTACTAATTGTTTTGATTGAGTGCTGAAACCTTTCAGTTGTCACTCGAATCGGCTCGTTGTGTGCCAAAATATATAAAGTCACTGCCAACACCTCTCGTGACGGTGTTCGTTGTGAGCCTTTAAATTCATGTGATGCTCCAATACTTTTAGCAAGTCAAAAAAATCACTTTGAACATACGAAACATGTTATGAAATCGCACCGGATGACCTGAAATTAGCTCACATAGTCATTTATGACCTTTTTTTATGTCATGCACGGTACCTTGTCGCAATATACTGCAACATACTCATGAATCAAACAAACTGATGAAGCAAGTATATTGGCATGGCAGACATAATGATTCTGTCTATCCAATTGATGAGTCAACATCAACTCATATTCCTCATCTTAAAATAACTTTGGCTCGGACATTTCCAGACATGGCCCTCCAACCTAAACATTTGTAAACATGATTCCATCAAAATTAGCAACCATATTTGTTAAAACATGACAAACATTTCCATATTAGATGCAACCCTAGATTAAAAACTAAAAGTTAACTGGATGGAAAGTTATAACATCATACAGCCACAAAAAACGATTATTTCAGCTAATACCAGGTAACCAAAAATAAGGAAGGGGATGCCCCGGAACCCGGATGGAATAAACTCATATCCTTACAATCAAATACGAAAACAAGGATATTATCTCGGTAAAATGATATATGCTCTGCCACATGACATCATCGCAAAGGTCCTATCTCCAAATATAGAGACTGGGCCTGGGACCAAAAAAAAATCCCGATAATGCAGGGGTTTGATTGACAAAATTAGGGCTTTGTTTGGGGTTGGGGTGGCGTTTATGTTGTAACACCCCATATCCGTCACATAGCATATAGCAGTAAGTCCGGCTGGGGCCCGACGTCATATACCACAGACAGACCGAAGGGTTACGCAATGGAACCATCCTTCCAATAACCAACGTCCTACACAGAGTACATTCTAGCGGAAGCAATTTAAAAGTTGCAAAATAAGAACCCAGCCAACAACATAAATGTCCACTAACAAAAACCCAGAAGGAATGAACGTACAAATACACAAGTACTTGGTCTTATGGCCTTACAAGAGTTTACTCAAATAAAAGTGTCTTCCAAACCTCGGCACGCAGGTCGGTCACACATGAGAATAAAAGTAAACATGCATAATTAGGCCTTCGAGGGCTGGCTCAGCAACAAGGGCTTTTGCCCGCTATTTGCCACTAGGCTCCGCAGCACCTGCAAGCAACAATCCACCGAAGCGGTGGCAAACAAAAGCAACGATCAGCTAAAGCTGACCAAATTATAACGACCTCGCCCCTAAACTCGGGCGGCGATGCTCCTTCACTGCACTTTATTAGCATAGCTTAATAGTAGTGAAATTTCACATCATCACAGGTGTAGGCTCGCACGGACCACACACCCCGTGCTCTCAGGGCACATTCTCGGTGAACCCGGTCAAAGTCCGCGGTCTCACCACCGCCCCTTGGACGGCAAATCTCGTGAGCATTATGGTCTTTCTGGCCAAAGCCTAAGATCCTTCCATCTATGCCAACGGACGAGTACCATGTACTTTAGGTTTCTCTAACCGAACGACATAGAGCGGGTACGATTCCGCCTAACCTATTGCTCACACCGCAACGTCAATTTAAGCCGTCTGCGCGGGTCAAGCTTCCCAGAGTCAAAATTCGATCACACACTTTACATAACCCAGTTATGTGCAAGTTGACTCCCAGGCCACCATGTTGGCAGAATCACGCATCTGCCCTGTTTTCTGGGTACACCTCGGAGTCAGTCCCCAAGGTTTCCTGTTGCAATCTACCGCGTAGAAAACCCAAAAAACAATCATCGGCGCGGAGTCTTCTCCGGTCATTCATGCAATGCAACATCACCGATCCAACCAACTTGTCCGGGTAGGCTTCACACACCATGCATATGTCCGTTTCTCGATTACGAGCTCTACATGCAAAACAACAGGGACTATTCATGTCTACCTAAAGGAACACCTCACACTCACCGCAAACTCGCGAGAGCGGGCTTCCTATGCAAAGGGAAAGAGAACTTCACATGTCCAAGATGAGAATCATTACCCTAGCATTTCTCTTTGGTGCCATGAAGATCTAGACGGATGAAAAGCACCGCAACGGTCTCGCCTCCGTAGATCTGAACTCGGCTTGCGATTTGGGGCTCCGAAGCTCCACCGGCGGCCGGAACTCTCCTCCTTCTTCTTCCTTGCTCTCCCCACTCTCTAAGACTTTAGAAAGAGAAAGCTTGAAAGAAATGAGGGTATCCAAACCCTATTCCCGAATTAAACATTGTCAGGACCAGCCAGGACCCTTGGATCCCAAAAGAAGGAAACAGACAGCCACGATTCGCGCTTAAAATCCAAAACCTGGGCCGAACACGGCTTGTGACACGCCCGTGTCCAAGGCCGTGTACCTCAATTGACGCTGAAATCGTAGCATCCTGAAAAGAACACGGGCTCTCGACACGCCCGTGTTAGGCTTGACACACCCGTGTCAGGCTTGACACGCCCATGTCAACCAGTACACGCCCGTGTAGCGGGGCATGTTCCTCCATCGACACAGGACCGAAACCAACCCGAAGAAAACACGGGTACTCGACACGTCCGTGTTGAATTTGACACGCCCGTGTCAGGCTGAACACGCCTGGGCACCAGGCCGTGTTCCACCCCCGACACAGCACGACTCACAGCCCGAGCAGGACACACCTGGGACACGCCCGTGTCTCAGGCCGTGTTCGCTCTCTCGACGATCGTCGGCTGCATTTTTGTCGACCACACGGCCAGATCGTCGAACCCGAGCACGACACGGCCCTAGGACACGCCCGTGTCGCAGGCCGTGTGACCCCTACCAAGTCCCAAACTTTGCTCAAAACGCTACCCGTCCCTCTTTTGAGTTTTGGGGCGTTACATATGTTATTAGTGTGTTTAGTAACAGATTTTAAAAACTTGAAAATTTGTTTTCCTGGGTATGTGCAATCATAGAATCAAGTTATCTTTCACGTTCATTAATCTGTGATTTTATCTTCCTCTTTTGTGAAAACAGTTAATGAAAAAACTGGCGGCTGGTAAGAGAATTATTTACATGAAAAACCTGAAAAAGAGGAAAAAACACGGGGTCGGGACTGTGCCGGTCAAATTTATATTATCTTATTTGTGTGTTACTAGTATAAGTTGAGAACTCGAGGGCGACATACCGTCTCTCGTTAGAGTAGTAATAGAGGAAGAAGAATAAGCTTTGAGGGTGACAGGCCACCACACAAAAAACTAAGTATTTTTTGGACTGTTGGAAGTGAAATGCAGTGTGTTCGGAGCACTTTGGAGTCTGCAGCTGGTGCTCGGAAGTGTGAGTGATGTGCTCGGCACGATCTGGAGTATGTAGCTTGTTATCCAGTCTCGAGTGGCGGAATCTAAAGTGATATGCTATACACATTGTGCTCTGCGCAATGTGCTCGACATGATGAGCTTAGCGCAATGTGCTCAGTTCAATCCCCAAGGGATCTTTGAATACTCACAGGAAATCTTCGAGGATCTTCAAATGATTCGAAGATCTTCGAGGATTTCATCAAGTGCACTGGGAATTCTTCAAAGGATTTTTCTAGAGCTCTCTCGTGCGTAGAAGATAGGGTGAGATGAAATGAGCGCAGAGATATCTTATATGATATCCCTCCAATCAAATACAAAAGCAAGGATAACACTTCAGTAAATGATAAATGTGCTGCCACATGGCAACATCGCAAAAGTCCTGTCACCAAATCTGGAGACGGGCCTGGTACCAAAAAAAATTCCCAGTAATGCAGGGGCTATATTCACGGTTTTAGCGCTTTGTTTGGGGTTTGGGCGGCGTTTATGTTATTAGTGTGTTTGGGAACAAATTTTAAAATTGTGAAAAGTTGTTTTTCTAGGTATATGCGATCATAGAATCAAGCTAGCTTCTGCGTTCATTAATCTGTGATTTTCTCTTCCTCTTTTGTGCAAACAGTTAATGTAAGAACTGACGGTTGGAAAGAGAATTTCTTATGTTGAAAACCACGGAAAGGGGGATAAACCACAGGCCCGAGACTGTGCTGGCCAAATTTACTTTACTTTTTTTTTGTTACAAGTATAAGTTGAGAACTTGAGAGCGACAGACCGTCTCTCATCACAGTAGTAGTACGGGAAGAAGAATAAGCTTTGAGGGTGGCATGTCACCACTCGAAAAGCTAAGTATTTTCTGAACTACTGGAATCGAAAGAAGTGTGCTCAGAGTACTCTATAGTCTGCAGCTAGTGCTCAGAAGTGTGAGCAATGTGCTCAACGCGATCTAGAGTTTGTAAATTGTTCTTTGTTCGTGAGCGGCGAAGTTTAGAGCGATGTGCTATGCGCAATATGTTCAACTTAATGTGCTAGGTGTAATGTACTCAGTTCAATCCCCAAGGGATCTTCGAAGGCTCGCTGGAATTCTTCAAGGGATCCTTGAAGAATTCAAAGATCTTTGAGAATTTCTTCGAGTGCACAGGGAAATCTTCGAAGGATTCCTCTAGAGCTCTCTCATGCGTAAAAGTCAAGGTGAGATGAAATGAGGGCCGATTGAGCGGCCCTTTTATAGATTTGAGAGTAGCATTTTCGTAATTAAGTGATTATGGTGTCCGGCTATCCGCACACTGTAATCATTTAATGTATTATGTGCACATCCATTATGGGTTGTATTATGGCTACACATACACCCATAATGGATTTTATCGTTATGCGCACACCCATGATGGATTTTATCGTTATGGACATGGTTAAGCACACACCATAACAATATAATTTACTATTTGCACACCATTATGTGAATTTTTGCCATGCATACATTTGTCATGCGGATTTCCGCTATTCACACCCCCGTCATTATATATTTCACAATGAGCATTTTGGTATAAATGGCTATGCACACACCCATTACGAGGATTCTGTTATACGCACACCCCGTAATGGGTGGTTGTGTGAATGGCAAGGTGTGATTGTCACACGACCGAGATGGTGGTCGACGAAAGTTGGGCGGCGGCCAAGGGGCCGGTTGGTGGAGCCGACTGGACACGGAGGTCGGCCGTGTGGAGGCCGACCGGGTGGCCGGCCATGCGACCAAGGGAGTCCGTCGTGCAGCTAAGGGGACCAATCGAGCGTCCGACCGGGTGGTCGGCCTTTCGACCAAGGCGTCCGACGATGCGACCAAGCCAGCCGAGATTCTAAGGAGGCCAACCGACCAAGCGGCAAGGGATGCCGACCGTGCGACCGACCAAGGGGCTGGCCACACCGCCTAAGAGCCCTGATACACGACCAAGATGTTGCGCAGCCCTGTGCGGGGGCGGACACCCGAACTTACGACCATGGGCGAGGGTGCGCACGCCCTTGTACCCATGCGGCCGTGCGCGAGGGCGCACACGACCATGGGACCAAGCGTCCAAGGGGTCGCGCGTCCTTGCGACGGAGCATCCAAGGGGTCACGCGGCCTTGCGACCAAGCGTCCAAGGGGACGCGCGGCCTTGCGACCGAGCATCCAAGGGGTCGCGCGGCATAGCGCGACCAGGCGGTCGAGCGCAAGGGCGCGACTGTATGGTCGCGCGAAGTCATGTGGAGGTCTGTATGTGCGCATGTTCTCCCACAGCCCAGTGTTGGTTATGGTCATAACATGTGGCCATGCAATGGAACTGGAGTGAGTACACATCACCAAGGAGGTTCTAGCCACGTACACATCAACAAGGGTGGTGCTACAGGTACCACCTAAAAATTAAGACTTTTCATAGTTAGTATTGTTGTGGGCCGCTCGATTTTCCCCTGAACCAGAAAACCAGACCGCCTTACCTTGAGAATGAGTTGAACGTGTAGATAGACAAGAAATGTCGAACAACAATGACAAGCGAGACATCTTAGCGTGTAAAACCCGAAAAAAGTGAAAACTCACATGGCTGGATACGTGCCAGGTTGAAATCCATATAGCTGGATCTGTTTTTATATGCCTTCTATTGTGCTTGCTGAAGTGGTTCCACTAGCATTGAGAGCAAGCATATTTGAGAGCGAGCAGAGGGAATTTAGAGCAAAGGAACGATCAAAGTCACACATTCTCGGCAGAAAACCTTAGAGCTCTCTCTAGTCTCTCTGATTGTTTGTCTTTAAATGAAGGCATGAGAAACTTTTTATAGCTTTTTTGAAGGAACGTATTGTTAATTGCACATGGCAGGATCTTGAGGTGACGAATGACATTGCTCCGTTCTGGTTACCTGGATCACCGAATTTTCGGAAATGATGACATGCCCCTTGGGTGGTCCGGGCGGCCTGGGCAAGTTGCCCGACGGCGTTGGCGATCGGAAGAGGCGGAGGCGGCGTTGATCGTGCGTGCGCGTGCTGGTCGCATGCGCGTGGGTCGTGTGTGATGCCTGTGCGTGTTGGTTATCCCCCCCATCCATGGGGTGATTTGATCCCTTCGAGCGGGTGCGTCTCACACGTGTGGTTCACTCAGTTTGGTTGGCTTGATAAAGTGTTTCAGTAGAAATCCTACTGATTTGACTCGAGAATCTTTATTGGGGAACCCCTTCAAGTATCATACTTGTTAGTGTGAAGAAACAAGATTGTGAGGAGTTTATCCTGCTACTCTACATGAACTTTGATATCTAAATAGGAGGAAAAAAGATTCAAAAAGTTCGACGAAAAGACCAAAACTTTCTGACATGTGTAGAAATATCAAAGTCGAAATTATTCAGCCGAAAGAGGACATTGATAAAGTCGTAAGCCCGAGTGATATCACAGATCTTTGCTTGAGTCCATTTGACATGACACGTTAGTAATGCCTTGAGGCTAACATAACAAAGAGTTCTCAACTCATATTGGATCATCAATCTCTTTGTTCTAATTGTAGTTCCCTCCATTCAGCTTCTTTATCGTGACCACGTGCTAATGACTTTGAAGAGAAGGGATCTTTGTCAGGACGAGTTGATTGACGTAGCAGATGAATTTGTAGATACTCTGATTAAATCCACATCGAGATGTTGATTCGCTTGAATCCCAATTGTCGTCCGATGGACCTCGCCAGAATTGGATCTCAATGAATCCAAAAGGTAGTTGAAGTCTCATCGGACATCGGTAAGGGTTTACATCTACAACTACCCTTGTACAACAAATGATATGACTACATATATTATTTCTAACATCATCGTCATAGAATGCATGTTTGACAAGACAATGATTATGATCGTCACCGAGAAAAGAGAAGTAGTTTGGAACATAACAGTGATTGAAGTTCCTTAGGTGGGGTTGGGGGGTTCACGAACGATGGGTCATAATTACCACCGCATTCACAACCGCTGCTGTCATGTCGAACCGAACCTTAATCATATTGTTGAGCAACATTATACTATATTTTGAGTAATTGTTGTTATCTTTTACCACATCCATGCTTTAATTTAAAATGTTTTGTAGAGTTATATCTAAAACAATAACAAATTACAAAAACTCTAAACTCTCAATCATATCATTGTTCAAAAACAAAAACACAATTCCAAGCATAATAATAATAATTAAATGAAATCTAGCCATATAATTTTATATATTTAATAGCATTATTATACTTTAAAACTCTTATAATGTCCAGAAAAAAAGCTGTGAAACTGAATTGGTCTATACTTACATAATCCAAAGCAACACGTCCTTGTTACTCCAGATCGAACATCAGGTGCCGTCGGCCAAATATGTTAGAGTATATTTAAATAAATAAATATGTGGAAAAGGGAGAAACTTTTTAGCCTTCATCATTAATTGGTTTTTAATTTTTTGGTGAATGTATGTCTTATTATCTTTGGCTCTGTTTGTTTCGGCGGTAGTGTTTTGGAGCGTGGGAATTGAGGGAGGGGGCTGCAAGCCTGTGATAGCGTTAAAAGACAAAAATAGTTTTTTTTGAGCATTGAGAATGAAGAATTGATGTTTAATAAATATGTATTTTTATTGGTTGCGTTTTTCCCGCCAGAAATTAGGCATGTAAACCGTTCGGTTCGTTTTTAGATGAAATCGAGCAGAATAACTTCGAAATTAGGCATGTAAACCGTTCGGTTCGTTTTTAAATTGAAATCGAACCGAAACTGAGCAGTTCTCGGTTTGGTTCGATTCAGTTTAATAAAAAACAAGAGAGAAATGGACAAGAGGTAAATAAAACGCAAATTTTATTGCTCAAAAAAGATAATCATTACATAAGTATGTCCTTTTATTTATAGAAAATGGGGGAGATGAGAGAGTACAATACACGATGTGAGACTAAATTTAAGCCGGACGGCTTGTGCGGTTTGACATATACAAACCGCACACTACACAAAATACAATAATACACCATGCGACCACTAGAGAAGACCGCCATAATCTATAATAGATCGCCAGACAAGTCGCTAGGCCGCACCTGCGGGTTGCCACCAGACCGCAATGCGGCTATCCGAAGCTTCTGCAATCCTCCTGACCGCAAACTACAGGCTGCCACCTGACCTCAGTGGCAGCAAACCATCACATACTATTGCGGCTACAATCAAATCGCTGCGACTTCACAAGACCACCGTGGCTAACATTTAAGCCATAGCTGCAACCTCCTGCAGATCACTGATGCGACTTCATATAGGCTGCTGCGACTTCACCAAACCGCTGCGACTAACCATCCAGACCGTTGCAGCTAATCATCCAAGGAATAACTGCGGGCTCAAACTAGCCCGCTAGACAACCAACCCAACAGCTCGCTGTGCCAAACCGCCAGAAGCCCGACTGGACAGACCGCTGCGGCTAGAACGACTAACCGCCTAAACTGAGTTCCAACACTCCCCCTCAAGCTGGTGCATATATGTCAACCATGCCCAGCTTGTTATAAACTTATGTGAACGAAGTAACCAGTTTCGTGAAAAAATCCGCCAGCTCTTTATCAGATGTAACGAACAGTGTACATATCTGATTTTTCAGAATCTCTTCTCTAATAAAGTGACAATCAACCTCGATATGCTTTGTTCTCTCATGAAAGACCGGACTCTTCAAAAATGTATATAGCTGTTTTATTGTCGCAGAACATCGGTAGAGGGTGATCATAAAACTCTCCCAAATCCAGTAAGAGTCTGAAGCCACTTCAGCTCACAAGCAGTCAGATCCATGCTTCTATACTCTGCTTCTGCACTCGATCTGGCAACTACAGTCTGCTTCTTGCTCTTCCAATTGACCAGATTTCCTCTAATGAAGGTACAAAAACCAGATGTTGACTTCCTGTCACTCTTGTCATTTGCGTAGCTTGTGTCAGAATAAGTCACTACTTTTAAATGTTCCCTTTTCAGGAATAAGAGCTCTTTCTCTGGTGCACCTTTCACATACTCGAGAGTCTTTAGAGCTGACTGCATATGACACTACTTGGGAGCTTGCATAAATTGACTTACTCTCTCTACCGCATAGTAAATGTCTGGTCTTGCAACTGTCAGATAGATGAGTTTACCAACAAGACGTCTGTACCTGGTGACATCTTCAAGGAGGGGAGAGGACTCACTCCAACATTTGTCATCTCCAACAGTCATAGGTGATCGAGCAGGTTTAGATCCAAGAAGACCTATCTATTGTAAAAGATCCAGAGCATACTTCCGATGTGAAAGAACGATGGAACCAGGTTTTCGAGATATCTCGATCCCCAGAAAGTACTTGGGATACCCCATATCCTTTGTAACAAAATGCAAGAGCAGATGCTTCATTATCATATCAATTTCTTTCCTATCATCCCCAGTAAGAAGGATATCCTCCACATACGCCGCAAGAATTACCAGACCAGACTAGGTATTCCGAATAAAGAAAGAGTGATCTGCAGCGCTTCGAACAAATCCAACAACAGAAATAACCTCGTTAAACTTTTCAAACGAAGCTCTCAGACTCTGCTTAAGACCATAGATGGCTTTCTTCAACTTACACACCTGAGACTCCCCCTGAGCAATATACCCAAGAGGTTGCTCCATATAAACTGTCTCGTTCAAATCCCCATAGAGAACATTCTTGACATCCAATTGAGACATTTCCCAATCAAAGTTCACAGCCACTGAAAAAAGAACATGGATCGTAGTAATCCAGGCAACATGAGAGAATGTATCAAAGAAATCCACACCAGAAGTTTGCGTAAATCCTTTGGCCATAAGACGAGCTTTGTATCGATCAACCGTACCATCAAGAAGATACTTGATAACAAAGACCCAATGACATCAAACGACATCAGCACCAGGAGGAGTGGGAACAAGAGACAAATTACCTCGTTCAATCAGAGTTTTCATCTCCTCGTCCATAGCAGCTTTCCAATGAGTAATAACCAGAGCATCACGATGAGCCGCAAGAAGAACATTTACCGAGAGGGCAAGAGAAAAAATTTGCACCAGAGGAGACAAGCGAGTATAAGATACCACACTAGCAAGAGAATGTTGAGTACATAAACAAACACCTTTCCGGAGAGCAATCAGAAGATCAAGATCAGTGCCAGAATACACCAACCCGAGAGCTCGGGTGGCGGTGGACCTGTTTCTAGCACCACCACGCCACCCTGTTGTACAACCCCGTATTCGCGAAGAGTAGACCCCAAACAAGGCATGCGCGTTTTTAAGCTTTTTGAGAATTTTGCACTCCTAGGGGCCAATTTTGGGTGAACGTGTAGAACATACTAGTAGGGGGAGAAAATATTTCTCCCCCCAATGCACTCTTGAGAAGTCGGTCAAGCCGTCCAAGCCGCCCCAGCCCACAGGCCGCCGAGCTCCCCCAGGCCGACGAGCTCACCCCAGGCCGCCGAGCTCACCCCAGGCCGCCGAGCTCCCCCAGGCCGACGAGCTCACCCCAGGCCGCCGAGCTCACCCCAGGCCGCCGAGCTCACACCAGGCCGCCGAGCTCACCCCAGGCCGCCGAGCTCACCCCAGGCCGCCGAGCTCAACCCAGGCCGCCGAGCTCACCCAGCCCCAGGCCGCCGAGCTCACCCAGTCTGCCGAGCTCACCCAGTCCGTCGAGCTCCCCAGGCCGCCGAGCTGACCCAGTCCGCCGAGCTCACCCAGTCAGCCGAGCTCACCTAGGCCGCCGAGCTCACCCAGGCCGCCGAGCTCACCCAGCCCCAGGTCACCGAGCTCACCCAGTCCGCCGAGCTCACCCAGGCCGCCGAGCTCACCCAGGCCGCCGAGCTCACCCAGTCTGCCGAGCTCACCCAGTCCGCCGAGCTCACCCAGTCCTCCGAGCTCACCCAGTCCGCCGAGCTCACCCAGCCCCAGGCCGCCGAGCTCACCCAGTCCGCCGAGCTCACCCAGCCCCAGGCCGCCGAGCTCACCCAGTCCGCCGAGCTCACCCAGCCCCAGGCCACCGAGCTCACCCAGTCCACCGAGCTCACCCAGCCCCAGGCCGCCGAGCTCACCCAGCCCTAGGCCGCCGAGCTCACCCAGTCCGCCGAGCTCACCCAGGCCGTCGAGCTCACCCAGTCCGCCGAGGTCACCCAGCCCCAGTCCGCCGAGCTCACCCAGGCCGCCGAGCTCACCCAGTCCGCCGAGCTCACCCAGCCCCAGGCCGCCGAGCTCACCCAGTCCGCCGAGCCACCGAGCTCCCCTAGCCCCAGGCCGCCGAGCTCACCCAGTCTAGCGAGCTCACCCAGTCCACCCAGCCCCAGGTCGTTGAGCTCACCCAGTCCGTCGAGCTCACCCAGTCCGCCGAGTTCACCCAGCCCTAGTCCGCCGAGCTCACCCAGGCCGCCGAGCTCACCCAGTCCGCCGAGCTCACCCAGCCCCAGGCTGCCGAGCTCACCCAGCCCCAGGCCGCCGAGCTCACCCAGCCCCAGGCCGCCGAGCTCACCCAGTCTGCCGAGCTCACCCAGTCCGCCGAGCTCCCCAGGCCGCCGAGCTCATCCAGTCCGCCGAGCTCACCCAGTCCGCCGAGCTCACCCAGTCCGCCGAGCTCACCCAGCCCCAGGTCGCCGAGCTCACCCAGCCCCAGGCCGCCGAGCTCACCCAGCCCAGGCCGCCGAGCTCGCCCCTTGCCGCCTGCTCGCCCGGCTCGAGGGGCTGCCCCTGGAGGACTGCATTTAGCTGTTTAGAACAACGAGATTTGGCTGTTGGCAGGACAATCCGGGGGCATTCCAGTAATTTTCAGAGCAGTGGAGGTTGGTTATTTGCAGGCCATTCCCAGAAAACTATAAATAGACCCCCTTGGGTGCCCTTGGAGGGGGACTTTTCCTTGCTTCCTCCTCCCTTAGTTTCTTCTTGGTAGAGTAGAGAGAGCTCCTCCAAGGCACCCTAGCTCGAGCATTGGCTAGGGAGGGGAAGTGCTCAGGCAGCCTTCCGGGTGTGAGGTGGGACCTTCACGCTAGAGCCGAGGGTCTGTTTCTAGCTTCTTGATCTTTGGTCCGTGACGTTCCTCCGGGTGCAGTAGGTGTGAGGTCACCCCTTTCTAGGGACCCCGAACTCCACAAAGACCAAATTTTTGGTTTCAACACCCGTCTCTTGGGTGGTTGCCTGACCACGAAACCAACCCCGACCAGCGCGCCGGGGGTAGGGCTCTTCGCCGGTGGTAGCCCGACAACCTAGTGTCGTCGGCTGCCATCGCGGAGCACGGAGAATAATTTTCTCTTTTACGGGTGTCGTCGGGATGGCATTTTCCAGCGGCACCGCCACCTCCCACTGTCGTGGGTGGGCTCCTTTGGAGGTCTAGGGACACTCCAGGACCACCCATGGTGTCGGGCGGCACTCTTCCTACATGGCCGAACCCCGAGCCTGTAGCTTGTCTCGGGTGGCACCGACGACGCTCCGGCGGCCGGGGGCGACATGCAAGACGTCCAAAGGTTAGGGGAGAAGGAGGAGAGAGGGTTCCACCTGTGCTGGGGGAGCTCGGGAGGGGCCGGCTTGGTCAGCCATGCAAGGTGGCCGAGGAGGTGGCTCGGGTTGGTCTTTTTCCGGCGACCTGGGCTCCGACAGGGGGTGGGGGAAGAGGTGGGGGAGATGCTCACTGAGCTGTGAGGAGGATAACAGGGGAGGGGGCCCTTTATATAGGCTGGAGGAGAGGGGATTTCCTTCTCTACCCGATGTGGGATTAATCCCTCCTTAGGGAGGGATTAATCTCCACCCTCCAGTTGTCCAAGGACAGTTGGAGGCTCAAGGAATTTCCTCCATGTGGGGAAATGAAATTCCCCCTCATGGTTGGGCTTTCAAAGTGGAGGAAGAGAGGGAGAAGTGGGGGGGGGGGGGGAATTGGTGGCCTCCCCTTGCCCCAAGGATGGTCTTGCTGGTTGTGTGGGGGGGGGGGGGGGCAATGGGTGAGGGTAAAAACATGCTAATTACACCATGAGAGGAGGTGGGCTCCTATATGGAGAAAAATCTAAAAATGGATTTTTAGGGGGGTTTGACTAAGTCAACCATATAGTGGGCCCCCTTGCTGGTCAAAGTCAAAGTGGGTCCAAATAATTGAGGTCGGGTCAAGGTTGGGGTGTCCTGCGATAATTGGTGTGCGCATGCTTTTCGGTGCATAATTGTGCTCGATTTGATCACGAGTTGACCACTCGTCATCAAAATTGCCCGGGACAACTTTTGTTGACTTCGTATTGACCATACGAGTCCAATGCCACTGACTGTGGTTGAATCAGAGTCTGTTTGGCGAAAATCAAAAATCTGCGCTTCGCAGCGCGCTAAAACGGTCAAAATGTCTATATTCAACATTAGACCTCGAATTGCGACGCAACGAGTTCCGATGCGCTCGCATTGGTCATACGAAGCCACAGAAACTGACAGAACTCAAATCGGAGTTCTCTAGGCCGATATCCAAAATCTTGCTATCGCGACGTTTATGAGAAGCGGTCATATCCACCATATGACCTCGGGGTCCAACAGAACGAGTTCCGACGCGCTCGTATTGATTATACGAGGCCACATGAACTGACAGAACTCAAATCGGAGTTCTCTAGCTCCATTTCCCTCATAGGGTTACCTTCTACCAGTTCACGGGTAAGGGTTCGTGTCACTTTCATTGGGCCCACTTGGGCTCTGGTGGCCCAATAAAAATCGGGATGTTACACGTCTCGCGCGCGCGGTTCACTCAGTTTGGTTGGTCAGATTAAGCGTTTCGGTCGAAATCCTACTGATTTGACTCGAGAATCTTTATTGGGGAACCCCTTCAAGTATCATACTTGTTAGCGTGAAGAAAAAGATTGTGAGGAGTTTATCCTGCTACTCTACATGAACTTTGATATCTAAATAGGAAGAAAAAAGATTCAAGAAGTTCGATGGAAAGACCAAAACTTTCTGGCATGTGTAGAAATGTCAAAGTTGAAATTATTCAGCCAAAAGAGGTCATTGGTAATGTCCTAAGCCCAAGTGATATCGCAGATCTTCGCTTGAGTCCATTTGACATGACACATTAGTAAAGCCTTGAGGCTGACATAACAGATAGTTCACTCACTATTAGTGCACCACAAGTAAATGAGCATCCATTTGCTGCTTCAACTTAAATCATCAATCTATTTGTTCTAATTGTAGTTCCCTCCATTCAGCTTCTTTATCGTGACCATGTGCTAATGACTTTGGAGAGAAGTGATCTTTGTCAGGACGAGTTGATTGACGTAGCAGACGAATTTGTAGATACTCTGATTAAATCTACATCAAGATGTTGATTTGCTTGAATCTCAGTTGTCGTCCGCTGGACCTTGCCAGAATTGGATCTCAATGAATCCAAAAGGTAGTTGAAGTCTCATCGGACATCGGTAAGGGTTTACATCTACAACTAACCTTATATAACAAATGATATGACTACATATATTATTTCTAACATTGTCGTCGTAGAATGCATGTTTGACAAGACAATAGTTATGACCGTCACCGAGAAAAGAGAAGTAGTTTTGAACGTAACAGTGATTGAAGTTCCTTAGGTGGGGTCGGGGGGTTCACGAACGATGGGTCATAATTACCATCACATTCACAACCGCTGCCGTCATGCCGAACCGAACCTTAATCATATTGTTGAGCAACATTATACTATTTTTTGAGTAATTGTTGCTATCTTTTGCCACACCCATGCTTTAATTTAAAATGTTTTGTAAGCTTATGTCTAAAACAATAACAAACTACAAAAACTCTAAACTCTCAAACATATACATTGTTCAAAAAACCAAAACACAATTCCAAACATAATAATAATAATTAAATGAAATCTAGCCTTATAATTTTATATATTTAATAGCATTATTATACTTTAAAACTCTTATAATGTCCAGAAAACAATTGGACTGTACTAACATAATCCAAAGCAACACGTCCTTGTTACTCCAGATCGAACACCCCTTCGTCAGGTAGACGTTGGTTATTAGTGACTGCATGAAGAAGAGTGAGTTTACTAGGGCGAAGTCTGCCACCTTTGCCTTCCAACGTATTAAGAAGCTCATGACCGAGGCACCGGTGTTACGTCTACCTGACTTCACCAAGGTCTTTGAGCTTACCTGTGATGCATCAGGGGTGGGAATAGGAGGTGTTTGGAGTCAAGAGGGTCACCCAGTCAGTTATTTCAGTGAGAAACTAGCGGGCACTAAGTTGAATTATTCAAACTACGATAGAGAGTTTTATGCTGTTGTTAGGTGTTTGCAGCATTGGCGGCATTATCTCCTCTCCAAGGAGTTTGTGATCCTCTCTGATCATGATGCTTTACGTTTCATAAACGGCCCGCAAAAAATCAGCCCACGTCATGCTAAGTGGGTAGCTTTCTTACAAGGGTACATGTTTAGTCTTAAGCACCTTAAGGGATCTGACAACCGAGTTGCCGATGCACTTAGCCGCCTTACCCTTTTACTGTCTACCATGCAAGTCAATGTCGTAGGATTCGAACGTGTTAAGGACGAATATGCCACTTGCCCAGATTTCCATGAGATGTATTTCTCTGCCCAGGATAGCTCTCCAACGACCATATCTACATTTGTTCTTAAGGACGGTTATCATTTTAGGCACGAGAAGTTGTGTATTCCTCGATCCTCCTTACGACACCACATTATTTGGGAATTACATAGTGGAGGTCTGAGTGGACACTTTGGAAGGTATAAGACCATTACACTCGTTGAGGAGAAGTTTTATTGGCCTAAGATTAAGGCGATGGTTGGGGGAATAGTGAGTAGTTGGCGTACATGTCAAGTATCTAAGGGCAGTAAAACCAATGTTGGGTTATACACCGCTCTACCAATTCCTTCCATACCATGGGAAGACGTGAGCATGGATTTCGTATTAGGCCTCCCCACCACTTTACGTCGACACGACTCCATTTTTGTAGTTGTGGATATGTTTTCAAAAATGGCATAGTAAACTCACCCTTCTTCATGCAACGAGTTCTGATGCGCTCGCATTGGTCATACGAAGCCACAGAAACTGACAGAACTCAAATCAGAGTTCTCTAGGCCGATATCCAAAATCTTGCTATCGCGACGTTTATGAGAAGCGGTCATATCCACCATATAACCTCGGGGTCCAACAGAACGAGTTCCGACGCGCTCGTATTGATTATACGAGGCCACATGAACTGACAGAACTCAAATCAGAGTTCTCTAGCTCCATTTCCCTCCTAGGGTTACCTTCTACCGGGTCACGGGTAAGGGTTCGTGTCACTTTCATTGGGCCCACTTGGGCTCTGGTGGCCCAATAAAAATCGGGATGTTACACATCTCGCGCGCGTGGTTCACTCAGTTTGGTTGGTCAGATTAAGCGTTTCGGTCGAAATCCTACTGATTTGACTCGAGAATCTTTATTGGGGAACCCCTTCAAGAGTTTATCCTGCTACTCTACATGAACTTTGATATCTAAATAGGAAGAAAAAAGATTCAAGAAGTTCGACGGAAAGACCAAAACTTTCTGACATGTGTAGAAATATCAAAGTTGAAATTATTCAGCCAAAAGAGGTCATTGATAATGTCCTAAGCCGAGTGATATCGCAGATCTTCGCTTGAGTCCATTTGACATGACAAATTAGTAAAGCCTTGAGGCTAACATAACACCACAAGTAAATGAGCATCCATTTGCTGCTTCAACTTGGATCATCAATCTATTTGTTCTAATTGTAGTTCCCTCCATTCAGCTTCTTTATCGTGACCATGTGCTAATGACTTTGAAGAGAAGGGATCTTTGTCAGGACGAGTTGATTGAAGTAGCAGACGAATTTGTAGATACTCTGATTAAATCTACATCAAGATGTTGATTCGCTTGAATCTCAGTTGTCGTCCGCTGGACCTCGCCAGAATTGGATCTCAATGAATCCAGAAGGTAGTTGAAGTCTCATCGGACATCGGTAAGGGTTTACATCTACAACTACCCTTATACAACAAATGATATGATTACATATATTATTTCTGACATCGTCGTCATAGAATGCATGTTTGATAACACAATAGTTATGACCGTCACCGAGAACAGAGAAGTAGTTTTGAACATAACAGTAATTGAAGTTCCTTAGGTGGGGTCGGGGGGGGGGGGGGGGGGGGGGGTTCACGAACGATGGGTCATAATTACCACCACATTCAACCGCTGCGTCATGCCGAACCGAAACCTTAATCATA